>JAOTQP010000870.1:67093327-67122567 GCA_026413545.1 Cichladusa arquata | reverse complement strand
CAGAGCAGCCACCCCACAGTACCCTGACAGACAGAGCAGCCACCCCACAGTACCCTGTCAGACAGAGCAGCCACCCCACAGTACCCTGTCAGACAGAGCAGCCACCCCATAGTACCCTGTCAGACACAGCAACCACCCCACAGTACCCTGTCAGACACAGCAGCCACCCCACAGTACCCTGTCAGACACAGCAACCACCCCACGGTACCCTGTCAGACAGAGCAACCACCCCACGGTACCCTATCAGACAGAGCAGCCATCCCACAGTGCCCTGCCAGACAGAGCAACCACCCCACAGTACCCTGCCAGACACAGCAACCATCCCACAGTACCCTGTCAGACACAGCAACCATCCCATAGTACCCTGTCAGACAAACAGGAATCAGCAGCTTCCTCTGAAAGGGATGAGCTCAGGCACTCGGAGTTGCTGGGATAGAGCAGAGACAGAGGGGAAGCCAGGATCACATCCAGGATCACATCCAGGATCACATCCAGGATCACATCCAGGATCACATCCAGGATCCTCACATCCCGGATCACATCCAGGATCGCATCCAGGATCCCATCCAGGATCACATCCAGGATCACATCCAGGATCCTCACATCCCAGATCCCATCCAGGATCGCATCCAGGATCGCATCCAGGATCGCATCCAGGATCAATCCAGGATCACATCCCGGTTCCTCACATCCCAGATCACATCCAGGATCCCATCCAGGATCGCATCCAGGATCACATCCAGGATCACATCCAGGATCCCTGATGTGTGTCCCTGCCCAGCAGCCACCCAGAAAGAGGCAGAATCTCTGGTCTTGCACTTCAACAGCAAAGCAGGAGCTGGGAAAATTTATTATTGCTGCCAGAAACCCTAAGGAATAGGGAGTGTCCAGTGAAATTAAGACATGGCAAAATCAAAACTGATTTTTTAAGAGGGAAAGAATTTTTTGTTCATTTTGCCTGCAGAGCTGGCTGTGAAAGGACATCCCCAAGGCTGACAACTTAGCAAAATTCAGTAAATTTTCAGACAGTTCTGGGGCCAGAACTTTTCAGAGCAACCATTTTTACTGATAAATTTGGAAAGGTCTAATAATCCCATGCTTTTAAGTTTAAAACATTCTCTGATATGTAGAAAGTAGGATGTGCTGAAATACGGGATGAAGTAGATTATCCTACATCCATGGAGAACCATCTCTTTCCTTTGTACCACCTAATCCTACCTGGAGCAGCAGCAAGATCCTGCAGTTTTGGGGATACAGCAATTTTCTTGCTGTTACGAGAGAGAGGGCCAGTTTCCATTCTGCCACAGATTTCCCATGTGGTCTCGGGCAAGACACTTGGGGTGCAGTTAGATGTTTTTGCTGATCTGATGTGGCACATTGCCGCAAAGGACACCTCCTTCTCCTTTCACCCCCAACACATTGTGTCAAAAATTCTCGCCTTCTGATGAGCAGTTACATTTCACCAAACTAGAAGAAATCTGCCAGGAATCCAGAGTGCAGAAGAAAACAGAAGTGATCTTTCCAGGTGAAATGAACTTGCATATTGGAGCTGCAATTTAATGACACAGGATGAGCCACTCTGACGGCTCATTGCCTCCAAAATTCCTTCTCTTCCTCAGCCAACCCCATCCTCCTTCACTGCTGTTATTAGTTTGGTCCCACTCCTTGTGTCACTGACCCCTTTGAGTCAGCTCAACTCATGGCAGAAAACAGGTTCCACAAGAAAACAAAAAAAAAAACTTCTGGATTAATGAGTTTTAACTGGTTTGTAGCAAAATCCAACTGTCCCAAGGCTGGAGTCAAAGCAGGGGGACTTTGCATCTAGGAAAGGGAAGGAAGGATGAAAAAGGGCAGTAGGGAAAAAATTAGTAAAGACAGAAGGTGTTGGGAAATTGCTTCTCCTTTTAGTCCATTCATCAGCTCTGTTCAGTTGCTCACAAAACCAAACCCAAGCTGTCATCTCACAGTTAACAATCATCAGATTGCCACGTGCCATGAAAATAGGAGCATAAAAATCACTCATATCAGTTTCCTGATTCCTTCTCTCCTCTGCTTTTTACTTGTCTCATTTGCTTTCTAATTATACTATATTAGGTTTAAATAGATCAGAAAAGTGTTCCGGAAAATGCAATTATTTTCATCTCAGTAGATTTTTTGAGAGTATTAATAAAGTAAATGTAACCAAATTCACTTATAACTGAAGGATTAAACCTTGCTGCTGTGTTGACACATAACCAAATTCAGATTTATTCTAATGATCTGCAGATGGAGCCTACATCTTCATCTTGATCAGACAGACAGGCAGCTGAGATGAGACTATGGAATATATTGTAATGAACTGTTAAAAATGAGCACGAGTGAATAGATCTTTCCTCACCTTCCTCCCTTGCAATATTAAATAGTCAGTAGGAGAAAGAGACATGGACAGAAGTGTAAGAAGGTGTAAGGAAAAAAAGTCTCTCTGGCAACTTTCCTATGTTATGGAAACTACTTAATATATATCCATCTGTGCCTCTAAACCCCAGATATAGTTTGTATCTCTAATTATACTGTGAATGCCTTTGTCCTAGAGTTTCATCAGGATTATTGCCCACTCTGACAAGGCTGTGGGGCAAACTCTAAGGAGGAAACATCAGTGGCAAAACCCCTGCTGACTTCAGTGAAATCAAGATGTCACCCTGGACACTTGGATGCCCAAGCTCCTGTAGCTCCTCTAGGGGTAAAGTTGTACTGAATAAATAATTGCTCATAAACTGGAGAGAAAGGTAATCTTGTTTTACACAAACAACACAATTTCTCAGGTCTCAAAACTGAGCTTTCCCTACTCTAGAGCTTAATATTTAACATCTCATTTAGTGGATCTCAGTATTTTTTATGAAAAAGGAAGTATTCCTGCCCATTATAATAATAATAAAAAAAACCACAATAAAATTTCAAAATAAAGGGTGTAACATTATGAGCTACCTGCTGTTTTAGCCAGTATGTCCTACACCTGGGTGTCCCACTGAAATGTAAAGTGCAGCCATGGGCAAAGTCTTCACATGCTGTGACAACTCTCATGATGGACAAAAAAGACTGACTGGAGAAGACTGGCAGGTTGCAGGGTGTTAATCTGTAGCTCTCCATAGGTTATGTGGACTTTGGTGTCTTTGAAATAATGTGTGAAATCTCAAAGAAGGTTTTTTTGGTGCTTTTTATCTACTTCCTCTCCCAGTTTGAACCAGCATCAGCAGCTGAAGACCAAATCTTGGAGTTTTGGGGAAAAACGTTAGGTAGGTTTTTATTATGAGTAATAATATTTACAGTACAATAGAGCCTGGAGGCCAACAAGATTGAGATCCATTGTAGTAAATGAAAACCACTTGTCTCCAAGTAATTAAATAATTAAATTATTAAATCACTTTTAGATCTTCTGAAAAAGTCCTTATTTTTATCTATCATGACACAAGCAGAACTTCTCCAGTATTGGGGCAAGTGAGAGGGAAGCATTTTCTGGAGACAACTCCCTGGTTACCTTCAGGGTCTCCACCACCACCACATAGCTCCCATGTGGCAACCTCATACTCATCCTCCCAGTCCCTTAGAAAAACCCTTTCCTGGCCCAGGCAGTCATACTGATACAAAACCAGGGTGCAGACCAGACCAGAGATAGGGAAACTTTGCTAAACAGGTGTGGCTCATTATTAGGCACTTCATGCTTTCTATTTTTACCTTAATCTCTTTGCTCTTCCCTCGGGGCTTGTGTAGTCTAGAAAAGATTTATTTTGAAACTTATTAGCTCAAGCATTTGAGCTAATATATTTAAAATCCCTGGTTTCTGATCCTGGCTCAAAGGGTGGCTACTTTAATCTTCCCAGGAAGGATGCAGGACTCCCCTTTTCACCGCTTGATCCTTTCGGGGTGTCCTAACTCTTCCCTGGACTCCTAATTAAGCCACTTTTCCACCAGCTGATATAACAGAAAATACCTTGTGCTGCTTATTCGTGGGCTTAAACAGGTGTTAATTAAAGCATTTTAGCTAGCACACTTTAAAAATACACCTTTTATCCTAGGGCTCAGATATGGGAGCAAGTTCCTGCAAGGCAGCTGAGCCCCAGTGCTGAGCAGGCGCCGCCAGCTGCCTCCAGCCTCTGCTTTCCTCTCTGGCCCCAATCTCTGCAATCTCCACACACACACCATCCACAAACCAACAGCCAGACTGGATTTGCTAAGGAAAGCAATTATGTACATGTCCCCCAATAAATTCTCAATCCCATTTCAATTAACGTATGTAAAACTGGCTGTAATGTTCCCTGTGTAGCCCCTGTCTGCTCTAACACTGTTAGCCCGGGTTTGAAGAATTAGTTATTTGCCATGAAGAGAATAACGGCACATCTGCCACCTTGATCACTGTGTTTGTGTTATTATCAACTTCTGTCTGAGTGCCAAGTAATTTAATCAAACTTGAGAGAAGAAATAATAGCATTTCAGTTGAACAATGGCTTGGCCCTTTGAAAAGGCAGAGATTTGCTCTAGGGTACACTAAAAGGAGAGAAGGTCTATAAACAAAGGGTAACACTGTGAAAAATTTATCTGTCAAATCTAGCTACCTTTTTTTTTCCCCACTACTTGCAAAAAATTCTCCAGCAGATTGCAACTACTATAAATGTACCAGCCTTCAGCAGATATGCTGTGTAACACATTGCTTATTTAGAAATTGCTGGCAGTTTGTTCACTTGGGCATTCACAGTTTCCTTTTCACGCTCTGTGATATTTCACAGTATATTACTTTGTTTCTCTGCTCTAACTGGACAGTCCAAAGCAAAATGCAGAGCTGTCTGGGATAAAAAAAAGGTAAAAGAATAATCATAAGAAGAAATAGAAGGAAATAAAAGTAAGCGTGCAAGCTGAGGACATGTTAAAATGTCTGAAATCTCTCCTTGTCATTTAGTGTGTCAGGAAAATCATTGTATCTCATTTTGCTCCCAGATTGTTTAAACTATTGATGGAGGAAGAGAAGGCATAAGTCATATTTACTGACTGCCTGGAAAACTGTTCAGCCAGTGTAAATTCTTTGCATGTGAGTGCATGTCCATGTGCCGTGTTGTTTGCAAAGGGTGCAGTCCCTTATCCTTGGCCCTTTTGTTTGAGCAAATGCTTAAGTACCAAGCCTTTGGCCAGAAACATCTGGAAACTGCTGCCTGTCCTCCTTGCAGCACACTTCTGTAGCTAAAGCCAGTTGTCTTTCTTTTGTCTGCTGCTATCAGTGGACAAGCATGGCTAAACCACAGTGGCTTCTTTATTTTTTCCTCCTAGGCCTCCTCTCCTTCCGTAATTCTCCACTGCCAGCTGTGTGATACAGAACTCGAGCTCCCAGAAAATATTACCACAGGTTGTAGTTCCATGCAAACAGAGGATGACAGTGTAGAGATAATAATGGAGAGACCACAGGCTGATAATCAAAAAAGAGCAGGCACTGACATCCAGGCAGGAGTCTGTCTGTTCACAGCAGAATTTCCTGTGAAGGAGAATGGAAACCCCAATAGCTCTAAACAATGAATTTATAGAAGCAATATTTGCAAAAAAAAATTTCAGCGTTCACAGGATGTCATGGCTGCCCTGAGCAAGTGACCAAGCAGTAATCAAGTTGTGCATCCCTGTTTTTAACCCCTGCTCCTTTGATGGTGTGGGATATGATTTATGGGGGTAAGAAAGCCAAATCCTGATGTGAAAATGCTCTCAGATCATCTGACGAGAGCAATATGAAGGTTAGAGTTTATATGACTGTTTACAAGAATGTTGTTATTACCATGCTATAAAACAGAAAGGAATGTGACCAGACTAGTACAGAACATCAAAAGAATTGTAGAGTCATTTTAATGAGTTACTAGAAACCAAGTCAGGTTCTGCTGTTTTGAGGCTATATGGTTCTATTCTGTGCAGTGGATTTAAGTCACTTAGCAACCTTAGCACAACTTGCAGCATGTTGAGGCATGCTTCCAGCTGGGGTTTAATGCTCCCACAGTCCCCAGGTGGACAGCCTGTCCTGTCCCTTTTCACACTGCAGGAAAAGACAATCAGAGCCAGGAGCTCTGCTGCTCCGCTGCCTCTGACCTTGTGTGGTCAGTGACAGCTGAGCAAGAAGGGTGAAAAGTGGGGTTTGTGGATGTTTGTTCAGGCCAGCAGTTTTTAAAATTCACTGTGTACGTGTGAAAATAGCAGCACCATCAAGGCAGGAAAATCAATCCTACGTGGATTTCATATGGATCACATATGAAGCCACAAGGAAAGGCAGGCTTAAGGAGGCCATGTATAACCCATCTTTAGGGAGAAATGTAAAGAAATTTTCAAAGTTAATACCGGTTCATCTAACAGCTATTTTGGCCTTAGAAAAACCTCTGTCATGTTTGAAGCATGTTATTTATATTATTTTATATCTATTTATTAAAAAAATTATATTATTTTATTTTATTTTCTGATTAGCTTTGTTTCCTAGGGGTCACCTGTATACCAAGCACACAGTGCACCTCAGAAGCTCCAGAGTTCTTTTATTTAATGTAAAATATCCACAATGGCATTTAATTCAAAATGTACAAGTTCAGAGAAGTCTTGCATTGGATCATGAGATAGGCTGTAGAGTCCTTTAAAGTAGAAGTATTGATGTATAAAGGGTCCATGACAGGGAAGCTGTAACTAGATGATCTTCCAGGTGCCTTCAACCCAAACTACTCTATGTTTGTAGGGTCTCTGATACTGAAATGTGATATTAGTGAGATATTTATTGCCACTTGTTATAAAATAGAAATTTTGTTTCACTGAAGATAATGTTCTGTTACACTAATGCACATTGTATGAATCTTAGATTGCAAAATTACTCTTTGGAAATTTAGGACTACTCTATTCTTACATAGCTGTTATGTCCTTTTTAACCTCCAGGCAGCATCCATATTTACATCCATCATGTGCTGTTAAATTATCTGGGGAGATTTTAGTGCCTGTGTCGTTGAAGTTGATGGGCTTCTGAAGGAGGTTACTTCCCTCCCTGGGATACAGAGCTTCACCAGCCTATGAGGGATCCCTCCTGCAGAAGGATTTGTG
Organism: Cichladusa arquata; assembly: GCA_026413545.1. Classification (NCBI taxonomy): domain Eukaryota; kingdom Metazoa; phylum Chordata; class Aves; order Passeriformes; family Muscicapidae; genus Cichladusa; species Cichladusa arquata. The sequence continues at coordinate 67,115,490 of JAOTQP010000870.1, read as the reverse complement.
TGATTTGTTGAGAATTTCCATAAGCTAACACAGATTCACCTGCTGAGTCTTCTACAAGGGACATGAAAATCTCCTACTCCAAGGGAGCCTGAGAGCTTGCAAACACAAATCACCAACTCCTTCCATTCAGGCTGTCATACCCTGAAGAAAATTTGTGGCAATTCAACTTGTCCAAATTGGTTCACTGTAAGTACAAAACATTAAGGAAGTGAAGTCAGCTAGTGAAAGAAGAGGTGGTCACGTTACCATTGCTGCCTTTTGCCACCTACTTATGCCAACATATTAATTCCCCAGTGAAATTGCATGAGAGTCTCATTCCCATCTTCTTTGAAAGGAAAAAATGAAGGTGTTAGTCAAAAAATGGGCCATATTTGTGAATGTGCAGTTTCTCCACGCCCTGGTTCTTGCAGTTATAAGAACTTACCCACCCTTCCCTTTGAAGGCAGCTGGCTGGGTTATTGCTCAGATAAGCACACCTCCTGAGGTGCTGCAACAAGAGAAAATACCATTTAAGGTGTCTCTAAAACAAAATACAAAATTAAAAATTCCCTGGTGCTACTTTAAGCTTTCTATTCTGCATTGTGTCACCAGCTATTTTCTAGCTGCTAACGTTGGATGGGATGGGATGGACTGGGCTGGGGAGCAGGGATACCCAGACAGATCAACTGAGTGGAAACTTGCTGTACTGAAACATCTCAGTTTGGCTCTTGTTTATGAATCTGTTGTATTTGTTCTGAGATTTTAAATAATCAACATCTTGTGGAGATTGCCACTGTTTTTTTCCACTTAAAAGCATCTGAAACAATTCAAAAGTCTCCAGTCAGCTCTGTGGGACAGACCATCCATGAACACCTCAAAAATACATGACAAACACAGCACATCAGCTGCTTAAGTAGTTTATCAAAAGGATAAAGCTTTGTGTTTGCTGTGCTGTGGAATATGTGTGCCACAACCTTATACACCTGGGTTACACAGCTTACAGCAAATTAAATTTGATATTGCCATAGATAAATACTCATGTTATTAATAGTCGTATTTAGGACCATGGCATTATCACAAATGTCACACAGACATTTCAAATTTCCAGTCTTTTGCTTTTAAATATCTATGTGTTTGGTCAGTGCCTGCTTTGGGTGCTTTTTTCATTAACACACCAAATATAACTGAAATGAAAATATTCCTTGCACTCCCTTGCTTATATACCTCTGAATTCATCCCCAGAATCAACTCAAAATGATATCCAGGTTTCTTTTATTACAGTTTTCCAACACTACACAAGAAATTAATGGTTCTGACTGTGAAAATCTGTCCTGGGAAGCTGCTGGAAAAGCAATTCTCCCTGACATTTGCAGCTGCCACCACTGGGAAAAGTTCCCACACTGATTTTGACCTTCTGAAGTCCAGAAGCAAAAATCTCGTCTTTCTCTCAGCTTGATGTTATAGCATGCAAGTGTTCACAGTCCTCCCCTTGTCTTACTGCCTGAGAAATATCAGCTGACTGGTTTAAAAAATCATGATTTAAATAAATAAATTCTGTACACATCAAGTATATAATTTAAAGTATTATATAAAGATTCATTTATACATTCATAAAGGCAAGGATTTAAGTGGTTCTAGCAAATGTTGCATGCTTTAGTGCATATATGACTTTGTGCAGGAGGGTCTTCACACAATTTGTCACCACGTTGCAGATCCAGGACCCAGAGCAAAGTGACAGGAGCCATGATTTCATGTGTCCAGAAATCGTTGCTGTCATGGCAACAGATGAGACGGCACAGCAGCAGGTATTTTGGGTGGGATGTGGGATCTCACAATAATCCCAGAAGGTGTTAGCATGAAGCTCAAGAGACACCTGTAAGTCCATTAAGAGAGAATTTCAAACTCTACAGGTTCTTTGACATGAACATCCAAATGGCAGAGTCCATTAGCAATAAGGAACAAGCACATGAAATCTCTCCTGAGATGTTTACTACAATAAATTTGGATTAAATTCCTAATGTCTTTGGGAGGCAACATCAAATCCTAGATATTATCTAATTTGAAGGTATTATACCTGGTCTGTTCCCCCCAGACAGCTGTGAGCAATACCCAGAGGAGTACCTGGACAGATTTACTTTTTTTTCCAGCTGACAAATGTCCAGGATCCACCTCTATGCCTGGGAGCAGAGCTCAGCATGTGAGCATGCAAGGAGAGTTTATCAGGTCATGCAGACCTACAGCACATCTCATGTTTGAACACCAGCCCCAAAGTTCTAGTCTTGACCATTCCATCCTTGAGTCTTGGGGAGGGGGAACAAAATGATGCCTGGAGCCCAAAACGAGAGAAGTGGAACCCCTGGGCAATGCAGGAGGCAGCTGGAATTCCAGGACAGGTTGACCTGCAACACACAACAAAAGACAAAACCAGCTCCAGTTTTCTAGAAGCTGCAAAGGAGGGGCAAAAGGCCTCTCAATGCCTGAAACTAGCTCTTCTGCTGGTTCCCTGGGGTTTGCAGCAAAGGTTCCAGATGAATAAAGAAATTTCAGGCAAAGAAACTCACACATCTTTTTTTTTATTTACTACAGATATTTTGCTCAGCTCTGCGTGAAACCACCTGCCCCACACAACCACAAATATTGAAGCAGGAGAGCAATTTTTCTACCACCCACATAAGATAAGGAGGAGATAATCAGGAGACACAAAGCCTCATTATATCCAAACAAAAAACTTACAAGTAAAAACAAAAGTGTTAAGAGGAAGCTGAAAAAGTAGCTGAAGAAACTAACCTATTGCACAATCAAATACAAATCTAATTTCAGGGTGTATTTTGTTATTTAACACATCTACTAAGCAAAATCCATGTTCAAGTTACATTCTGAAACTCATAAAATCACCATCACTGTCATAACTATCATCTTAGTTAAATTCTACCGTAGTTATTTTAAAGCAGCTTCCCAGCAGAGACTCGTGAGGTGAGAGGTGGGGGTGCAGATGCACGTGGCTCTACACACTCTTCAGGTATAATTAATATGCCCCAACCCATCATCCTCACGGATGGATGTCCTGGGGTGAGCATGGAGACAGCAGAGGTCTGCACAGTCTGCAGGGTTGCAGGCCACAGTGCTTTCCTGGGGTTTGCAGCAGTACTCTAAGAACAAATTAATTACTGCACCAACCAAGGACAGCATCCTCTGCTTGAGCTTTGGAACAGCTGATACCTTCAGACTGGCACTGAGGTGAGATGCTATGGGACTGCTTCTGCACTTCCCAGTGAAGCAGGTTTCAGGGAAAGAAAGAGTTGACACTAGAGAAAAGTTGAGTGTGGCAGTCTTTTGACATTTCACTCTTTCCTTGTCCTGTAGCCATCAAAACCTCTGAGACTGCACTGAAATGCTTTTTGACTTGAGGCAGCCAGAAGACCAAACAACTGCTTTCCTAGCTGCAAAATATTTCCAAAATATTCCAACACCTCTTTCTTGAGGAGAATAAATGTATCCCTGGATGTCTATTCATTGCTTAGACTCCAGTGTCATCAATTGAGTATGCTGACAATGAAGTCTCTTGCTCAGTAGTTCTTGCTCAAAAACAAAACTTGATCCATACTTCAAATCTGTCCCTTTTTATCTAAAATCAATACAAACTCTACAATTTTTTTACTTTTTTAATGTAGAATCATAGAAAACAAGTCTAGCCATAACTTTTAGAACCAACTGATGCACACAGCTCACCTGCTCTCCCAAGAAAAGCTGGAATCAGACACACTGAGCTGCTACCTGAAAGCAGCAGCAGCCAGTAAAGCCAGTGGTGTGCTCAGAAAAGTCTGGCCCAGAGAAACCTGGATTCTTCCTCTTGCACTTTCTAATTTGTAGTTCACTCCCCTTTTGCTGCAAATTATGACCTTAAATTGCTGAATCATTCAAGATGTCATCTGAAGGCACCATTTATTTTGAGCATGAGCTCTGTAAGTGTTTGACTCCATCCCATTCCCAGGATTAATAATGCAAGATGCTGGAATACAGGGGGCAGTCAAAGGGGGTCTCCAGCTGGGCAGCTCTGCCTCTGGATAATCCCCTCCAGGGAGCCTTGAAAGGCATCAGAGAGCTCTGCACCATGCTGTGAACTTGGGCCCATGATGAAAGGTGCTCTAAAAAAGTCAACTGCAAGGTCAATGTGCTTTACACCCACATGTTGAAAAATAAGTAAGCATCAGTGTCCAATTTAGTTGTCATCACAGAGTGGGACTCCAAGGCAAAGGAATGCTCTAAGCTTGTAAGGACCACACTTCTCTCCTTCCCTTTGATGTGAGCCAAGGTAATGGAGATTCTGCCAAGGTGTGACTAATTCCTTGTAACTATATTGCATAATTTTCATATACATTTGGGGGGAAAAAAAATAAAAAGGCAGCCTTTAAGAATAGGAGGGAAAGAGAAACTCACCCCTGACACATTCCACAGAACACAACCAGCAGTACAAAGCAGGTTTTATTAACAGATGGTGAAAGCTCAGTTTTAAAAGTACTGTGGGCATTAAAGAAGATTGTTTTATGTCTTTGACATGAATACTCAGGCTAGATGAACTATCAGGGGTTTGGTTTAAGGGAGATTAATGCTTAGTATTTGGAATCCATCCAAACTGATTAGATCTGATTGAGTAGGAGAGCAAAACTTTCTATATCACTTTCAAAGTGATATGATTAGACTGTATATGTACTTTCTGAAAATGTAAATATAAACAGAAGGGAAGGGGAAAATACCCTTCCCAAGTTTTAAATGCAAAAAAATTATAATAATCCAACTGTATATAATCACTTAAAATTTAGCTGACTATTAGAAGAGTAAGATAAGAAAAAGTGTGTTAATGACATATAGAAAGTGTTACAGGAATAACAAGCCTGTTCTGCCCTGCTGAGAGACTCATTTATCTCCTTTGAAGTCAGTTGAAGGGTATAAGTTTGGGTGAGGAGAACTTGACTCCAAATAATTTCCTCTAGGAAAGTCAGGGAAACATGGCATTTTTCATCTTGTTCTTAGATTTGCAGCCACTAGTCCTAAACAGGAACAGTTTGTAATAATTTCAAAGTACACTTTTTATGTCATAAAGAATTTATTGATTTATGTATGTATTCAACAGTTTTGCCCAGCATACATTTACATGTGAACCAGAGGGAGACTCAGCTCCAAATTCAGGTATGTGTAATTGGCTCTTAGCTGTAAATTTTGTGCCCGAGCTCCAGACCCCCATCAGCTGAGCTCTTCTGGGTGCCACTTGGTAAGACAAATTCACTTACTGACCGGTCCATCTAATTGCTTATGTGCAGACAAAAAAAGGGTCATATCCTAGTGTAATGGTTTTAAAAGAAAAACCAGTGAGAGACTCCAAGCCAGAAATACAACTTAATAGGAAAAAAAGAGAAAAATAAAATACATGCAATAGTACAAAAGAAAAACCAGTGACAGAGCCAGAATACAACCTGACTAGTTAACACAGTGGTAGCAGTCCAGATGAAGTGGTCTTGTTGAAGCAGTGATCCTGTAGAAAGGTCTGGTGGCTCTTGTCCTCTGGAAACCAGTGGGTAAGGGCAGCTTTGGTGCTCCAAATCTCAGTTTTTATCTAGGTAGGAAATGTTTGGCTCCTCCCCCTGGGTGGAGCATCTCCCAATGGGATGATGTAATTTTATCAGTCATGGCCCATTAACAGAAGACATCTCCCTGGAGGGTGGAAAAGATCAAGAGCACTGCCCCACCTGGTTTTAACAGAATAGAATACATACTTCTGGGCACACTGTAACCTAGGACAGCCATGCTGATTGCTCCTGTCTCCCCAGGGCATGAATCCTCACCTGCGGATCAACGGGCCCATGAACATCAACCACTATGCCACCAAGAAGAGCGTGGCAGAGAGCATGCTGGACGTGGCTCTGTTCATGGCCAATGTCACCCAGCTCAAAGCTGTGCTGGAGCAGGGCACTTCCTTCCAGTACTACACCACCCTCATCGTGCTCATCAGCATCTCCCTCTTCTTCCAGGTGATGATTGGGATTCTCCTCATCATCACTGGTAAGGCAGCCACCAAGGTGCTGCAGGGGCAAGGTGCAAGGTGTGGGTGGGTTGGTGTCGGGGTGGAAAGGAGAAGCCTCTTCCCCCAAACCCTTCCCCCCTGGCTCCACCCAGTGGTGGATGTGGGTGGTTATGTTACTCAAAATAGTGGGCGGGTTGGTTTGGTTTTTTTTCTGCACATCTCTTCCTTCACTTTCTCATTGCTGACCCCCACCCCCATCCCAGTGAAAAAGTGGGGATTTGGCCAAGATGGGCATCTTGCTGCCCCTGCTGTTATGTGCTCCTTCATGCAGCTCTTGCAGACACTACATTTCAGCTGTATTTTATATCTTAATTCGTCTGGGACTTAACAAAACATTTTAGGTAGAGGTATTCCCTATATTAACCTCACTTTTAACCAATCCCACAGATTTCCTAATGACCTACAGACAGCACATTAACACCAGCATTGGTTTGCTGGTGCTTGCCCAGTGCTCTGTCTGATACAGGAGTTGCTGTATTTCAGTCTCCAGCAGATTCCCAGTATTAAAAACCTGCAAAATGCTGCATTTTCCTGTATATCCTACATGGGGGGGGGACGACAGAGGATTGAGGACTTTGGGAAATCTGTGACGTGTTCCTTCCCCTGTTGCACACAGCACAGCTTTTCCTGTTGGCAGCTGTGATGGCTGGAGCCAGCTGGGAGGAGAAAGGGGGCAGAAAGAATGGCTGTTGTTTGCATGACTTATTGGCCAGATAGCCCTGGTAACCAGGGAATTGCTGTGTCTGAAGGGATCACTGTCCATCAGCCAGGACCTACCCCATCCATGTACCCAGGGCTGGTAGCTGTGTCACCACACAGGTGACATCTGGGTGTTAGGCAGAACTGGCCTCCCAGTGCAAGTAGAGCATTGTTGCCTTTATCTTCTGTGTCCCACAGCCTGTCCTCAAAATATCCCATGGCATGTGTCTGGCTAGCGTGCAGCAGTAACTTGCCTGTTTAGGGCTCACCCATTGCAGAGCCACAGCACTTCCATGACAAAACAAAGAATTTTGCCAAAAAATCAAAACAAGGTGAGTTTTTTCTCTGCTCCAGCCTTCTATGTCATCCTAGAGCAAGTTGTGGCTCCTGTAGCATTCCTGTGAGTATTCCCTCTCCCTTGTAGCCTCAGCACTCAGGGCACCATGAACATCTACCAGGCAGGGGAGGCTTGCAGGAGCTGGGGACTTGGAGTCAGTCTGCAAAGCTCCTTCTCTTTTTGCACTGTATTGCACAGCTCGTTTGAACCTGAATGACATTGCAAAGCAACCCCGCCTGAATATACTGAACAACACTGCCACAGCTCTCATCTTCATCACAGTCATCCTCAACATCTTCATCACAGCCTTCGGGGTGCAGAAGACTGGCCTCTACCCTAACAGGAATTTTGGACCTTATTAATTCATGGGGCAATGGACTCAGGTAAGGAAGGGTGAGTTCCCATCACTGCCAGCCCTTGGGAGGGCTCTCAGTCTCAGAAAACACCACTGCAAAGTGAAGGCAAAGCTGCACAAATTAACAAAGCCTTTCCAGAGGCATGCTGCTGTCCCACAAAAGCCTGTGGCCAATGAACAAATTCCCTCAGAGCAGGAGTTCTCCTCACTTGGTCTCTAAAGCAAGAACATCAAACATCCCCATTGCTGGGATTTATTAGCAGCAAGTGGTGTTTGGAAGGCTGCAGAGCTCATGCTAGATACAAACAGCAGTTGTGGGTGGGAGCTGAATTTGGGGAAGAAAACTAGGTGTGTTCTGGGAGGAATCCCAGGACAGCAGCACTATCTGAACAGAAGAAAAGGAAGGTGCTGGGCAAGGCAGGGGAGAGGGAAAAACTCTTTGCAACAGCCACTATAGTTTGGCTGGGACTGTTTTAAGCACCTAATGCTCATTTTCAAGGAAGCCCTGTAAATAAGAGTTCATCCAAATGGTTGGATCACATCAGTGAAGGAATGACATGTTCTTAAGTCAAAAGCACTTTAGCCCAAGAAGCAAAATTCCCATTTCTTGCTTACATGACCTGCAAAATGTAAACACAGCTTAAATACAACATAGCAGGGCAGCAGCCAACAAGAAAACTCAACACATGCCATGGTGAGGATGGGTGCAGAGACCAAAAGCCCCTGTGGAAACACTGCTGGTTTGGGATGCAGAGAGAGGAAGGGCAGCACCCAGGGTGCAGGGGCAGCTGTGGTGGCTGTGCCTGCTCCCCCCTGGCCGTGCACACAGAGGGGTCTGAGCTGACCTTGCTGCTGTTCCTTGTCTTCCCTGCAGGATCTGAGCAGTGCAGCTCTCTTCCACGCTTCCACTGACCTCAGCAGGAGCCCACGGATGAATCCAGAAAACTGGGTTAAACTTCAAAACTCTGTGTGTGTCATAGCATACTGGCCCCATACTCTCATGCTTTGGCAGTTCTGAGAGGTGGGAACAGTGCCTTTCCAAGCTAGAGCAAACTTTGCAAGAGAAAACTGCAGGAAAAGCAGCAGGTATACATTATAAAAGTGCAGTTCTGTAAACTTCTTTTTTTAGCTGCCTGCTTCACATATTCAATATTGGCTCATTTGGTAGAGAAGAGTGAATTACTTGCTTTGTAGACTAAGTAAGTCCAGCTTTTTTTTGGGTCTCAAACCTAAGCTGATACCCTTGAAGCAATTGTACCTCCCCCCCCCAAAAAAAAATTACCTCCCAAATGTTGGAATGGATTTCTCAAACTAAAAAAGAAGTTTTCCTAGGAGCACAGAATGGTGTGTGTACATGAAGATAGCTAGAACCAGTTCAAATGTTTTCCTAGTTGTTTAAAATTAAATGTGACAGAGTTAAGAAAACAATCAGATATTTCCAGCACTGGAATATTAACAAGGACAGAAAATAGTTATTGTGGTCTGACATCATCATCATAGACCTATCAGGAATGATGTCAGAATAGCCTGACAATATTTAGGACAAAATGAAGAAACATTATACATAAGGACATAGCCTAGGCTTATTGCCACAATGAAAAATTTCAGTTGAATAGGTTATTATTGTATTAAAAAAAAAAAATCACCATTATGATTTATTCTTATCACTAATATAAATGTTTTAAAATGTATTTGGTTTATAATGACAGCTCTGGTAATTATCTTGTATTAGAACAATTTGTTTCCTTAAAAAAAAAAATCCTTTGAATTAATAAGTTTCAAGATTTTTATGAAAGAGTAAAAACTAAAACTTCTCATCCTAAATTTTTTACTCTACAGTCATGCTAAAAAATGTATTTTAATAGTCTTATGTAAGCCTATTTAAATAATTACAAGCTCTTTTGATTATTAAATGATTTTTCCATTGTACTGCAGAATCAGAGTTTAAAATGGACTTCTCATTTTGTATATCCTTGCCAACCCGAGAGAGAAATGCCATGAAAGCATCCTCACACCAGTCTTCAGGAGCTACTGGGAGTGTTTGACACTCAGAAACAGATCCAGATAGATTTCATTTGCATTCTGTATTTGACTTCACAAAACCAGATTTGTGCCAGTCACATGTGGTGCTTTTTCTGAGAGGGTGGGAATGACCTTGCCCACCAAGGTGGTGGGTAAGGCCAGGGGCCAGCAGCAGCTCAGCACCAGAAAGTGACAGTGACTTCTTTGAGCTGAAGGAAAAGTTGCATAAAAAGGGTAGGGTGGAAAATACCAGTTATGTACTTACCAGAACTTGAAGTGGCAAAGCTGAGCACAATCTGAGATCTGTTTGGGGAAGCAGGCAGAGACTTGTCCCACACTTTTTCCCAGGGATGGCAGGTCTGGGGTGACTCTGAGTTTGCTGCTTAACTTGGACCTCAGCCTTTGCTCTGACTGGCAGCAAAGAGGGGGGGAGGTTTCTGGGAAGTTACCCACCTCCTCTAGAAAAATGCTTCACTCCAGAGGTAGCAGGATAAGTTGTAGGCACAGCAAAAGCACAAGCCAAGGGCTGCCAGCCACTACTGGCTGGCTGGGTTCATGGAAAGGTAAAAAATTGCATATCCTGCATGCAGACCCCAAACCCCAGGACTCCTTGCTTCATGGAGCACGAGGCAAAGCAATTAGCATTGATGACTGAATGTAAAGAGAGGGAAAAATAGAAAAGAATCAGTTGGGAAAGAAGCAGTGAGGGGAACTTCATTACCAGATCTTAACTTCATCATTGTTTCAGAGAGCTACTGGGTGGGGTATGGCAACATGTGAAGCCTGTGTGAGCAGAGGGGGCTTCCTGCCACTCATCCCAGGCAAGCAGGACTGGCAGCACACTGGAATACTTTCCTTTCACCTCCTTTAATATCAATAATTTCTTGTTATAGTGAAATCACACTCATTAGCAACCTTGGCTGCCTTTTTCTGTCTTTGTGTGCGACTCCCGTCGCTGCCACGCTTTTGATACTGAACGAAGGCACAGTTGAAGTGAAAATGGGCCAGAACTGAACCCAAAAAAGCAGTTGCTGTGAAAAGAGCTGACCTCCCATTTGTGTAGGCTGTGCCAAGCACTGAGCTCAGGTCTAGGCTCCCACCTGTGGTCTTCTCCAGGAACTGTCCCTCTGCTTGCCAGAAGCACCACTGTGCTTCCCACATTCTCCCATCACATCACACCCATGCCTTGATGGAATTTTTTGTCCACTGTTTCCACCTTGTTTCACGTGATAAACCCATGCAGAAAGGAGGAAAGCTGTGTTGTTGCCATCCCATTTTCTGCAGGGCTCACTGCTGACCTTGCCCACTGCATCTCCCATCCAGCTCTTGCTGGCTTGGGCAGAGTGAACTCTCTCTCCGGCACTGCCTGTGCCCTGCTGCACAGTGATGTGGGTGCAAGTGAACACACAGACAGAAGAGAGCTCTTGTAGGAAGACAATATATTTATAAAACACAAGGGAGAATCTGTTTATCCCCCCAGCTCCAACAGAGAGGTGGCCCAGGAGTTGTTTTGAAGGCACAGAGCCACTTTAAGGCAGGTAACTCAAAGGTACAACTCAGATTTTCAACACAAGGCATCTGTATCTAAAAAAAACAATCATCTTCAGACATTTGTAGGCAATAAGAAGAGATGCTCACACCAGACAAACAATAAGACAACGATGAAACAAGTCGTAATTTTCACACAATACATTTTGCTCTGATTAAAAGCCAGCCCTTTTTCATTCCCTTGCTGACCTGCAAAGCAAATCTGAGCACCACACTTCAGTCCTGAAGACACAGTCCCATTTGCAGGCAGAGCCCCCTCGTCCTGCACCTCACACTTGGTGGCCCAGACTCCCCAGGCTGGTCACATCCTACCCTGGAGAAAGTCTCTTTGGCAGCACTGGCCACCGTCTCCCCAGCCACAGAGCTTCCAGAGCTTTCTCCTGGCCTGATCCAAGGAAAATCCTATGCAGCTGACTTCCTCCAGCTGTCCAGGCAGGACACAGCCAGGATGCACATGAGGGCCAGAAACTCCAGCACAGCTTCCTAAAAAGATCCTGGTGACAGAAATGTGACCAGCTGTGGAGGGGAGTCAGCTTCCTGGCCATGTTCTTTCACTGCATGGCTGAGGATCTGCTCCTGCTGTGCTTCCTGCTCACCCCTCTCTGTCTGGAGAGGGAAACTGCAGCTTGCTTTGGAAGAGGGGCAGCAGCCTCAGAGTGAAGACCAGCACTGCTCCTCAGCAAGGCTTGCTGCTGGCCAGCAAACTGGGGAGTGTGGAGCCCCTTCCCTCCCTACACCCTGCACTGAGGTCTCTGAGCACATGGGCCAGAAGAGAGTTTTTGTTCCTCCATGGAGGCTGCCAGCTAGTGCCAATTAGTATTAATCACATTTACCAACTGAGCATTCCCACTGAAAGGGAAGAACATTTCAGATGGCAGCCTTGACAGTGGGGAAGCTGGACTGAAAACCAGGAACTCCTTACATCTCCACCAAGGAGTCTTCACGAGGTAGTTCTGCTTACCACTGGCCTGGGTTCCGAGGTGTGAAGGAAGGAGTACAGTCAGTCACAGCTGAAAAACGGGGGCAAACCCCTCAAATTCTGCTGGCAGTGAGGAGTGCACCCTACTGTCCAGTCCACTCTCTGCTGGCTCTGTGGTGGGGAAGACTCATGGCATCTATGCCAAGACCTAATTCTTGCCAGTGCCTGCAGACGGCTGCCAGCTGATAACTTCAGGTGCTGCAGCCCACATCCACAGCCAGGTGTGGAAGCACAGGACACAAAGAACTCCTCCTCCCCGTGCCTGCCTGATGGGCTGCCACCAAACCCAGCATTTCTCCACGTGCACAGCGGGCACCACGCTGTCCCAGCTGCCGCTGCCGTGTCCCCGCGCTCGCCCTCCCGCCAGCCTCTCCCCATTCCACAGGCATGGCGTGACACTGCCAGCCCAGACAAGCTGGGCAGGCACACTCCTGGAGCCTGGAGAGCAGCTCAGCTGCACACTCGTGGGGCTGTGCCTGTGTCTGAGGGAGGCACAGGCTCTGGCTTGCACTGAGAGCATGACTGACACTGCACATTCCAGACAGAGCTCATTGCAACATTGCATCACAGGGCTCTGGTCTCCCAAACTCCTATAATACTTAAAAAAAAATGAAAAAAATGCAAAAAAAATGTTGCTCTTGTCAGCTTCTTCCGTATCATCCCAACTGCCATGATTTAATCTAATACCTGCATGGGTGAAGTATTTTCCCTCAACAGGAAGACTACTCTGGCTTGGGCAGCTGGCTAAGGCTGCCTCTTCTGGGATACTCAGTGTCTCCATTCTGTGTTCAGAGACACAGCCACCTCCTGTCTGCTTCTCACCACAGCTGCACACTGTTCTGCACAGCAGAACTTTCTGGTATCTGGTTGACTTTTTCTGAATCCATCATTCTCAAAACCCAGACTGATGCAAACAGACCATTTGACACGATTTCTATCTCACGTGCCAGAACTGGCATGCTCAGTTTTCTACTGCAATAGTGGAACTTGATGGACTTGACAAGCACCACAGACCCAGTAATAAATGAATGCCTGTTCTGAATTGGCATCTACTCCATCAGCAAAGAGCAAAAAAAATCTAGTACCAGTCAGCTTGTATTCTGCATACATCCATTACTCCTTCCCAGCAGCTCCCCACAGGACTGGGCACCATGAGCAGCACCCTGTGTCACACTCTCCCCTCAAGCTTGAGACCTTTTCAGCATGGATGGCATGGGGACACTGAACCTCCAGAGTAAAGCACTGAGTGAGGTGGGATTTCTGGGTTTATATAATCTCCTAAAATGGCTACAGGGTAAAAAAAAAAATTAAAAAATCTTGCCTTACATTTAAAGGGAGTTTTAGGGGATGAGACTTCCCTGCAGCACCTGGCCAGCTGTGGGCTCCCTCCACAGCTCTTGCATCAATGACAGCATGGGTTTGCCCATCCTTTTGTTCACTCAACTCTCTTCTGTCCTCACTGTTTGTTACACCCAGTGCCTGTGCCAAGTCCTGAGGCCACCTCCTCTGTACCAGGCCAGAGCTCCCAGGGCTGTTCCAGAGATAGAACAAGACACAACTGTGAGACCATAACTTATTAAATTAACTTTTAGACACTGCATAAATGTACAGGATTTTGAGAGTGGAAGACTCTGTCTCCTCTTCTGACAAATCACAATATTTCAACTAATAAAATATTGCCATTTCTCCCCTGCTAGGGTTTCCCTGATATTGTTAGGACAAACACACGTCTGTCAGATAAGGCTGGAAAGTTCCTCCTGAGATGCTCTGTTAGCTTCTCTGTATAGCTCCTCCACCACCCTAAGGCAGTGGGTCAATAATTTAGGTGGAATTGTAACATCACCCTTGCCAGCTCACCCAGCTACAGGCAAACGTGGCTGTTGTAAGAGAAATGTATTTGCAACTCCATCCATGGCCCATAATTTGCTGAACATGAGCACAGTTTTTCATAATGACCAAAGTGAAAAGCATCCAGATTTCCTTAAGTCAGCACATGGGCATGTGGGTGCAATACTGCTCAGAGAACTTTGGTCCCCTGCCCAAAATCATGAGTACTGGAGAGATGGCAAAGGAGAGGAAATGAGGATGGTTGTGGGTTCTTTTCCCTTTTTTTTTTTTCCCACTCAAGTTTTGAAAGAGAAGCTGCATTGCTCTGAATAAACCATCCTGGGCTTAGCTGGGATTTGTGTTTGTTTGGTGCAAGACCCAACAGGAAACAAGGCACCTCTCCCACTGTACCTTCCACCAGACTGCATGGCAGGAAATACAAGTCCTTCCCTTGCTGACATCTCCCCCACACACGGCTCCCACGTCTTGGGAAGCTCCTGCTCCGCCAGCCTGATCACTCCTTCCTCAGCTGTGCCGTGCCATCCCAGGGCTCTGCAGGCAGAGGAGGAGTTTGGGCACTCAGCTGAGCGCCCCAGCAAAGTGCACATCTGGGTGAGACGGTGGACAGTGCTGCTGAGCAGCTCTGGGGCTGGAGGCTACGCTGCCTTCAGCTGGCGCCGGTTCCACATGCCCCGCTTGGAGTGAAACCAGTGGAAAAAGTTTCTCAGGGACAGACGCTCCACTTCCAGCCCAGCCTGCAAGATCCTGGCAGAAAGAAGAGGAGACTTAGGGAAAATCTCATCACAAGGATACTGAGGGACTCAGCCCCAGGTAAACTGTTTTTTTAAGTTGTGCTGTTGACAATTTGCTGCAAGCAAATTGGATAGTCCAGAATAGCTCAGAGGTATCCTGTATCCACAAGCAGGAATCTAATGATGCTTTCTGGTGTTTATGCACCCTTGAGAGCAGGATTGGTCAGAAGGAAACATGGCTGGCTGGATTGCAGTCAGCTGACAGAAAAGACGGGACAGGATCCAAACCCTTCAACTACAAACACAGAGGCCCAGGATTTGTGCAGCAGAGATCCCTCACCACAAAATCCTCAGAAATTTGAACTGCACCTCATAATCTTTAAATGCCTCTCCACCAGTTGGTCTTCAAGGCAATTCAGTTGCTAAGTGTTACATGGGAAATGTGAGGGAGACCCAGACTGTGCTCTGCAGTGCTTGGAGAGGACAAAGTCTTCACAATCACCAGTGCCTGATCTGCATGAGACCAGCCAGCAGTGTGGCTGGAAGGCAGCAGAAAACAGCTCTTCTCTTACTAGTGGCTGCAGTAGAGTGTTTTGTGTCTCCTCACCTACTAGGTTTGAGGTCAGGATATGCTCAAAGACTCTCCCTCACTGGCCAAGGTTATGGTCCAAGTAGTCATGTCGATCTCCTTAGATCCCCACTCCTGTGGTCGTTGCTTCTCCAGGATCTGATGGGCTTCCCCTCCTGAGCACTTGAACAATGACAATGGATGCTTACCTGTCCAGGAGCTCCCAGTCCTCTCCTCCCCAGCGGTCCCGAAACTCTTTTGTGTTCATGCCTCCAATTTTGTCCAGGTCAGACTTGTATATGCCCAGGAGACCAAACCCATTCACCTCCCAGTAGCCTGAGGAGAGCACAAAAGAGGCACAGCTTTGTTGGGGTTGTGAACCACTGATGGGCTCCAGCAGAGCTGCTGGAGTGAGACTCAAGCTACTTTTAGCACAATGTTGACACCAGGGAGCAAACTCAGCACCAAGGCAGAGCCAACCACGCCAACCAGCTTTGGGAATGAGAAAAGCTTGTGGACAGACAGCATGGGTCTGTCCTGTCAACTTGCCAGCAGAGCCTCTCACATCTCCTGTCTGGCAACACAATTCCTGGACTGTCCCAGCTTCCCACAGTTGTCCCTGTCCCTGGATGGCCCAGGATGGACACCTCAGTCTAAAGGAAATCCTATGCTGTACCACTTTTCTCTCTCAAACGTGGCTTGGTTTCCCTCCCTCCTGGTCTACCAGCTCTGCTCAGCACAGGCTGTGCCCCCTAAGGAAAGAGAGATATGGACAGACAGGAATAAAGGATGGCTTGTCCAAGGTCCTTAAATCCATGAAGAACCCTAGGAGACAACCAGGAGAAACATCAGATAAAGGGCTCTGCTAGTATTTTTATCTCAAATTCCAGGTACCTGATGCTGTTAAACCCCATCCTATGCCTAACACACACTCACCCTGTGCACCTGGAAGTACCTCAAGCTCCACACCTTGACAATGCCAGAGGAACAAATGCAGAGGAGGCAGGCACTCTGCTCTTCCCCCATTTCCCAAAGTCTGAGCCCTCTTACCATCAGGCCACTGTGGGGACATCCCGCAGTGCAGCCTCATGACCATGGGGGCAAAGGCCATCTTGCCTTCCACACAGTGCTTCCTGATTGCATCAATGACTCCAGCTGGGAAGTGGATGTGGAGGTCACACAGGAAGACAATGCTGTGTGGGTCCTGGAGCAGGAAAAAAACAGGCTGACTTTCAGTAAATCTTTCTTGAGGGGCAGGAAGACAGAGATATGGGAGTCAAAATCTCAGTACTGCATCAGAAACTGAGATCCCAAGGGTTGGCAAAACGTCCATTGACGTTCAGTGACAAGTGTGAACATTATGACTGTGACCTGGCAGAGCCAGGATCACAAAGCTGCTACTGCTGATTTCCCTCCTGTGTGACAGCCCCAGCAGGTGGACCGAGAATCAGAGCACAGAATAAAGAGACCCTTACTCTGGAAGGACAGGAAACACACGTACACTTGAACTGGTCTGTAAGGCTACTCCCTTTCTGAAAACCTGTGTGTTCAGTAGCAAAAGCAGTGGTAACACCACACACACACACCACAAACCTCCCCACCCACCCAAGGCCCCGCAGACTCACCGTGATAAGGTCTATCCCTGCCTGGAGCCCAGCAGAACGCTCAAAATTCCCTGTCAGCTTCAGGTACTGATAGCTGGGGGTCAGAGGGGAAAGGGAATTTCAGTGGTACAGGAGGCAGCTCCACACCAGCACCCCCTGAAGCAGAGGAAACCTTTGCTGGGGGAGTGCAGAAGCCCAGCACTGCTCCTTGGCCCAGTGTGCCCAGAGGGTCTTGCCCCTTAGCAGAGCCTAGCAAAACTCTTCTCAGCTCTAGCCCAGCTCTGCCCTAGGACCAGAACTGGAAACTCCTGGCACATCATGGAAATGACCAGCCAAGGCTGTTTCAGACCAGAGCAGGGTCATTCTAGCAAATAGAGTTCTCCATGCTCTCTGTCCCACTTCTCACAGCTTTCTTGTATTTTCTGCCCCCCCCACTCCACCCCATGACTGGGAGACTTGCTTTCTCTTCTCTATTTCAATCTTGAAAAAAGAGGCAAAGACAATAAATTTAGCTGGAAAACCACACCAGGTATTGCCTTACACTTTTCTAACACTGTTTTATGCATATATGTGTATGCACATCATAACAAAAACACATTCATGTGTATGTGCAAGTGCCTTTTTGTGACCAAGCAGTACTCCCACCTGTGCAAGGTAGACCTTTTCAGAGCCTTCTCTACATCCATGTCATCACTGCTGTAGTCTGTGATGATGACGCTGAAGTAGGGATCCTTGGTGACTCGGAACAGCTCTTCCATGTCAGAGATGAACTGCAGCACCCAACGTGCCTGGTTTTTCACTGGTTGTATTGCAACAGGGAGAGAATCGAAGCAAGCTGATTTCAGTGGTGGTGTTTTGTCTCAACAGGCAAGGTTTTTTGCCTCCTGTTAAACCCCAACAACCTTTCAGGGATGATGAAATAGGCCTGGTCAACAGAGCCAAGGAATCAGTGTGGGTTCTTTCCCACCAAATGACAGGTGAGCTTACAAGCCATGGCTGCTTGGGCTCTATCATATTTAACTTGGAGAGAACAGAAATTGGAAGTGACCCAACAAGATGATCGAGACAGGCTCAGACCCATGCCCAGGACTGCCACCCCTCAATGTCCCGGGGAGGCAGACCCCCTTACCTGGCACCACGAAGTGAACCACAGCGCGGTGGTTCCAGGAGAACCCCTGTGGCCAGCACAGCTCGGGCTCACTGCCCGCGGCCATCAGGCGCCGCCGGCGGCCCCAGGCCAGGCTCCTCATCCTCCTCTCGTCCTCGTGGCCGGCGCTGCCCTGCCAGGCTGGAGCAAAGACGAACTCGGAGAGGCGCAGGCGGCGCTCGCCCTGCTCCAGCAGCTCCAGCTCCAGCAGGTAGCGGCTGCCGCGCACGCGGTCCTGGCGCTTCTCCACGTTCACGATGCGCCGCAGCTGGAAGCGCCTGCGGAGACACAGCCGGCGTGGGAGCGCCTGGGCACCAGCACTCTGCCTTAGGCGGCAGTACAGGATGTGACCAAAAGTATGGGATGTGACCAAAAGTGTGTATTCTATCACCATCTGTTGAGACCAGGTGGGGCAGTGATCCTTATCTCCGTGGCACATAATATCTGCTAATGGGCCATCTGTTAAAAACCAGGGGGGGCAGTGTTCTTTATCTTTTCCACAACCCATCCTTTCTCGAGAAAGGTATCTCCTGTTAATGGGCCATTGAGAACCACTGCATGACTGATAAAATTACATCATCCCATTGGGAGATGCTTCAGCCAGGGAGCACCCTACCTAGATAAAAACTGAGATTTGGAACACCAGAGCAGCCTTTTTCCATTAAATTCCAGAGGAAAACCAGACCTTTCCACATCACCACTGGACCTTCAGAGGAAAACTGCACCTTCTACAGGAGCACTGCTTCAGCTGAACCACATCTGCCACTGCAGGAGGATGCAGCCACCATTTAATGGGACTGCTACCAACACCCTGACTGACAGGGTGTCAGGTTGTATTCTGACTCTGTCAGTGTTTTGGGTTTGTTCTCTGTAATACTCTGTATCTATTTTAATTTTCCTACTAAAAAACTGTTATTCCTATTTTCCATATCTTTGCCTGAGAGCCCCTTCATTTCAAAATTATAATAATTTGGAGGGAGGGGGTTTACATTCTCAATTTCAAACAGAGGGTCCTGCCTTTCTTAGCAGATACCTGTCCTCCAAACCAGGACACATTCTCACGGTGCTGCAAGCTTGTTTTTAAAGAATTCCCTTTCCATTTGCAGTTCAGCCATTTCTACCCTACTGCCTTTAAGTCCTACCTAGTTACAGAGTTCAAGAGAGAATTTCTTGCTAAGAAATAAAACCAGGACTAATAATGCCACTAGTGTTATTTATGTAGGGATACATTCTGTGGAGGTTTCCACCAAAATCATTTCAAGGTGCTGCTTTGATATCCCTGTTTCTCTAATGAGCTGAGTCTTATGTTCACAACTAAAACATAAAAACAGTGTAACATACTTTTACAGTGTCAGCATCAGAGCTAATAGGAATTAGTACAAATACATTCTTTTATTGTGACACTACACTTTTGGAGTTCAATGGCCCTCATTATCTCACAAGGCAAGACGAAGCTTCTCACAATTGACCATGTGCAAAATATGACAGTAGAATCAAAGGGAGGTCAGTTATCTACACCCAGTGGGTTCACCCCATAACTCTAATTACCTTTTTTTTCCTTTGGAGGATGGGTCAGGGAAATAGGGTGATGATACAAGGTAAAAGAGAAGGCAAATAATATTTTCACAAAAGGTACTAGATCTTTTAAACTATTACAAGTGTTTTTACATTGCAGGGTGTCAAGCTAGTCATGTCAGTGTGAGGTGGTTCCTAGATATGAAATAGCACATTTCAGAAATGCCTCCATTGAATTTTACATGCAGCCACAGGATACCTTAGTTGACTAACACATAATAGGTTTGGGCTAGATAATTTTTTTTCCCCATTACTGTCTTGGTGAGTTTTGATGTCTCTCTTCAACATGGTCATGCATTATTTTTCAAATAAGGTTGACTATAAATGTTACTGTATGGGACTGTGGAGCAGTGAAAGGACACAGTAACATGACCCCTCTTGCATGGTGCAAGAAAGAGCAATTTATTGAAGAAAGCCATGGCTTTAAATAAAAGAGTTTGTGCAAAACAAAATAGAAAAGTCTCATTGGTCCAAGAAGGCAACACCTCTCTCAAAACATACTTTTGCAAAACATCACATCTCTTATGCACCCTGCAGGTGCATAATCTTTGTTTTAATTCCTTGACCTCGTAAAGGCCGGAGAAAGGCAAGGCCTCAAGGCTTCATCTTCCCTGGTTTCCAGCAGTATCCACCTACATATAAATCCTTATTAGTGCTCCTAGGCACTGGGAGCAAAAGAACTCTCACAAGCCTAGAAAACCAGAAGCAGCTTCTTCCAAAGGCACCAATGCTACTAGAGGAAGCCTTGTACATTTGCTAGAACACACAGCCCGAATACTAAAGAGGCAGAGACTGTGTCATCACTATAAGCAGAAGGAAGGTGAGGTATTTTGTTGGCACACAGCTCTGAAACTTGGCAAGATTCAGAGCAGATATCACTCAGCTGAACATCTTGGTGGCTGTCACAGCATCCAGTTTGCTGAAAGACACCTTGTGTGTTTATTCACAGGTGAAAGTCACTTCAAATATTTGTTCTCGATTAGGTATTATTTTTGATATCACCATCTGCACCAACCTGACTCACCCATTCATAAAGTTTCTTTTCTTTGAGAAGGCAGGGAAGTTATGGGTGCTTGTATCAATCATTCCAGCTTTATGAATGAAAAGCTTCTTCACTTCTTACTTCCACCCAGATGTTCAGGGTGTGAACCAGATAACCAAAACTTTAAAAGAAAGCAAACCTGTGCACTTTTAATGGAAGAATGTAACCAAGAGCTTCTACTGAGTGACATGAACCAGAAATAAAAATACAGATGATTAAGCACACCCTTGCCAAACAACTTCTGGGACCAATTTAAGAAAGAAACACAGCAGTGCCAAAGCTTTGAACTAGAGGAAGCAGATGCTTTTGCTGCTGAGACATGCATTTCCACCCAGCAGGTAGACGGGATGAAATCCGGTCTCATCAGGTCACTAACAAGGATCCAGGGCTAAGAGCAGATTGGGCTAAGCCAGCAATAACAACACTTTTACATATGATTTCCTGATGGAAGTTGGATATTTCCGCTATTTCATCTTCTATTTTTCTTAGGACAAACTGCTGAAAACCGAGTTGCAATGGAATGCAGACATCTATTCTGATACACAATAGTTTATTGAAATGAGCTGCGTGGGAAACATTCCTTCCCTGTATGTATGTACGAACACCAGCAAGTGGGAAGACCACTGCACACACAAGCAAAGACACTTTTTTTGGCAGAAGTAAAGGTGATGCAGGTGTAATCAATCCCTGGTTAAATAATAGTCTCTTCAAAGCCCATTCAAAACGGTTACTACTGTCAATCTAATGAGTTTTATTGGTTTATTACCATCATATGCTTTCACGTAGTCAAATCTTCAAATGTTTATATTTTCACTTGGCAAAAGCAAAAGCCACAGGAAGGCCTGTGAAGCTCTGAGTCAGGTTTGTGTTAATTAAACTAATTTTATTTTCTTTCAGCAGTAGCAATAGAGGGGAATGTTTGCTCAGGAAAAAAAGTCATCCACTTTCCACGAGATATCTGTTTTATCTAGAAGTTGTCCATGCTAAAGACATTTCTCTGTTTTTCTCTCCAGAGGTCCCTGATGTCAGCTGCAGGCTGCTTCTTGTCACTTTCCCAAGGGAAAGCTTTGTGTGGCATTAACAGCTGGAAAGGCATGGATTAAAAACAGCATGAAAAGACATGGAATATAGGGCTCTAATAACAGCAACAGTGTATTTTAAACTCAGGGTTCCCCAGGGTATTACATCAGTAACTTAGCTGAGACACTGAACCAAGGGAAGAACTCTTACATCATTTATCTATTTGCTCTAATAGATGAGAAGAGAGAAGATATTTTGGTTAAAGCTCCACAGCAGTGAAAGCCTAAAGCCAAAATCTCCCTGCATGAGCCCACTGACCTCACATTTGCTCCTGTAGGTTCTGGTGCATTCAGAGAGAACAGTAGTCAGGCAGAGCAGCTCAAGTACAGGGGCCCTGCTCTGCCTGCACAGACACTTGCATAAACAGAATTTTTTTGATTAGAAGGGACTGTCAGGAAAATTAATCCACAAACACCAGAGGTTTATGTCCAAAAAGGAGACAGAGGAGTCCTTTTTTCTTTAGTTGAATAAAGGGAGAGGCCCTGGGATCTCAAATTTTTGGAGGACGCAGCCTCCTTTTTATCCTAATTTCCCGGCCGCATTTCCCTCTCTCTTTCCCCATTGGCTGAG
>JAOTQP010000870.1:67073005-67093227 GCA_026413545.1 Cichladusa arquata | reverse complement strand
TTTCCTAGTAAAGAACTGTTATTCCTAATTCCCATATCTTTGCCTGAGAGCCCCTTAATTTCAGAATTATAATAATTCGGAGGAAGGGGGTTTACATTCTCCATTTCAAAGAGAGGCTCCTGCCTTTCTTAGCAGACACCTGTCTTTCAAACCAGGACCCTCTCCCTCCTCCAGCCCTGCTGGGCTCCTTCCTGTGCATACCGCAAACCTTTCTATCCCCAGGTTCCCCCTGCTTTGCTGCGCTGCTTCTAAAGTCCCATGGGAATGTTTAGCACCTGTCTCTCCTAAATCCACAAGCATCTGGGATTCCAGCCAAGAAAAAATATTTGGCAAGAGAAATGAAATAAAGGTGACACGGAAAATGACAAATGTGTCTGAATGATTGTGTAGGGCTGGTAATAGTGAGTGTATTCAACACCACCTACAGCGATCTTGGCACAAGGACTATGTTTGGGCTACTGAAAGTGGCTCATGACAGCTTATCAAACAAGAATATGGAGTAGGACTGAGCAATCATACAGTAAAAACTGGCAGGAGCTGTAGATTGAGAATGGCCAAAACTGGATGAAATGCCAGGTCGTGCCCTTCCAGATCATAACAAGATTTTCCTTGTGAGTTGAAAATCCTGAGAAAATCTTGTGTGTACTGATCAGTTACACCTGGCTGTGACTGATGTGACCCTGAAAAAGCAAATGTGATCTTAATATGTAGCATTAGGCCTACTTCCAGCAGGGAATAGAAGCTAATAACACCCATTCCACAAAACATCCAGGATACTGGGCACTTAGATATAGGAAGACTAACACCAATTGAAACCTGCATGGAAAAAGACTGGTTAAAAAAATCATAAAAATTAAGGCCAGCCCAACAGAAGGGTTGGGAGTTAGATTGTTTAGCTTGTGGAGCCTAGAGGTGAGCCTAGAGTATGTCTGTTTACCAGAAACGATGGTAAATCTTGAGAAGAAGAAGAACCATACCAAGACCATGTAGCAGAAGAGTACAAGCAAAAATGCTGGTACTATTTCTCAGGCAAAAGATGTGTGCCTAAAGTCCAGCAGTGTTTTACACCAATTCCTTGCCTGAAATCTTATTTATCACATTTACTTCATCCCCTGCTTCCCTGATACCAATTACTCACATAACAGGTATTCCCCATGCAACATAGTAAATCAGCTCTGGGATTTCTCACTGTGCCTTACCCTTTAGTTATCTGGTTGAGCTTCCTCAGGAATACACGTGTAACTTCCAGGGCCTCACTTTCTCTGAGCAGCAAATTTCCCGAGGTGTTGCATTTCAGGTCAATCCAGTCTGTGCGCAGCATATGGAAGTCCAGGTTGCTCATGCTGAAGGTCTGCTCCCAGTTGACAGCCTGGTCAAACACTGGTACATAATCAAAATCCTCCTCATCGTCCTCCTCTGGCTCCCCATCCACCTCTTCCTCTTCTGCTGCTCCTCCAGACTTGCCCTTCACAGGAGAGGCCACCTGAGCCTCTCCTTCCCCCACATCCCCGTTGGTGGCCACCTTTTGATCAGCAATGTAGGGCTGCACCTGGCTCAGCCACTGTGGCAGCCTGGGCTGCTGGCTGGGGCTGCCAGTGCTCACTGTGTATCTCCTGGCTTTGCCAGAGACTGGACCTCCTTTCCCAGCTGGCACGGTGCCTGCTGGCTGCAGCCTGTCCCTCGTGGTGCTGAGGCCTCCTTGAAGTCCTATCCCATTGGGAATTGTGGCCTCTGAGTCCCTGGGGTGGGCAAGAGACTGCTGAGACACAGTCCTAGAAGGAGAGTTTGCCCTCCTGACAGGCACTCTCCCCTGGATGGCCCTGGCATGCTGCGGAGGGCTCCTGGAATTGTCTTTGACCGCAGCTTTCAAACGAGGTCTCTTGGTTACTGGGTGTCCCTCTAGGCCAGTCAGTCTGAGGCTTTGGTTGGTAGAGGCCAGCATGGCTGATTTGACACCAGATCTTTTCATCCTCCTCCTCCACATCTCCTCTCCTGCACTGTCACCCACCACCGAGAGGAGCCGGCGGCGCTCCCGGAGGGAATAGTCGTCGTGGATATTGTCACTGCCCACCAAGCTGCTGGGAGCCTTGCCTGCTGGCCCTGCCCTCCCTGTGCCAGCCTGCTCAGGGGCACTGGTGCTCTCCACATCCTGCTCCTCGTACTGCAGGTCATCCAGGTTCCCCTCCTGGGAGCCTGCGGAATGAATCGAAAACGTTGGCATGAATTAAATGAATCAATGAAATGAATGAAAAAAGTTACACCTCTGACATCCTCCCTGAATGAACCAAAGTTACACCTCTGCCTTCCCTGCCCTGCCCAGGCACCCACCAGGGAGGGGTGCAGCTACTTCTCACCTCCTCTCTCCTGCTCAGAGGACAGGGATGCTCTCCCATGTGGGAGCTCAGCTCTTGCTGCCACCAGCATCCTCAGCACCCATCACCCACCACTGCCAAAGGCTGTGGAGCTGTCTGGCTTTGCCCTTAGCTGTGGGTCTGGCCACAGCCTTGCAGGGCAGCTGTGACCAGAGGCTGCCACCGTGCACACCTCTGGCTATGTTACTCCTGCCCATGGTTTTGCTAGAATTGCACAAGACCACCCACAAAAGTGACAGAGAAAAGAATCCTTGGGTTCTGACATCAGGGCCCTACTTGGCTGCTCTGTCTTGTCTCCAGAGTCCAGGCTCTTCTCTGGCCGATCCATTTTCATGTACTTGTAGAATCCAAATCTGCAGAGAGAAGATCAAAACACAAGTCTGATGAAAGCTACTTTGACCTTTCCTGGAAGAAGGAAGAAGATCCTGAGCACAGGGGGGCCATAATCAGCTATCTTGCTGGAAAAGTGACCTTCCTTATCCTGCAAAAAGTCCCCCTGAATGGATGGGAGTCCTTGCACAAAGTGTCTGATTTCTGCAGTAGGGAGCATGCAAGTAGCAGTTCCCTTGAGGGGTCACCACTGGGGATCTGGGCACCAGTGAAAATGCATCTCCTCCCCCAGAGGGAGGCCTGGTGGTGAGCACAGCTTGGCTTTCACAGTGACAGATATTAGGAGGTTCCAGCCCCTGTCAGG
This sequence comes from Cichladusa arquata, assembly GCA_026413545.1. Taxonomy (NCBI): domain Eukaryota; kingdom Metazoa; phylum Chordata; class Aves; order Passeriformes; family Muscicapidae; genus Cichladusa; species Cichladusa arquata. The sequence continues at coordinate 67,090,161 of JAOTQP010000870.1, read as the reverse complement.
CCAAGCTTGCTGGGAATACACTCCCTGATGTAAGAGAACAAACATGCTCTGACTCAGCTACTGGGTTAACAGTGCAAGAAAAGTGCTGAGCCCTTGAGACCCAAACATATTTTCACTTAAGTTATCAAAAGAAACTATAAATACTTTTAATGTTTTGCAAGACTTAGGGGAACTTTAAGAATTAAGAAAGTGCTACAGAAATTAGCATGAAATTCCACACCAATTCCAGCCTTCAAGCTCCTCCCCACCCTGCTAGTAAATCCAAGTTTACAGCATGCTACCTTTCCAAATAATAAGGGTTTTCCTGGTAGAAGCATTTGTTGTCTTTCTCCATGTGGCTCAGGCGGCTGTAATCATTTGGGTAAACAAAGGATAAATGAACCTGTGAAGAAGGGAGAAAGACGAAGTGAAATCCTCAGAAATGCCAGACATCAGCCACAAGGTGACCCAGACACAGCTGCAGGATAACCAGCCCTTTTTAGAGGGAGCAGGAGTTGCTCACTCTTTGCCTCTCCAGCAGCAGGCTATGAGAATGGAAGACAGAAGGAAGCATGCAGGATACTGTATGCATGTGTTGGATCCCAGAAACCTGGGGTTTTTGAGCTTTCTGTGCTGTCTGGCACTGACCCCCTGGAGAACACTGCTTTTGACCTGAAGCCTTAGAGAAGGCTTCTAAATTTAAGTGATGAAGTTAAAACCACACGTGTGTAGTTAAATAACAGTGTGTGCCTTCACATAGTAAAGGGTTTTAAATTTGAGGTTTTTATAGTATAGGAATGGGTATGAAACAAGATAGAAGATTTTGGCTGGTGTCTTTTCGGTGTTCATCTTCCTTCTCCTTCATGGGTTTCAGGTAGTAATTTCTGGTTAGTCAATCAGTGTCACACTGAAAGGTCACGGGAATTTAGCTATTAGGTTAAGAGTATAAATAATATAGGTGTTAATTCTCTATTGGATTATTTAACTTTAAAAGACCTTGTAGCAGCTGGATCTTTCTCCATTTTCTTCACTTCTAACAGCTATCTAGAAGTGCTGCTGAATGCTCTGTACTTTTTGATAAAATTTAATAAACAACCAAACCCAAACCCAAAAAAAATCCATTTCCATCGTGTATTTGTTAATCCTAACTCTGAGTAAAAGCAAAAAAGACTGAAACAAACTAATTAAGTGGTGCAAAACTCCCACTGCTGTTACATGCATGTGCCTTTTACCCTCTCCCTCAGCATCTGCCCACCTCTCTGTGAGCTGAAGTCCTGCAATAGAGTGAGAAATAACTGGGAGAGAGATAGCCAGGTCCTCCTGAAGAGATGCCTGTGGCTTTGGTAATCCACACATACTGTGTGGAGAATGAAGCCCTCAGTCATTGTGAGGCTCCCTGTGAAGGCAAGTTCAGGCCCCACGGCTCACAGGATCTCTTCTTCCTCCTGGTGTATGGATGTCCTAGATTACAATATGCTCAAAAGCATGTATTCTATCACCATCTGCTGAAACCAGGTGGGGCAGTGATTCTTATCTCTGTGGGAAATATTCTCTGCTAATGGGCCAGATGTTAAAACCAGATGGGGCAATGTTCTTTATCTTTTCCACAACTCATCCTTCCTCCAGGGAGGTATCTTCTGTTAATGGCCCATTGAGTCCCACTGCATGACTGATAAAATTACATCATCCCACTGGGAGATGCTCCACCCAGGGAGGAGCCAAGCATTTCCTAACTGGATAAAATCGGAGATTTGCAAGGCAGCCCTTATCCACTGGTTTCCAGAGGACAAGAGCTACCGGGATTTCTACAGGATCACTGCTTCAAGAAGATCACTTCATCTGGACTGCTACCACCACCCTAACTAGCGGGGTGTCAGGCTGTATTCTGACTCTGTCAGTAGCTTTTCTTCTGTACTGTTGCATGTATTTTATTTTTCTCTTTTTTCCTATTAAATTGTATTTCTGACTTGGAGTCTCTCGCCGGTTTTGCTTTCAAAACCATTACAATGCAACACCATATTTCTCCTGGCTAAGAAAGCCTTACAAAGGCTTACAAAACTTACAAACTGGAGCCCCTGGTAGCGCTGCAGAGGAAATCCATTCACCAGGTAGCTGGGCTTGTAGGGGCAGTCCGGCAGCGCCCGGCGCACACGGGACTTGCTGAGCAGAGGCACTGCAGGAAAGAAACAGGGGTAAGGGCTGCAGGAGGAGCCCTGCTGCAACCCATGCACCAGCTTAGCTACTTCTGGGCTCTACTCAGCCATGTGAAATAGTAAGAAATGGATTAAACAAAGCTTCTTGCACTGCTCAACTCTTCGTGTTCCTTTAAGACGCTTACACAAAAATACGCTTGGGGATGTTGTGTGAGCTGGATACCAAGAAGGGGTAGCTGGCTTTAATCTGTGCTTTGTCTCCTACAGTGACTGATACTTCCTCAGCTGCTTTGCAAGTCTTACCTGCATAAAGGGTGTCCCGAGGGTCAGGCTTCAGCATGTCAGCCGGGTGTGCCCTGCTGCCAGCAGCCGGGCTCCTGCGGCTGGCCAGCGTCTGCGGGATGTGCCCGACCTCATCCATCTTCAGAAGCGTCTCGTCTAGAAACCAGAGAGACAACACAAGGGGGAGGCAGGGGATCACTTGTTCCTTGTCCCAAAAAGCACCTCTCTCCAGTGCCAGCCCTCTCCATGGCACTACTGCTGTCTCTGGCACAGGCAAAGGAAAGGCTCTGACCCAGAAAGTTTGAGATACAGAAGCTGTGGGGTGGGAGCATGGCTTTCACTGAAAACAAACACACACAGTGGTGAGTAGTGGAGGAAAATGACCTCCTGCCTTGGATACAGCACCAGTGGTGTGCTGAACAGGCCCCATGCTGGCAGGAACTACTGGACACATCTGTATTATTAGTATTAAGTTTCTTTTCAAAGGAGATAAAGAAAGATGAATGGGAGGAGAAACCTGAGGAGCAAAGCTTTTGCCTGTGCTGGAAAAGGATCAGGATCTTGGGGAAGGACCTTCAGTAGCTGAGGAGGATGTTACTCCAGAAAGGGAATGAAGCTCCACAATAAGCCAAGAACAACAGGAACCTCAAACTCAAGACTGAGTATTGGTTACCTTTCTCCTTCGGTACTGCTGTCACAAGAGTTCATGTCTCCATGGACCTTACTCTAAAATGAGGGGAATTGAATAAAATGTCCATGAGGGAAAAGCTATATCCTACCAAGGGCACTGGTGTGCAACTCCTGGGTACTGAGCTACATGGGACCCCAGAAAGAATGGGTTGTCATGTGATACAACCAAAGGCTAATATGGATGAGGGAAAAACTATGGGCAGAAGGCAACAGATAAAAATGAGACTGCAACACTGCACCTAATTGTGAAGGGATCTTCTGGAAAGTCAGTCTTCTATTCTACCTAACCCTAATTAGTAAGAAGAAAAGAGCAGAAGGAAAAAGGATGAAGATGGAAAGCCTAGTCCTAGCCAAATGGGAGGTTTCAGAAAATACAGCAGCAGGTTGTGATCCAAGACACAGTAAACAGATGCCTTGATTACATCAGGGAGTCCTCCATGCACATAAGGGCTGGTATGGAAAAAAGCCCAGAAATGTTGGAAGGCAACAGCAGTAGATATGGAAAGGGGGAATAGAGCAGAGTGATGCTGACAAAGCTGGGTAAGGGTAAACAGGACTAAGGAGCTTCTTAACTGATAACACCATCACTTGATGTGCTAAGAAGGGTTTACAAAACAGGAGGGACTGGACTGATGTGTTTGCAGCAATCCAGCACCAAGAGACTTGAGGCTGGAACAGAAGAAAGCAGCATTCCCAGCATCACCAGTGCATCCTGTTGTGTTCAGGACCCAGAGGGAAATCTCCTCAAGTGCCACAGCAGCCCCTTCTCCCTGGCTGTGTCTGGCTGGCAGCACAACTCTGCAGCTCCCATTTCTGGGACTCACTTCCCCCTGGCTCTCAGCAAGCAAACTCCATCCTCTCAATCTACAACACTTCTCACCTATGCAGACTCTCCCCTCTGCCCTTCCTCACTACCTCCAGACTTCCCTGAAATAATGTTCCAACCTTACTTGTGAGTCTCCTGTGTTTAATAATGAGTCACACCCTTGTCCAGAAGTCTTTCTCTTGAACTGTCTCCACCTTTTTCTCCCAATGATGTGTACTTGCCTGGCTAGACAATGATTCATGGTGAAACACTGGATGCAGATACATTCAGGAAGAATGGGGAGGTGTTTGGGAAAACTTGTGATGAAGATACTTACTAGCAAAAAGCGAGATATACTGGGAGTCAATGACTTTGAACTTCGCTTCTGGGTCATTCAGCCTCCACTGGAACAGAGAAACACTGAATTAAATAAAGTACCTATGGAATTAACCAAACCTGAACAAAAGGAACACACTACCCCTACTAGGACTGATTTTACCCAGCAGCAAAGGTTGGGAATGAGCTGACATCCCCCAGGACACATCCAAACCAGGAAAGGCCAAAAAGCTGCAACAGACCCCAGAGAAAGCAGATCTATCCCAAATAAGCAGAGGAAGAGGTCCTGACACATGGCCAGGACTATCCCACACAGAAGCAGGTAGGGGCTCAGGAAGGGATAAGCTACATCCCATGCAACGAGGAGCTGAGGCCAGGGAAAGGAGGGAAATGGTCACAAACATCATTCCCATGCTCTTGGGGACACATGCTCCATTCCCACAGACTCACTGCTACTTCCACATGGTCTGTTCCTCTGTCATCCTGCTTGTGCAGCACCTCAAAGTAGTACCTGCCTGCCGCTGACAACCTGCGAAGAACAAGGTGTCTGTCACCAGGAGCAGGAGGGAACATTTCTTAGCTTGTCAGCAGACAATGAGTGGAGAGCAACCACACCCCTGAAACAACCTAATTCTCAGGGTAGGCAGGGTTAGGCTGCCAAGAAAATCCAGATCCTGACATTGAGATAGGGAGCTTCACTTGTGCACCTGGAGCACTCCAGACCCTTCTCAGTTAATTCTGAATAACTCCCTCTCAGTGCTGCCTGCTGGGTTTTGGCCTCTGGGAAACCTGGCCAGCTCCAAGGCAGGAAGCTTGGGATATAGTTCATATAGGGGAGCCTGGATGTGCTGGTGGCTGATTGCCCCAGGGAGGAAAATCCAGTGTTGCATTCCTGCAGTAAATCAGCAAGGCTTTGGCAATACCCCAGAGTAATCCCTTTCTCTGTATTGCTAAACTCTTCAGGACAAGCCTGAGTGCTTTTCCCTTGTCCTTGTGCAGAGGAGGCTGGGACTGAGGGACTTTGCTCACCCACCTCACCATGCTTGACTTCTGGCTGTGAAATTTCCCAAACTCTCCTGGTGCCGTCCACTCCCTCCCTGTCTGTGAAGAGACACAAGATGGCTCTAGTTAAGATGAGTTTCTTCCCTTGCTACTGCACTGACAATGATAAAAACAGAAAATTGAACTCCCCCTTCCCTCCAATTCCTCCTGGTAAGTCATCTGTGAAATCCATCACCTGTGGACAGATTTAAGTCCCTGAACTGTGAACCAGGGACTGCCAATAGCAGTACCAAGAGGTAACTGGCTTAAGGTATCAATGTCATACCCCATCTGGCATCATGCTGTCTGCAGCTGGGCAGGAAAAGAAACTTGACTAGTCCAAGGAAGCAGTAAGTCAGGAAGGTCTCTATTCCCACAGAAATATTGAAGCCTGGATGGGAGAAGCCATGCAGCATGCACTGTACCTTGCCTACACTGGCCAGCAGCTGGAGACCAGAGGGGTTTTCATCTGGGCTCAGCCAGAACTCAGCATTGTCATCCGCAGCAATGGCAAACTGGAACTCCCCTGCCGAGAGATGGAGGGAGCACGTAGGGCTTTGGGGCAAGGGCTTGTGCACAGAACACACCCTGCTCCTCTAAAATGCTGTCCCTGCCCTTTTTCCTGGTGAGACCATCCTTCCCTTCTGCTACTATCACCTTTCTACCTTTGAACCTCTCTGAATTCTCTTAACTCTGCTGTGACTGAAAAGAGACTTCACAGATGTCACTGGCTCACTGTCCCTCCTGCACTGGCTTTGCCTGACACCCAACCTGGACAGCTAAAAAGTCTACGCAAAGCCTCCCAACATCCCTTTTGCTTTCAGAGCAGAATTCTGTGTGAGATGCAGTGTTTGGATGGAGGAATGTGCACGTGGAGCCCCAGAGGCAGACAGAGGTGCTTGAGGCTCCCTCTTTGTCTGGGGTCACGGGGATGGCAGCTGCAGGCCAGTGACAGAGGGTGAGGCCAGCAGGCTGCTGGGGGCACAGGGATGCAGCTGTGGGACACAGCTGTCAGCTGCTGTCAGATGGCATTCACACCCAGGGAGCAGCAGGGACATCAGTGATGTCAGGGACAGCACTGGCCATGCGAGGGAGGGAGGCAAAGCTCAGGGATTGTTCGTGCCCACGTCCACGCCATGGGGATGTGCATTCCAGCAGCACTGTTATTTATCCAGCCCCTCCCATCTGCTTTCTCCTGGGCTTTTCCTTCCCACCCTACAAGGGCAGATGTGTTTCCAGTCACGCACAGTAGGGATCTGTCGTGGCACCAGTGGTTCAGCACCAGGAGGGGAGGGAGGGGAAGGTGACAAGAGTCATGAGTGAAAGCACTCAGAACCCTCACCATCAGTGAAAGGATGCAGGTAGCCAAATATCCTGAGACCATAGTTGGTCCATTTTGGGGACACGGCCAACTTCTTCAGCGTAGTTCTTGTCTGGAGTGGAAGGAGAAAAAATTCATAAAAATAATTTTAGATGTGACAGGAACAAAGGGAGAATCAAAAACCCTGGGACAGGTGGGCAGAGGGTTTTCTCTGAGAGGATGATGGGGTATGGGATGCAGTGGAGGCAGAGGGAAAGAGCAAACCAAGCAAGAAACGAGGTGGAGCAGGTGCTGCTGAGGAGGGAACAGCTGCATGGGGGATGCCACTGAGATGGTGGGGACAGGACATGGAAGAACATGGACATGCCACTTGGAAGAAGAGCACCAAATAAAGGCTCCTTCAGACTGTGTCTGAGCCCTGGGATGTGTGAAATGACCCTCCCCTGTGCAGCAGAAGAGCTGCCACACCTGAGCCCTTGTGAAGGATTGCTGCTCCTCAGGAGGAGGACAGAGGTGGCTGAGAGGGAGGTGCTGGGTTTTAACAGAGCAGGACAGAGGGAGGTAGGGAGAGCATGTGATCCACGTGGGAAGTGCAGGACAGTGGATGTCATGGTCTTACTCACGTGAGGGAAGAGGGGGAAGTGGAGGTTTCTCCTGAGCTGCTCGATGGAGCTGCCACACCAGTCCTCAAACACGTGCAGGTTGGCCTGGCCCTGGAACTAGAAGGCAGAAATGGGGCACCATGAACTGGTTCATCCAAGCCCTGTGTGCCTCCTCTGCTCCCACAGCCTTGGCCACAGCCCTGCTACCAGGGAGAGGGAAAGAAGATTCCTCTGCTATGATGGACTGGTCTGCAAGAGACCTGGAGCACAGCTGGGAAACCCTTGCTGGCCACTGTGGGACCCCAGCAACACACTCCTCAAAGAGCCATTCAGAAGGAAATCACTGCCTGCCCTCCAGCCAAGTCCAAACTTTCTGCCTGCAACCCATGGAGCTGGATGCTGAAACCCTCCTTGCAGGACTGGCATCCAGCAGCAAAGAATAAATAAGCTGGAGACAGTACAAGCTGCCATAGATGGCAAAAGGCTGAAGAAAGGAATAGGTTGCCTTGGGACCAGGGAGGTTTTGCTGGGGTTGTCTTGCCTATATAAGGGCTGTGGGAGCAGGGCTGGGGAAACAGCCTGAACAGCACCCAAATGTCTACAGATGGCAGCACATTCTTAGTTTTTGCTGGGGAAGCTCTAGCAGGCCTGAAGCAGCACATAGGAGGAGGGTCCAACCTCTCTGTGCACTTCTGCCAGAGAAACTTCTTCACTGAGTTATTTTCCCCAGGGTGGTGGGCTGGGGGTATGTTTTGAAATAAACTGTGGCTTGAAGGAAGGCCATGAAGCAGATCTGGCTCTGCACCAGTAATGCTCCTTGCAGGCTGTGCATTGAAAAGCATTTCTGTGTGCTAGGAAAAGCACATTCACATTCATGCTGCTCTGGAGAGGTGTCCTGTCAGCCCTCTGTCCCTGGTGTCCCCACAACCAGGGTTTGATGGGTGTCTGCAAGCCCACAGTGCCCCCACTAACACCTCCTCCTCTCCCCTCCTCTGCTCACACCCCTCAGCCTGGATTCTGCCCACCAGACAAGGAAAAGCAGCGAGACAAAGTGGATGTGATTCCTCAGAGCAATGCACAAAATCAGAGTGGAGACAGACAGAGGGCTCAGGGTGATGGATGCAGCCCAGAGAAACCCAGGGCTCTGCAGGAACTTGTGATACAAATAAATCACTGCAAGCGTGACAAACACCAGAACTGGAATTTAACTGCTGTGCAGTCCCGTGCCCCTTGGCCGAATCCAGGTTCACACCCAAGGGCTTACACTGCTTTTCTCAGCCAAATCAAATGATCACAACTGCTGCTTCTTGTGGAACACAGAGTGAGAGGAACAGGCTGGGCTCACACAGAGAGTCACTGCCAGGAACTGAGTCCTATGGAAGGCTGCTGCTACCCACAACTGATATTTGGTTTGGTTTTTTTTTTTGAGAATTGCTTGCACACAGCAGACAGCAGGCTCAGAGCTCTATGAAACATAGCACAACACTCCCACACTGTGGACAGGCTGGCACTGCAGTCCACTCCTGCCAAAGACAGACCCAGAGGATGATCTCAAAGCTCAGGATTGCAATGAAGCTGGCCTGGCTTTGACACGGGGCAGCCCAAATGCAAAACCAGATATTTATGAGGCAAATTCCAAAAGACTGGCTAGATTTGCTTAAATGTTTGCAGAGTAAAACTCAGGCCAGCCCCACTGCAATACAACACTTCCCTGCAGTTGAAGAGCAGTATTAGGGAGAGGGCAGCCTAATAAAAGAAAAGACAGACATCACTGTACTAGGTGCACCATCAATACCTAAGAGATAATTCCTGAAATTTCTAGCCCAACACTCCTGCCTCCAAAGTCTTTATAAAGCCTCCAGATAGGAGATTCTGGCAGGAGTTAATGAGATCCATTTGCTTTCCTGCACTCACAGGTACTAGAAACAATTAATTGGTAAATAATAAGTATTTCTTGCATGCAATTTTAGAATATTTTCTAAATCGAAAGATTTTTCTCCTGAGTTACAGCAGCTTGACTTAGTTTGTTTCCTCTTAAAGGGAAAAAAAGAACATTATTGACAGATAAGTGCTGGCTGCCCAAAGTGCTGCTTTGGGACTGAAAACTGAGCTAGGCTTTAATTTTAGGCCCCCACGAGTCATCAGTGTAGCAGCTGTTTTGAAACTCTATCACCTCTGTCCCTTCAACTCAATTCATAGCTGCCCATTACAGGCAGCTGAGAAATTCTTCTGTTTGCTATATGAGTATCCTCTCATGCAACATGCTGTAAAACTCTCCTGCTTGGGGCTTTTGCAGATTGCAGTTATAGAGCAACATCACCACCGTTCCCAATTCCTACACGCAGAAATGTCAATGGATTTTCTAAAATGTGGGTTTTAGAACATGATTCCAAAACATGGTTACTATGTTTGAGTTCCCACCTTGGAACTACCTGGCCCTGTTTTACAAAGGGCTGGAAATTCAGGACCTAGCAAGCAACAAGTTAAGTTCCCCTTCTCCTTTTAAAAATATCTGCTTTGAAAATTCTGGATACACTGATTTGGCCACAACCAGGAAGAGAAGAAGAGTCTGAGCTTTCAGTGGCAGCTGGATTTATGTGACCTTCCCATTTAGATGGCTTCTTCTGCCCATGAGGGTTTTCTCTGTCCCAACACCTTTTCCCAGCTGCTTATCACCCTGCTGAAATAGCAGCAGTGCATGATCACAGCTCACACCCAAAACAGCCCCAAGTCACACACCAAGGGCACTGCCAGCACAGTGTGAGTGTGCCCAGGAGGAGAACACAGTGTGAGTGTGCCCAGGAGGAGAACAGAGTGTGAGTGTGTCCTGGAGCACAGTGTCAGTGTGTCCTGGAGCACAGCACAGTGTGAGTGTGCCCTGGAGCACAGTGTGAGTGTGCCCTGGAGCACAGCACAGTGTCAGTGTGTCCTGGAGCACAGTGTGAGTGTGCCCTGGAGGAGAACAGAGTGTCAGTGTGCCCTGGAGCACAGCACAGTGTCAATGTGTCCTTAGCCAGGATGCCACAGAGGAAAGATTTGGGCAAGCAGCAAAGCTGAGAGGATTGCAGCAGCAGACATGACCTCCTGCCCTATAACTGCAGCAGGATGGAGAAGAGAAGGCTTTCCTAGTTTAATCCTGGGCAGCTTTGGCATCACAGAGGCAAATCAGCTGCATAGCTGCACGCAGCCCAGGGCATGAGAAACAGGGCACAGAGGGGGCCTGAGCCATGGAAGAAAGGAGACATTGTGCTGCCAGCTAGGAGCTCCTGAGCTTGTAAGATTCTTCTGTCTCCTGAGATTGGCTGCAGCCCCTCCTCCTGCCTGGCCCAGCTCCCCTGACAGACTGAGTGACATTCAGCAGCCAGCAGCTGGGCTTGGCTGTGCTGGGCACTTGTGGGAATCCATCAAGAGAAGTTAGCAACACAGCCCCCTGTCTGGATGGGCAAGAGTAGCCATGCAAGGGCATCATAGGGACAGTGAGCAGCAATAGCTTTGTCTTTCATTGCTCTCAGGAAAGGATTCCTTTAGGCAGGTTTGGTACAGGACAATACTGCAGCTAAACCCTTTGGTTTTGTGCAGCACTTGTGCAACTGGACAGGTGTGCCTGCAAGGGGCTGTGCTCCTGGACATCCCTCACACCTTCCTGTACAGAGAAGGAAGTCCTGGCATGAAGGAGGAAAGGACATTTTAAATGCACCCCAGCACTGCCCAGACCTTTCTCCTCTCAGAGCTGAGCAGATCTTTTGCAGAGGTAAATGAGAACAGCCTCACCAGTCACTTTTCTGAAAGTTCTACCCACACCTACAGCAGTGTCAAATGGTGACACTCACACCCCACAGCACAGGTTTGCCCTGGCACATTTCTGAATTAATGAAACAAAACACCCCCCATCTCTCCAGGCTGAGCAGGCCCTGGGTGATGCTGGGAGCTGGAAGACTTTGGTGCCTGGAAGTGATGGTAAGGATAGGGACCATCATGGGTGAACCCTGCTTTCCCCAAGATGCCAGAGCAAAACTTCAGTTTGGGATTTCCAATGAGCACACTTTCCTACACATTATCCAAGGCTGAAGAATTAAGCTGCCTATCTCATATCCTGAAACTGAGAGAGGAAAACTGAAACCTGTCCTTTTTTGGCAATGCTGGCTGCCAGCTCACCCTGCAAAGCTGTTAATTATTGATGTTTGTCTGGAATATGCCTCTCTATTTAAACAAAGACCAGCTCCCTGACCTGTGTGAGACAACCTGGTGTCCCTTACCCCAGGAATCAGGCTGCTGCCAGCAAAGGCACGACTCAGGCTGCAAGGACCTGAACTGCTCCTTGCTGTGGCTGGACGAATGCACTCTGCAGGGCCAGCAGCCTGCTCCATCCCAGGGGAGCCACAGAGGCTCCTTAACTTGTGCAGGTCTCTAATCACCTTGAGGAATTTAGTGAGCTGGCTCCATTAACTAAATGCCCCCCGGCTGGTGTCCCTCTCATTAGGAGCTGGCTGCATTGCTCCCTTATCTGAAGGGGAATGATGAGATAAGGAAATGGGAGGAAAGAATAATTGAGGCACCAAGGAAACAAAGGAAGTGTTTACTCCAGCCTGCAAAGGTCACCAGAGAGGGTCTCTGATCATGGAAGTGCCACTGAAGTGGAGAAATCCCCAGGTATGCAGGGTTTGGATGGCAAAAGGCAGAGCAAGAGCAGTGTGACACTTCTGTGTGCCACAGTCATGCATTTGCTTGCTGAGTGATGGGCCCTACACACCCCAGCCATGAATAAACTTCATTTTCAGGAAGGTAGTGGGCTGCCTGGAATTGTGGGTGGGTGCTTGGAGCCTTGAGGACTTGTGGAAACACCAAATTATCTGGAATCTGGACACTCCAGTCTTTCCAGATGATTACTCAGGTCTGTAATGTCATTAAGCAGGGAGAAGGTGATAGGGAGTGGACTTCTAGTAAAGTGAATTCATTTTCAGGCATAGGTCCCTGCCTTTCATTTTTGTTGTACAGGTCTCTAGCCATAACCTCTTCTCACACCAAATGATGGAGAAAGGCACCCACCTCTGGCATCCATGGGACAGGCTTGTCCACAGCTGCATAATTTGATTTATTCCTCCCACTTCTTTGCAGCTCTTGGATCTGAAATACAAATAGAGAAAAGTCAAAATAACCTGATAAATGACATGGCACTGACATGGACAAGATGGTTCTACACAAGCTCTATAAGAGAGTTCAAACCTTGTCACAAGAACATAATGAGAAAATAAAACAAGTTTTCAAGCTCCCTTTCCAAAGGGCATAACAGGGTGAAAATGTTCCCTGCCTTTTTTAACAGCACATTTCCATGGTGAGCTGCTGAGGGAAAAGGATACCAGTATTTTATAACTGCTTGCTAGCACAGGGTTAAAACTCAGGTCATGCTCTGGGGTTTTTTCCCCCCATCTCTGTTTTCAAATGAATGCACAGAAGGCAGCCCAAGCATCCTCACCTGGTGCCCCAGCTGGTGTGGATGGTCCAGCTGAAGGTTTGTGTCCTCATCTGGGACACTGGTGTCTGACAGAACCTTAGCAAGCTCCCTCCAGCTTTCATATCCTGTACAGAGGAAACAGAAAGGTGTCAGGGAACAAGGTTGAAAAAAGGTTAAGAGCTCCCTAACAGTCTGGAATGGTCCAGCAGAGACCAGGAGTTGCTTGGAGTTGGCAGACTGGCACAGAGAGAAAAATTGCCTTTATCTTCCTTAAAAGCTCTTCCCTCCTTCTTATTAATTTAATTCTTAAATTAAAGATTCATCATAGCTCTAAAATATATATCAAAGATTTCATTAATCACCACAAAATCTTCTGCAGGAGATTTTTCAGTCACTGGGTGAGTAACCTACTGATTAATGCAGCTAAGCACAACTTGTGCTTCAGGGACTGACTGCCATGGGGGGAAAAATGGAGAAATTCCTTTTTCTTTATATAATTTTATGTGTAACTGGTGAGTTTCCCCCTTGTTCAGAGCATGAGGCAGAAACCACTGTTGTGAGTGTCCCGCAGCTGGGCACACAGCCCCACTGGGAATGGGGCTGAAGCAGACTTTCATGTGAAATTTAATGTGAAATTCAGCACTTGCTGCTTTGAGGGCTCCTTATAATAGTGGGAGAGAACAGCAGGCTTTTTTTTCAGAAACTAGACCCACGGAAGCATAGAATAGCCTGAGTTGCAAGGGAACCAAGTATATTGGGGAAAAAAAAAAAAAAAGGCAACAAAAGTCAGTTCACCCCTGGAGATTCACTGAGAGAAGACACCTAGAAAAGCAGATTTTTTTTCTCTTGTGCAGAGGGGAGAGCTTATTTGGCTTCATCATTAACCCCAGCACTTCACTGCCTTGTGGAATAAGCTCAGGACAAAAATCCTGGCTCTTCTGGGAAGGGCTGCTGGCCACCAGAGCCACTCTGGCTGCTCCAGGGCTGGCACAGAGCCTGCCTCCCAGCAAACACAGAAGCCTGGCTGCACACAAGTGCCAATGGCTGACATTTCTTTGACCCTTGGAAAAGAGAAGAAAGGGAGGCAATTCTCTGTATTGTACAAATATTTACCTAACACATCAGCCAAGCACAGAACAGACAAAGGAGCTACGAATTAATCTGAAGGCAGTGATTTCCTCGCTGGGTAATTTGTGCTTTGGCAAGCCAGTTCTCCAGCGTGGTAGGAAATGATTTTCAGAATATAATAGCATCAATACTCCCCCCAGAGAGAGTTCTTGGCACTCCAGTTCCTTCTGAAAAGATTGGCTTTTCCCTGGGGGTCCCACGGGACACCCTTGAGAGGGATCTGGTTTTGCCCATGCTTTACTCACTAAAGGGAGGGAAGCACAGAAAAGACAGATTTCCTGCAGCCCAGCACGTGTCACAGGGTTGAAGACATGGCCTTGCAGGTCCCCAGTGCTGTGTGAGAGCTGGAGAGGGGAGCCCTGAGGCCACAGGCACTGCCCTGTCTGAGGAGCACCTGGGCAAGGTGATCCACCACAGACTCAGCCTGTCCCCAAGCTCTCCATGAGCACTGCTCCAGCACTCTCCTGATGGATACTTAAAGCCAACAAGCCTACACCTGGAAAAAAGCACGAGTCAAGAACTAAAAGACCTCAGCAAACACTTGAGTGCTGCTAACAAGGAATGCCAGAACTATTAGCCTTGATGGTTTTGCTGCAGTCCCTCTACCAAACCGGTTCTGGCTAGGATGTGAAAAGGCAGAAAAACCATGGAGGCAGAAATCAAAGGCTTGGGAAGAGCCTGTCTCAAAGCCAGGGGAAGATGCTGGGCCAGGCATTGCTGCATTAGCCTCTCAGACAGATGCATGAGCCAGCTCCTTCCTTTCTGTCTTCTGGGCTTCACTTCCCAAAGCATTTCCCATCACTTCCCAAATCACACCAGTTGTTTTCCAGGCTACTTTTTCACCTCAAACACCTCCAAGGAAGGCAGCACTTATGCAGACACAGCTGGCCAGAAGCAGCAGCCAGGCTTGCTGCCACATACTCCCCCCTCCTTGGCATCAGTCTGATCTCTCTACAAGCACAGGTCCATCCTCCTTCCTCCTTCTGCACCCAACTGATCCAAGGCTCCAGTCTCACAGGGATCAGCCAAAAACATGAAGGTGGTGGTTCTTCTGAGAAAAGTGGTCCTTTTTGTCCCCTGGCAGATGTCTGCTGAGGATCCAAATGCCCAGCAGGGCTGACCCCCAGCTGCTCCTCTGGAAGCCCTCCCAACCTGAGCCTCCCACTGGAAATAAGAGCCAGGTGAATGCAAAGAAAAGGCAAAGAAGCTGAAGGGGAGGCTGAAACAGATGCTATGTTCTGCAGCAGAGCCCCTGCGAGAGGCAGCCAGTCTGGAGCCAGCTGCCCACAGCTCCAGTGAATCAACCATTAAGAGAGAGAAAAGCAAGAGAAAATAAGATAGAGATGATTCTTGCCTAGGGTCTGGTCAGGTGTGAGCCATCCTTTTGACTACTCTTGGGTTAAAAGTCAGCAAAGAAAGCTGCAAGTGAAGATGGAGAGATCTCACCCCACACTTATGACTCTGCCAGAGCAATGCACTAGAAGCCCAGTTCAAGAGGAAAAAAATAAAAATAAAAAAGCAGAAAGCCACAGCCAGAGATAAGAGGCAGCAGTGCCCAGGGAGCTATCAGGCCTCAGGGCAGGAGTGTGACCAGAGCTGCTCTGTGTTCAGAGATCAGATCCATCCATGGATCCATCTGCCATGCCCCTGGCCCAGACAGCACTCCAGGTTTCAATTAGCCTCTGAAGATACCTGGCAATTGTGCAAGGGGAAATCCCAGACCCACACAGGTGATCAGCTTCCCCTCTGAAAGACCAGATTTGATTACTCTGCTGTTGTTACTGCTGCTTACATAGCTGCAAATGCCATTAACACCCACATGCTAGCCAGCCCTTTTGTAACCCTGCTAAATGACTTCACTCAGCAGCCTCAGGAAAGGGCAGATCCACAGGCTCTTGTGCACAAAAGCATTTTCCTTCTCATCGGAGACCCTTCTCTTCTTCTTTTCGTTGCAAGAAAGAAACTGGCAGGAACGAAGCAGGGTGTTGTTTTTCATCACCCCCAGCATTCACAGACCCCTCACTGTGGCTTGATGTTTTAACCCTCTCTTAGATCTTATTTCTCCTCTTATCCTGGTTGAATATTTTCAACTTGCTGTTATTCCATGGGACTTCAGCATTATTTTAGGTCTTTGCAAGTGTTTCTCCTGGCTGAACTGGTATGCAGGTGCAATACCCAATACTCCCAGATATTACCACTAGATGCCTTGCAAACATACTGGTCCAAAAGAGAAACTACCAAAAAAACCCCAAGGGCTGGGGCCAGGCCAAGGGAGTCTCTTTGGTTACTAATTTAAGTCAATTAAAAGGATAGACAGAAAAGAGTGAACTTCTTGTCCTCAGGTCAAGATTGGAACATCATTCCTGCAGTTAAAAGGATTCAAGCAGCATGAAACTCAGTGTTACAGAGTGAGCCCTGCAAACCTTTCCATTTCTGGTTAGTGCAGAACCCACAAATCGGGTTGCTGACCTCCTCCAGGGACAAAGCTCATGTAAGGAACCTTGTGTGCAGAAATAAATTGCTTCATTCTTCCTCCAGGTACAACTCTGGTTCACTGCTGTGTGAATGACTTTGCAAACTGACAATAAGCTGCAGTACATTAAAGTGGAAGTGTGACAAAGGAAAAGGCAGAGCACTGCACTTGGGAAGGAGAGGAAAATCAGCAGATTAACTACTCAGGGCACTAATGCAGTCTCACTGCCAGACTCACCCACAAATAATACCTTGCTGCTGTTCCCCTCTAGGTATTGGAAATGTATTTCATATAGCAAGGGAGGAACTGAAAAACAGTGGCTGGGTCAGTAACTGGTTTCACAGAAAATGTAATTCAAATCTTGCATCTGCCACTAAAAATTTCCATTGCCCTAGTTAAATCATTGAAACCACCCATGGCACACAATTATCTAGCAGATATTGCCTGCTGCCTGAAAGCTCAGTGAGGATAGGCATAGATGGAGATGCAGGGCAGGATTTGAGTAAGAAATACCAAAATGTAGCTGCACTATCCTTCAAAATTATGGGGCTGAGCTCCTGTGTCAGCTCCAGAAATGCCTCTGTTTCAACCAAGAATGCACTAGAGGAAAAATATTGTAAACTCTTGCTTGTCTGCACTTGCCATGCTGAAGGCACAGGAGGTTCAGGAGTTCATGTGAGCATGGAAAGGCAAACGCACAGCTGAGGTGCCCGGGTACAGCTTTGGCTGAGCAGCCACGACCCCCTGCCTCAGGTGACTTCTGCCCACAAGAGCCCTGTGTCCTGTCCTGTCCTCATCTCTTCAACCATGCAAATCAATCCTCTCCTCTCCTCTCCTCTCCTCTCCTCTCCTCTCCTCTCCTCTCCTCTCCTCTCCTCTCCTCTCCTCTCCTCT
>JAOTQP010000870.1:67057670-67072905 GCA_026413545.1 Cichladusa arquata | reverse complement strand
CTCCTCTCCTCTCCTCTCCTCTCCTCTCCTCTCCTCTCTCACTCTGTTTTTCAGGGGAAGCTCAAATTGGCTCAAATGAAGGCTGAGTAGAAAAGCACCAACTGCTGCATCAGAAAAATGGCCACGATTTTGGCACTGCTAACTTCTGCAGCAAAGCAGAGAGAAATGCTGGCTAGTCTGTTACCCTCTTGAGGTATTCTATGGGCCATCTTAAACCACATAAAAACACACATAGAAGCTTTTAAATCTTAAAATATATATTCAACATTATGGCCACGATAGCTGTGCAGTTAAAGCCCTTAACTGCTGGCAAGTTCCACTCTTTAATTTAGAGAACATGGCAATTGTGCTGCAATTATGGTGTGCTTGTCCCTGAGACACTGTGCTGCACAGTGTTTGCCTCTTTGCACAATATTGCCATTAAATCAGTCTGTCTGTTTTTACAGTTTTCTCAAAACAGCTACAGCCAGCCAGAGAGGGCTGATTCCAGCCATACTAAGAATTAAGGTGTTTGAGTAGTTCTCATCATGGAATCACACTTAACCAAGCCCAGCCTTTTGTCAGTCATTGTCTTCAAAATATGAGATTTGCATCAGAACATTTACTGGTGTGAGATTTGCCTTGCTTGAGCTTCAGTTCTTGGAGCATTTGGAAAAACCAGCAGGTTGTGAGAGGAACAAAGTCAGATGTTTCGTATACAAGGCTAGATTTTTATTTTTACTCCCTCTTCTAAGGTAAAAGTAATTTGCTACTTGGATGGTGAAACTGTAAAATTAGGCATTTTTTTCATTTCAAAAATACCTTTAAACCTTGAACATTTGCATGGGTTTCTACCAATTCTCTCCCAGTGACCACATCCTCAGTGGCTGACTCACACTCTGCCGTCTGCCTTATTCTGTTTTGAATACAAATAATAGTAACGGCTTAAAAAATTCCTACTGAAACCTCAAGGTGACTGGCATGAAAAGCAGATGTTCCACCTGGTTTTGATCACTGCAAGTGGTATTTCCTGGCACTCTCCCCATCATTTGGAGGCAGTGGTGAAGCTCAGAGACAGAAGGGGCAACAAAGGTCTGCTCCATTGAGGTAACAAGTTATTTAAAGTTTGCCTCCATTTATTTTAAGTTTACCTCAGTGTGACAGATCCCAGGCACTGCACTTGGACACAGTCCTGGCAGGCTCTAATTCACATGTACTGCATCATCATAAGCAGCAGTGAGGACTGATTTTGTAAAGAGAGGCATTTTTCTAAATGCTTTCTACCACCAAGAGATCTGCTGCTTTGATGTCCACAATAATTTAATAAATGCAATTAATAAGAAGTTAATATGTAGGCAGCTTCCCACCACTGAGCACGGGGAGGCACCTACAAAAATCAAGAAAGAAAACGGCAATTTTATGCTCAGCAGTCTTTGCAGTCTGTTTCTCTTTCTGCAACAGGACTGTGCCCAAGAGAGCTCAACAAGGTCATCCACAAAGCTTTCAGAAAGATGTGGTAAGTGCATTTTTCTCAACTGATCCAAACACTGCAGCAACAGACTGCCCAAAGAGCTTTCCAAGACTTTTTTTTACATGAGCTATATAGGATGTGAAGCTGAACATCAACTGAGCAACAGACTTTCAAGCCAACATTTGTTGACTGCTTTACCAAACATAGCTAATGCATTATTTTTTATTTTGGGTGAGGATTTTCCTGAAGACTCAATACCTTCCCACTTCCACGTGGATGCAGCATTCCCAAGATATCTTCTTACAACTTCATTTTCAGTCAAGTTCTGTGGAACTTTGTGCAGTAGAAAATGCCATTCACTGCTTCCATGAGAAAACCCCCCCCACTTTACTTACATCTCTACTTCCCATTTCTATTTGGCAATTTGCTCAAAGCTGCTGTAGCCCCTTTTCTTGCCCTGAATTCACCCCCAAAGCAGTACCTCTTGCTGAAATGTGCTATTTCCATGACTGCCCTACACTTTCAGTTCCAGTGGTGACTGGACTCAGACTATGGGCAGAAGAAAATAAAGAAAGGGCTGGACAAATATCTGCCAGAAGCAGTGCAGGTAGGGGTGACCTGACCTCAAGGCAAGGAAGCAAGCTAAACAACTCCCTTGCAGCCACCCCAGAAATATCTTATGATTTGTTTAAATTACTTTAAATTGCCTGTGCTCTCGAGGATAGCAGAATGAGTGTTCTGCCCATGGCTCTGCACGGGACGCCGTGCTCTGACATCAAACAAAGCCCTGAAGACAGAGGCACCTCTAACTGTGGGACAACACAGCAGCTCTGCTGAGGAGGAACTGGAAGCAGGCATACTGATAATCTCAAACCCACAGCAATATCACAAGTCTTCCAGTACAACAGAGGAACTGACAGTGCAGTGATTGAGGCACTGCTCTCTAGGTATGGCACACTGGAAACCATCTGGTGGTTGCATTTTGAGTCAGATCAAGCTCTTCTAATAATGCTGCTGGGGTTTGGATGAGGCTCTAAAACTACTCCCAAGTATTTCAGGAACCTGCATGCAACCCCTGTGTACAAGTTTACTCCCACAATTTTGATTCAAAATCCAAAACTGCAGCTTCTGGTTCAGAATTGGGTGTTAGTGATCAAAGGGACCTTAAAGTTCCAACCCCACTGCCATGGGCAGGGACATCTCCCACTATCCCAGGCTGCTCAAGGCCCCATCCAACCTGGCCTTGGACACTTCCAGGGATGAGACATCCATAACTTCTCTGGGCAGCCTGTGTCAGTGCCTCACCACCCTCACAGTAAAGAATTTCTTCCTAATATCTAATCTAAACTTGCCCCCTTTCAGTTTAAAGCTATTCCCTCTTGTCCCATCATCACATGCCTTCATTAAAGTTCCTTTAAAGCTTTTTTGTAGGCCATCTTTAGGTACTGGAAGGCTGCTGTAAACACGATCAAACATCAATTAAAATGGCAGCAAAAGGCAACTGGAATATCAGGAATATTCTTCAAGAATGCCTGAAATTTCTCATCAGATGCTGACACCACCAAATCTACACTTTATGTGACCTCTAAGCCTAAATGCCAGCCTTCATCTGTCTTTGTGCATGCAACCTGACACCAGCACCTCCACTTAGCAAAGCTGAGATCTGTAACCCTGATTTCCTCTGAATCATCATCAAACACCAACTGCTAGTCAGGGCACACAAACATGCAAAGACAGGCTTAACATTTTGATAGATAATGGAAAACCCTATATACCCATGACTTAAAATATCAAACTTCAGAGTGCTAAGGGGGCAAGAGCTCTTCCATGACAGAGGCTCAAAACTCTCATGGACAAAACAAGCTGCCAGTCCTCCCTCCAGGCACTCTGCCTCCCAGCAAATGCAGCCTGTGCAATGGGACATTGCTTCTGGGACAGCTTTATTTACACAACATGGGTTGCTATGAAGAAAAATCAGGGTTGTGTAAACTCTCTTTACTGAGCTCTTACCCAGTGACATAATTCCAAAATATGAACTTCTGAAATACTGTTTCTCCTCTGCCTGACCTAACTCCCACATCAATGTCTTGCTTTGGATCTCAAGCCAGCCTGTGCAACACACTTGACAAAAATAATTAAGGAAGTGGGAACCAGGAGGAGTTCACAGAAACTACTTTTTATCCCATAAAATCATAGAATATTCTGAGCTGGAAGGGAAGTCCAACTCCTGGCCCTGCACAGGATAACCCCAAGAATTCCAGAGAGCCTTGTCTAAATGCTCCTTGAGCTGTGACCACTGCCCTGGGTAGCCTGTTCCAGTACCTGAACAACCTCTGGGTGAAAAACCTTTCCCTGATATTCAACCTAGACCTCCAGAGAGACAAAAAGAGCTTGTATTTACCACTGCCTAGTTTGCTAAAACACTCATGCCTAAATCCCACTGTTTGAGAGAAGATTTACTGAGTTTTCTGACTGAGTTTCTGACTATTTTAAGCCTGCTAAACTGGGACACACTCCACTCTGACTAGGGATTATTTTTTTTAACGTGTCATCTTCCAATTAAAAACTTTCTCAAGAAAGCTTAAGAGAAGCCACACAAGAAGAGGCAAGAAGAACAATTTGCTCTGTAAGCCTTGCCTTAAAAACTCACTTGTTTTGAGCACCCCAGCATCCTTAAAATCCACCAGAGCTGGGAGAGGGATGATGATGGAGGAGGGATGCTGTGGGTGGAGACACCCCTGGCACATCCCTCCTGCAGAGCAGGACTGGAACTGAGCTGAGGGGCACCAGCAGCCCCAAAACACCCAGCCCAGCTCTGCCCAGCCCAGCCCTGTCTCCTTGCTGCTGCATGGAACAATCCCCTTGAACTCTCCTCCAAAGATCCCAGCGTGCTGCTGCGGGCTGCTCGCAATGAGCACATTTGCAGATGTGCAGACACACAATTATAGGAAGTACAAGACAGACCCCTGTGTAAGGCACAGCACAGCTCAGAACCAGGGAGGTTGATGATTCAAGCAGTTTAAAGGACTTCTTGCTGGCTGATAGAGAAGATGCAGTTTGCTTTAGCAAAGTACATGCAATAACATGAAGAAACAAAGGAACTACTCTGCTCTTAGCTGATCCATAGGCACATCCCTCACTAAGAGGGGTTTTGAAGCTAATGAAGATCTTTCTTATCTGAAGTGCCAGCAATTGTTAAACTGCATCTCATTTTTAGCTGATTCCAAGTGTAGATCCTGAAAGAGATCCATGTTGTTAGGGAAAAAATCTCCTATATACTGTATCTCCTGTCATTCTCTCCCTATATAGGCAGTTTGAGTTGTGGCAGATTGTTGGAGTTTTTTGCATTGTGATGCAGCTTAAATATATTAATATTTTCATTATTATTGTAGCTGGGAGTTGGAAAACACAAATCAAAATGCTTTAACAGTGGAAATACGATGATAAAATTGTGCCATCACTGCACTTTGTGAATGACATTTAAGTTGTATTATAAATTCAATCCATTTCTGTGCTACCTTCTGTATTAACAAAATCCGTGTGTGATAGTGTTTTATCACACTGCCCTACATTCCATAAAACCAGGGGAATAATTTCTACTGCTCCTTCCAGGGAACTGAAAAATTATTCACTGGGAGATTTCTGGGCTGAGTTCTGCCCCAGACAGAACAAGCTCAGAGGCATTCAGGAGCTGAACTTTCCAAAGCCCAGGCTGCAGGGGCCAGCCAAAAGCTGCTGCAGGGCCCCTGTTTTCCACCAGCAATCCCTGCCACCAGCAGGCATTCCTAAGGGCTTCCAGGAGGTGATCCTTCACCCAGCAGGAGACAGCCCTGGAGCTGGGCCAGCATGCCTCACAGAGCTATCCTGTTTCAGTGGAATATTTAACTGTGCTGCAGCTTTCTACCAGAGCATTAAAATTGCCCTTCCCACTGCTTAAGGTGGCTTGGCAAGGGAGTGATTGCAAAATGATAATTTTCTTTCCAATGCACTGGAAATTTCCATAAGCCAAGGAAAAGGGTTTCCTACTGCCTAGCACTCGTCCAGCTAATGAACTTCAGGACAAACAAAACCCTAACAACTGTCCAATCTGCCTCTTGTGTAATTCAGGACAGGAAACTCACACAGTAATTCCTGTACTGGCTCCAGAACAAATACTCACTGAAAATGCCATCTGACATTGGTTATTTACATGCTGACCTGAGATTTCATCCAAATACTCTTCTCAGTCTCTTTACTAAGTTTTACTGACCTTTTCCACGGGCTCCTGGTGTGATTCCTACCAAGCTCCACTGACTCTGTTCAATTTTAGCCTTTTTCCATAATGGTAAGTGTGTACTGCCTTAACAACCACATATATCAAAATACCCAAAATTCTAGGATGTTCTGCCAAAACTGAAGGCCAGAAAAAACAGCTGTCCTCTCACCTCCATTTTGCCAAAAGCTGTTTATTGTCTATCTTTTATGTTCCTCTGACCCCAATCACTCACAAAGCTCCAGGTTCTACATCAGACCTCAGGTCTGGTGCTCTGAAACATTATAGTGCATTTTACGTACTACACAGTTTTATAGGAAAAATTCCCAGTGCAGTGTCTCTTAGGATGGAGATGGGGACTGTGTGTCCTCCAAAACTAGCCCAGAGTAGCTCATTCTTCTCTTTTAATCTATTTTTAATGCATGCTAATACCAAAGCACAGAACTGCTGAGGTTGGAGAGCACCTCTGGAAATCTGCTCTGAACCCCTGCTCACAGCAGCATCACTGTCACCTAAAGCAGCTTTACCAGAATCCCAAAGTCCCTTCATGCAAACACCATCTCCCATGGGATTCTCTGAATTCAGGACCCTGAACACAGAAAAGTCTTCTCTCATCAAGTCCCAGGTCTTGTTCCAAGTCAACTCCATCCTGCTCACCACACAAGACAAAAATAATTTGTGAAGTAGTTTGAAAACAGCCAGCCATCTAAATACGCTGATAACTCTCAACCCCAAAAATTTACAACTTCACTGCTTTTGAAAAACCTGTCTTTAAGTACCTTGGAAGCTGAAATCCCAAGGGAAAGTGCTGGGATTTGGGCCAAGCCACACACGTGCCTGTTTAGAGCCTAGCCTAAAATGGCAATGCAATTAAGTGCTTCAGAGTTTGCAAGAATGCTGTAAGGCTTCCTCTCTCATTCTGTGCTCTCCATCTCTCCATTAGAGATGCACTTTCTTCACAGCAAGTTTCAAGTCTGTGATCAAAAATCTTTGTGATCCTAGAAAATGAGAAAGTAGGAACAAAAGAGGAGAGATTGAATGCCAGAAGGAATAAGGTTTTGCAACCTGAGTTTATTATTTATATCCCTACTATATTAATGAGATAGGAATTTTTCTCAAATTTTTTTTTCTCAAATTTCAAATAAAGCAACCACAGAATAATATCCAGGCTTCCACCTGGATATTGTTCTGGATGAATCAGAATTTAATGGGATTTATAAAACATGGAGCAGAAAGTAAATCCTGTTTGCTACAGGATGTTAGGGCTTTTTCTCTTTTATTTCATAACACACATAAGTGCCACTGTTAGACATGCTCTTCTACTTAGAGACCTGATGCCAAAATGATGCAATGGGAATTTCAGCAGTCTATTGCTCAGGAGCTTACCCATCCAAAAAAAAAAAAAAATCTGAATGAATATGCTAACAGGTAAACTGGCAGCAAACCAAAATCACTCACATCCACCAGGTTCATTTCTGTGCTGCCCTGACTCTTGGCAAGAGTCAAGCCAAGAGGAAGACCTGGTGAAGACAGCACCACTCCAGGATGGCCCAGTGTGCTCCCCCTTGCTCTTTCTGCCAACATCAAGAGTGACACCTGCACAACAGATATCACACCAAAAAAGCACCAGGATGGAGTCTGATTCACAAGGGTCTGTGCACTCAGGCTCACACAGATCTGTTACAAAAATGCTACTGCTTCTATTGGAAAAATCAGGCCTCTGGGCACTCTGATTCTCATTAGAAATTAAAAAAAAAAACAACTTGCTTTCTAGTTAAAAAAAAATCTGATCTCTGTATCCCAGCAGCTGGCAAAACCTCACTGGGTTTAACTTCAAATGCTTCTAACTGCATAATTTGGAAATGTCAGAGCAACATTTTTTGTTCATCTTTGCATATGATCAAAAGCATGGCTGTCACAAAACCAGAGACACACAGCATGCCCCAGAAGTTTGGTGAAATCTGGTCCCTAAAGCATTCAGTTGCTGCGAGCTACCCTCATGGAGAGATGCCCTTTATGAACATTTCTAACTATTTTGGGTTATCTCAAATAAGAGTTTAATTAGCATGTTCATCCCTGCTACAAGCTGTGAAGAGTTACAAAAAAACCAGAGCATGCATCATTTTCCACCAGACTCCACAGAAATTTTTCAGATATTTCTAAAACCTATCCCCATATCTAACCCCAGGAAGTCTTGCAGGTCTTTTTCACAAAACCTGAATTCACTTGCCAGCAATGTAGTGGGCTCTCTGGACAGGCAAGCTCTCACCCAGCAATAGCTCAAAAGAGAGGAAATATACCTCGGGCTTAACACTAACTTAAAAATTTTAGCAAACAGGAAATATCACAGAAGAAAAAAACCCCATATTTTTGTCTACCAACTCTGCAATAACAAGATGACTTTCCAGCTTCTTCCATCCCTTCTCAGCTGGCCTCTCCATGCCTTTTATTTATTTTCTTTTCTCCCTCAAGGGCAATCCCTTGCCCTTTCAGACTCTTAGTGACTATTTTGGGGGAGCACACAGAGCTCCCCATCTCCCAGCAGCCCCCCTGAAAGCTCTCTCATGTTTCCTGTCTCCTCTTTCATCAGCTGCCTGCAAGTCCTGCCCCAGTCTCACAGCACTGGAAAGAAACACAACTCAACAGGATGAATAAATGATAGCTGGTCCCTCCTGCCCCTTTCATCTCCTCCTCCCTGGCTGTGAGCAGCCCTCCTGCCTTGTGCAGCTCCAGGACTGACTCCAGGACAGGTTGCTGTCCAGGCAGGCTGGTGGCTGAGCCAAAATGTTCTCCTCAGCTGCCCCAGCCTGCTGCCAGCACCTGGAGTGGAGAACACTGCTCCAGCATTGCATTTTATCTGTTTTATCTGGTCCACCACTCCCTGCTCCTTCCCTGCCTGGTGCCCAAGGCTCTTCTCCCAAAAGCCCAGTAGATTTTGTGACTCATCCCTCAGCCCAGGGTAAATTTAAGATAAGAAGCAAGGACAAGGAGAAAAAAGAGTAACTGTCATATAAGCTATTCTTTCCACCCAGGACTTTGCCATCTCAGACATGAGAAAAGCACCAATGAAACCATCACATTTGGACACCAAACCACCCCTGACCTGCTACAAAGGCCTGGGGGAACTATCAGTGCTCATGTGCTTGCAGTGTAGGGTCACATTTCTCACAGCAAAACAAGTCCTTTCCCCTCCCCAGCCCGACAAGATGCAGCACTGACCTCTAATAGATTGATGGGAACAGGGTTTGGGGAGGCTGGGGTACCTGTGAACCTGAGACAGAAGAATAAATCCCTGGTGAAATCCTGGCTGTTTAATACCACAAGGGAGCACATTTGCTCAGCAACTCGATGTGCAGACTTTCAGTAGGACCCATGAGATGCCAAAATGCAATTACAGTCAAAGAGGTGATACAGGACAACATCTCAGTATCCTGTATTTTCTCTCTTTTTAGCAGCTTGCTCCAGCTCACTTTTATATCAAAAGGATGTTTTCTAACCAATGGTGCTGCAAACCACAAGCTGGAAAACCAAGCCAGGTTATTTTTTGCTCTTTAAAAACAAAAACATCACCCACCAGGGATTTTGCCCAATGGTCAAAACTGCCCAGCTATTTGTGTGCACAGCTGTTCACAGTTTGTGCAGAGCTGTACAGCTCTGGAGTGGAAGGAACAGAACAAAACCAAGCTGCCACAAGCAGCAACATTAAAAGATTATTTTTACCACTCATCTTCCCAGTAATTCAAGTAGCCTTCTTCTAGTTTTCTGAGTGACTGAACCACCCTGGAAGAATCAACCCCAACATATTTTCAAATGGTGTTTTGGTTTACTCAGAGAGGGGCAGCTTTTAATTCACTTCTTACAAGCATTCACAACAGGCCTGGATTATCTAAAGGCTAGCCTTAGCCAGATCAGGAGAAAAATAAAAAAAGAAACAGCAGTGCCTATACAACTGCTAAACAATATCAAATACATGCCAGGAGATTTTTGATTTGCTTCTGGAAGTTGCACAAGCAAACAAACAAAGTGAAATAAATATGGTAGATTATCTATTACAGTGTTTTCACTCAGCTCTAAGACCTTCTGCCAGAGCTGCAGTTCCTGTGCATGGATCAGAAACCACAGAGGACTGCCTAGGGCTACTCAGCAGGCTGACATGGTCCAAACTCACTGAATGTTGCTGGTTTCAATTAGGGACCAGAGCTGGTGCTTTAACTCCATCTCACAAAAAGGGGTCTCTCTGAAAAGTCACAGCACAGTACCTCACTGTGCAGGAAATCAAAGCCTTACATAGGAATTTAGTGATTAGCAGATCAGGCCATTGGTTCATCCCATCAGACAATCCATCTTTGACCAGCAGCCAACATCTAATGTTTAAAAGGCAGAAGAAAACAACCTTCAAAAGTACCTTTAGCTGTATAACTTAACAGTGAAGAAAAAAAATAAAAGTCCTCATGACCTACAGAAACAGTCAGTCCATGCCCTGCAGCACAAATTGTGATTACTCCTTTCTTACCAAGCATAATTGCAAGCGTTACTATTAGTCATAAAATTATCCAACCCTTAAAATAAATACCAGCCACACCACTTGCAGCACTGGATTAACTATGCTGAGAGCACCCAGCACACACACAATAGACTTATTTTACAAACAATGCTTTACAGGCTCATGGTGTAACTCCCATTTAATGGTGCAGTGCTGAGGGAAATCAAGAAACTGATTTAATCTCTAAAACCACTATGAATTCTGCTGTAGGACCAGCATGAAATTGTCTCCACAGGGGAAAAGATCAGGACATAGGTATCTTACACAAGTAAATCCTGTCACAAGAAAAGCTCCTCTGCCTCAGCACCTCAGCTGTTCCTTCTGAGACCTCATGATATCCCTGACCATGGAAGCACACAGAGCTGCTCTGCTCCAGACAGAGATGGATGTGAGTTCAAGGGAATGTCAGAGCTCAGTCGTGCCTGTTTATGTTCTCTTCCATTTTTAAAACAAAGCTGCTCTGGACCATGTTGGCTGCAGCCCAGTGCAGCCCTGCTGCTGGCTTCTGTGGGCTCAGATCCAGCCCATGGCCTCACTCCATCCATGTTTTGATGAGCTGCAGCCAGCAAGGCAGACAGCTTCATTGCACAGCCAAATTTTTACCATACAGATCAGTGAGTGACTCCTGGGTCACTTCTCCTCCTGAGCAGCACCTGTGTGACCATTTCTGAAAGAGGTTTCCTTGTATTTTCCAGTCTCAGGTGTGAGGTGTCCTGTTTCCTTTCCAAACAACTCCAGCAACTCAGAGGGATCCAGTTATGCAGCTGAAGGATTGACCATCTCAAATCTCATACAGCCTGACTTTAATTAGCTCCCCATGGCCTGCCTTTGAGCTCAGAAGAGCTGTGGTAAATGTGGAGCAACTCCCCTGAGCAGCAGAGTTTTGAGAACAGTGTTTAGACCCTGAAGTTCTTTTACACTCCTGCAAGGGCTGACCAGTGAAGGGCCATGGCAGCAGCTCCAGGCCAACCCAGATTTCCAGCTTTCAAACCCAGGTGCCCCTAAGCCATCAAGTTTGACCATGTCAGGCAGGGTGTTTCCTGTAGTTAGGACCCTGCCACAGCATCCTTTTCTCCCCTCCCTCATTCCTGGCACCCCAGTGCTGCCTTCACACTGCTGCTGCCATGGCAGTCCATCCACGGGGCATGGTGCTGTCCTGCTGCCTCTGGCTGCCCACACCCAGCTCCCCCAGAGCTGGTCCTTTCCAGTACCCCCTAGTCCTGACCACTGCCAGCTGCTTCCTCAGATAATAACTAATTATTATAACCTAATCATTATCTTCCTAACCTAATCGTAGCTCATGCTCTGGCTATTTTCCACTGATCCCTGGCCTCTCCATGTCTTGGTCCCTTTGCAACTGATCCAGGGTTGATTGTTGTCCAGAGTGTTGATTGTGATTGTGGCACCAATCTCCACTCCAGCAATGAGACACTCTCTGTAGACAAGCAGCAGATCAAGGAGGACATCTTCCTGAGTCCCTTAGGACCTGTTCCAGAAAGTTATCATCCAGTTTTTCTGCATTTTCTAGTTGTACCCAGGTCGTACCACCTGTGTGACGCCCCCAGTTAACTTCTAGCAAGTTGAAGTTGCCCAAAAAGGACCAGGGCAGTTGACTTAGAAGTGTTCCCTTAACTCCTCCAAGAATAATTTGTTGGTGTCACTGCCCTGGCTGGGAGCTCTATAGTGGCCTCCCAAAATGATACTTGAATTATTTGTTTGCTCCTTGATTCTCACCCAGAGGCTCCCAGCTGTGAGCTCTGTACATTCTAACCCCTCTGTTACATACAGAGCCACCCCTCCAGCTGAGGAGATGGTGTGGGATAGTGGAACAATTTGAAATGCAAATACATGGCTGCAACCCTAGAAAGGAAATTTACAGTGGCCATGTCATGCCTTATTTATTCCAGGATCTGACCCCTTGCATACATCAACCTTGTTCTCCACCTTAAAGGATCCCAGAAGGTAAAGGGACTGTAACATACTGCAAGCTGTGCAGTCTCAGGAGCTTGGCAGGAGACAGCAAGGCTTTCATGGCCATGAAAACATTCAGGGGAACACAGTGAAGCAGCAGTAGGTAGGTGAGGTCAGCAGCAAGCAGGCACTTGCATGCTGGGGTGGACAGGTATGTGTGAAGAGGAGTGAACGTGTGGGGAGCACATCCACACACCCAGAACATGAAGCTGGGAGATGAGGTGGGTGGACAGCCTCAGAGATGAAGGGATGGATGCCTTTTGGCAAGAGGAGAGATGTTTTGTAGGGAGGAGCAGGGAGGTGCAGAGCTCTGGGGGTGGAAGGAAGGAGGAAAACTGGTGCCACAACATAGAGGAGTGAACAAGTGCTGCAATCACTGACACACAGGCTGGGGTTATCCAGGTGCTGCTGACTTCCCCTGGGCAGGGAGCTGGGAGAGGAGCTGCAGCACACGCCTGTGATATGCCTACAAATGTACAATGGTTCCTTGGGACAGCTTCACGTGGGAGACAGCAGCATGGACAGACACGTGCTGGTTCCTGGAGTCTCTCACCTGTGCTGCCTTCACTGCACATCCCACACAGAGAGGATCCCTGGATCTCTCCATGCACAGGGGAAGGCAACAGGAGAAACCCTCACTGGAGATAAAGTGCCTGACAGCACTTGCTCCTGTGGTAGACAGCAAATGCAGAAAACAGCCTGTATCACTCACAATGCTTTAAAACTGCATCCAAGACTGACCCTGCAAATCCCAGGCTGTATCTCAACATTAAGTAATGCTAAAACATCAGGGCAGAGTGTAATGAAGCCTCCCACAAAGGACACCACTGCAGAATAGTGAAGCTGGTGTTGGAGATGTGCCTCTGGTCTATAAAAAAGTTCACTGAGCACTGTCAGCATGCTGTTTAAGAGCAGCAGCACACTGCTTAGCTGCCAAAACCCTCATCTCATCTCCACCCTGTGGCCTCCTCTGGTTCAGAGTGGAGAGGGAAGAGCTGGATGTTTCAGCTCCACACACCTTGGGCAATGAAGTGCAGGTAAAATTGCCCTAGCAGTGGAGCTCAGCATCAAATTCCCTGGCCACCTGAAGGAACTCATAGTGAAGTCCAGGTGCTGCAATTCTTCTGATGGGATATGGCTCTTAACCTGGAATGAACAGGTTTGATTAGATGTGCTCAGCAAACAGGAGGAACACAGGTGCCTTTGGAGCACAGGACACTTAAAAGGTGTTATCATGAGGCTACTTGGCACACATTGCAAAATTAGGGTTAGGCTATATTTTCTTGGGAGATTTGATTGCTAGTTTCTGAGTTTCTGGACTCTGGGCTGATTCTGTAGCATTTAAAGCACACAGAGACCCTCTACATGTTTACATTTAGAACATGATATACACACACCTGCGGAGAATAAAATGATGATTACTTCTTTACAAAGCTACAGATCCAGACAGCACCATCACATCTACTTTAAATAGTAACAGTAATGTTTTAAATATGGGTTATTGACAAGGAAATGCACACAGGGAATTGTGTGGTTTCATTTAAGCCACATAGTGAAATGACAAATCCCAAGGACCCGCAACAGGCATAGCTGGTAAAATCTGAAAGCATTCAAGAAAAATGGTAACTTATGTGCCTCCAACTGCACAAATGGACCAACAACATTCATGAGAAAAAATCACTAAGGTCTCATGCCTGTGCCTTGTCCTGCCAAGGTGGCCAGGGCTGGACAAGGGCTGTCCTGAGTGTTTGCTACAAGCACAATGGTGACTCAAATGCTTTATTCCCCCCATCACTACTTTCTCTCATTCTCCTTTTCCTTGTTTTTGTATTTTTTAACTTGCATATGCTTGCTCGAGGAGACTGCCCCCAGAAGCACTGCCTGGTTTGAGAACCAGCCCAGTACCAAACACCTGAGCTGTTCTCCTTCTGGGGGCTTCTACTCTCAGCCAAGCAATCTGTGAAGCTCCACTCTCCCAAAAAAAGCTTTCTGTGACTAAAGCCTTAAGCTGCCTTTTCATTTCACTCCACAATTGGAGAAATACGCCCAGATCTAACAACAGGGGTCCTGCTCAGACTGCCAATGAACCACCCCCAGGAAGAATAGGAGGTCACCCCCTTGAACCACTTCAGTTTGGATCTGAGACAAGAACCGTAAACTGTAAATCATGAGACCTGCTGAACCCAAGAAAGGCATCTCCGTGAATTTTAACAGCTTAACTCTGAGCAGAGATTTCTGCAGGCTTTGTAAATGCCCAGCTCTCCAGAGGGGAGGCAGCAAAATATTACAGTGGTGGATTTTAAACAAAAAATCCTCTACTAGGACTTGCCAGATTTGTGTGAGTGGGGAAGAGCAAGACACAGCTGCCTTTTCCCCAGATTGTGGTGAAAGAAAGTGATGCTTTCTTCACCTTGCTGGGTTTCAGGCAAATAAGTCTTTGCAGCAAAAACAGTAGCCCCAAGCAGGTCCTCTTGCAATTGTAGGAGACACACATGCCCATATATTTTATAGTTTGCCTTTCTTCACCCATGCTAAAAATACCTTGATGTCCTTTACATAGACACTTCACATAGACACACTCCACCTCCAGCAGGGAAAAGGAAAGGGAAGCCAGAGACCCACTTGGCAGTTTTGTTCCCTTTACTTCAGCAGTGAAACCACCTGTGCCCAGAGCTGAGACAGGAGCAAGGCTGGACCCTGCCATCCCCTCCAGTTCCTGGAGCTCTCTCTCTCCCCCATCCATCTGATGGAGACCTGGCACACATTGTCTCCAGACACAGAGAGGCCACTTGCCACGTTGGCTAGTCAAATGCAGAAGACACAGCTATCCCAGCTGCTCCCATTTCTCTGCTATTTGCAGAAAAAGGGGAATTTCACGTCCCTTTGGGCAGGAACAATCACCAGACAGACAGTGAACATGCCTCTTCTTTTCTTCTTCCCACTGTGAAAAACACGGTTCACTGTTTTGGGAGAATTAAAAGGTTTAATAAAAAGACAATAGGAGACATACATAAAGCAA
>JAOTQP010000870.1:66888125-67057570 GCA_026413545.1 Cichladusa arquata | reverse complement strand
TGCTGGTTTTCCCTTTCCCAAATCATTATCCCAGCATTTCTAATCATCTGTCTCTCCTCTTGGGAAAATATTATTTTTATTATTGATTGCATCTCTTCCCAAGTAAAAATATTTGGGCCAAAAAATTGGTCTAATTGTTCAGCTGTATCTATGGGATTTTCTAATAACCCTTTAATTTCCCTTTTAAATTCCCTAACTTCTGAAGAAGTTAATGGGGAGTTAACGAATCCCGTCCCGCCTCCTCCCATAGGGACTTCCCTTAATGGGAATAAATGAATCGTTTTTCCCCCGTCCTCTTGTTTACTGTCCCTTATATTGCTCTTTTCTAGTTTTGGGGAAGCGTCAGAGGAGGTCTGCCATTTAACAGAACTCCTTGTGTTTTGATATGGCGCTTCTCCTTTAAGGGAGGAGACACTTTGGACAGCCGAGTCCATTGTTGATAAGGGAACGGTGACAGAGGTAGGCGTTCCCTTGCCTGAGTCCTCCGAGGACGGGGAGGGGGTGTGGGCAGGGACTGCCACTGGAACCGCTGTCAAGGCAGATCCTTCCGGCATATACCAGAGCGAGGACCGGACAGCCGCATGGTTCATGGCAGCCGGAGCGGCGGAGTTTAACACGGCTGAGCCAGGGACGGCCAGGAATGGAGCAGCCGGGGTGGCTGTGGGATAGGCCGGTGGGAGGGGAGCCGCTGGCGCTGCTAGCATGGCGGCTGGGGCGGGAGCCATGGCTGGATGAGCGGGCGGGAGTGGTGCTGCTTGTGCTGCCGTGAAGGCAGGCGAGAGCGGTGCCGTGGGGATTGTCGCCATATAGGCAGGCGGGAACGGGGCCCAGGGCAGCCGG
The DNA here is from genome assembly GCA_026413545.1 of Cichladusa arquata. Taxonomy (NCBI): domain Eukaryota; kingdom Metazoa; phylum Chordata; class Aves; order Passeriformes; family Muscicapidae; genus Cichladusa; species Cichladusa arquata. The sequence continues at coordinate 67,056,730 of JAOTQP010000870.1, read as the reverse complement.
AGCAGGGGCCAGAGCGTGCAGTGCTGGGGGGAACATTTCTAGGGGGTCCCAGTTTTTTTCCTTCTTTTGAGTTTCTGATATTTTATAAACTTTTACTCCCAGTGGCTCTTTTTCTCTTACCCAGCATGCAGCATATTCTTCTTCTTCCGGGTTAACCGGTTCTTTTGTATTTACAAATGTGTTTAAAGCCTGGCAGATCCAAGCCTCAAAAGACCCATATCTTGGCCAGAAAACATGGACAGATCTTATTTCTGTTTTTGCCCATTCTATCATAAAAAACTGAATCATCTTTACTTTTTCCTTTTCTCTTGTAGAAGGATTAGCCTCCCAATTATCTAACATAATTCCCAAAGGGCTATCTTCAGGTATCTCTACTTGCACCTTTTTATCCCCTGTTTCTCCTGAGCCTTTTTTACTACTTTTTTGTCCATTTCTCAAGATTTTATCTAATTTACCCTAGCCTATTTCCTACTTCCCCAACACTGCAATATTACTCCTCTCTTCCCCACAAGAGTGTGTTCCACCTTACTTTATAAAATTAGGATCAATAATCAGTGCCATACACACTTTCATTCATTCACACTCACTCACAACAAGACATAAACACAAAAATAAGGTACCTCTTACTCTTTGAGTTAGTTCTTAATATTTACTCCAAAGCCCAGATGTCTTAGGTCCTTGACATAGTACCAATGAAAGCCCAGGTTTTCTTGGATTTTCCTTTCCTCAACCCAGCAGCTTTTGTGGGGCCCTTACCAAGAAAAGCCTAGGTTTCTTGGATTTTCCTTTCCTCAACCCAGCAGCTTCCCTTCTTCTTTTTTTTTTCCCGTTTCCCAGTGGATTGTCCCAGGAAACCCTCGGCTCCCTCCAAGGGGTCCTCAGCCCCTCCCCGGGACCCAGTCCTGATTACCCACCGGGGGGGGAATTCTTTCACTCTTTTTTCTCTTGCTTCGTTTCCTCGCTGTCTGAGTGTCTCGCAACACGTCAGAACTGCAGCTCTCGGAAACTCCGCACTCGCTTCGCAGGTCTGGGGTAACCAGCCCGCGTCTCAGACACACACCACTCGACCCGCCGGTCTCCGCCTCCCCAGACAGTACTTACAATCCTTTTTCTTGTCCGGGTCTTTGTGCACAAGAATTGTGAGGCTAATGCTGTGGTCTTAGGGAGCCCTTTTCCTTCTCCTTTTGCTTTATCTGCCTCTTTTTTTGTCCTTTGGGTAGTCCGCCCTGCAAACCCCAATCCACACCAGGAGAAGCGGAGCGAGGCCACTGAAATCGGGCGGGGCGCGCCCCTCACTCTGGGACTCCTGGGGTCTTGGAGGCGAGGTGTCGATCCCGGTTGAGCCCCCAACTGTGAAAAACACGGTTCACTGCTTTGGGAGAATTAAAAGGTTTAATAAAAAGACAATAGGAGACACACATAAAGCAAAGGGTTAAAATGGCCGGGTCCTTGGCATGCCACCAAGAGCACACCGCTGCTTCGGGAACACCCCTTTAAATACCTTTTACAATCCATCCATTTGTTACATATTCATAGACCTTCATGCATAGTCAGCTGTTTCTGGGAACTGTTTAGCGTGGCCACTCCTTGGGTCTGCCTTTTTACAGCGTGCGTGTTTCTTGGCTTGTGGTTTTATTCTTCTCCTTATCCCTTTTAATTTGGGTGGTGGTCCAGTCGGTGCGTGTTGATAATTGTCTGTCAGCTGCAGGGGTCCCCATCACATGTTCACGGGCTGTTATCTTTGACTAAGCGGGTAGTTTAAGCATTCTATCTCTAAAAAACTTATGTCTAACTTTTACTATTAACCAAGACTATATCCATATAGAAATGCTATTTTAACATCATACATATAGCATTTATGCCAATAATTGCAAAGAGCCAACAACATATTATGCATATATAACACCACTGTTGGCACAGTTTTCCCCAGAAGCACTGCCTGCCAACCACTGCAGATAAAACACAAATCCCAATGCAAACCATGTTGACATCTACTCTGACCTTTATTAGGCTGTCAAGAGGTGCTCATTTTGCTGCACCACACCCGTGGTGTCCCTCAGGCTGCCTCCTCCAGAGCTGGCAGGACCAATAATGTGCAAACCCTTCACTATTTCTCCCTGCAATGGTCACACTTTGCCATTGTTCTGCCCTTGCACAAACTGCAGACAGCTCTATCCAAGGGCTTTGGAAAAAGGAACAGGGTTTTAAAAACCAAGTCTGCATTCTTCCACCCATTTTTTTGCCCCAGGCTGTCCAGTTCAGGCAAGTGCAATGAATGGGAAAGGTCAGAGGTGAGATCTGTATTCTGGGGGCCCAGACAAGTTCCTGCCCTGCTTTACACACAATAGCAGAGCTGGTTCACAAAAGGCAGGGTGGCAGCATGCCTGGAGAAGGGCTGTTCAGCAGGGCAGGCTGGGTCCAGCACAAAAATGGAACAACAGGCTCTCCCCTTGCAGGGAACACATTTGGAGCCCAGTGAATGCTTTTCCATTCATGGACATTAAGTATTTCAAAAGAATCAATAACAATTGTCACTGACACCTTTGACACAGAGCCTAATTGAGGCATGGGAGGCTGAAGCAGCTTGTTCAGCAGCAGAGACAAGGCTGGCCTAGATCCATGTCCACCCTAAATCTGCACTGTAACCACCAGGCCACCCTGTAATAGAGAGCAAACAAGCTCTCATTTAGGGGGGACAGCTACTGGGGCAGTGAAATCTCCAGCAGCTTGTTCTGGCAGGGTGCCAGTGGTGGATGCACACTCATTTTCTTAGGGCAGCCAAACCCCTCATCTGCCCAGAAAACCTTTCCACAAGCAAGATGCCCCTGAAGCTCTGAAGGTGTCCAGGAGCAGGAGCTGCCTTTCCTGGCTGTTTATATGATATTCAAAGGGAGAACAAGAAGGAAACAGAGAGAGAATCAGGATTTCCTACTGTGTCCCAGGACTGTCTTGGCAATACCCTGTTCTCCCAAAAGCTTCAGCATCCTGCCAAGCACCCCCAGGGCAAGGCATCCCCACCCGTGGCAGGGAACCCTCCCAGCAGGCATAGGGTGCTCTGCGTGGAGAGATGGAAGAGTTTTCCTCTCCACCCTGCCTGGCCCAGCTGGGTCAGACACAGCACTTGGCAAGAGAAGAGCTCCCTGCTAATTTTATCCTGCAGCTCTCCACCCTGCTCAGCTGCTGTGGAGAGCTGGGCAGCACCGAGGTGAGGGCTGGGACCTGACCACAGCTGAATACAAAGGAGTGGGGACAGGGAGTGCCACGCTGATGCGGGCTGGAGCAAATCCCTCCCCATCCCTGAGATGGAGCAGGGACAAACTGCAGCTCCAGGGATCTGCTCCTGGGATGGAGCAAATCCCTCCCCATCCCTGAGATGGAGCAGGGACAAACTGCAGCTCCAGGGATCTGCTCCTAGACCCAGGCTGTGCTCTCAGGACTCTCATTCAGCCCAGGGGAATAACTGAGGCTGCAAACCTGCAAGGATTCCATGAGTTTGACACACTTTTGGACAGTCCTGGAGCTGGTGCACCTTGGATGTTGAACAAGCATCAATTTGCAAATGCTGCTCATAGGAGAGTCTGGTCTGGCTCTTTCCTCCCTTCTCCAAGCATCTTTTGTTCAATTTTCACTGTACCTAGAGAAAAGGGACTTCACATCCTTTGGAAATAAGGAGATATATAAAAAAAGATCCTGACTACATTTGCAAATCCTTTCTCTGCAGAAAAAACCTGGCCAAATGCTGAGCATTTGACAGCCAGGACAAAAAAGTTAACCACACTGCCCATCAAGAGCAGCATCTGCAGCACTGAGCACAGTGCCCTACAGAGGGGAGCCAGGTGTCTCAGCAGACACCAACCACAGCAAAAAGCCATCACACTGCTGATTTTCCAGGTACCAAACACCCTTATGACACCAAACACATTTTTAATCATTCTGGTAGAGCTGCTTATGATCCATACAAGCTTTGTAACTTTTATCCTTGTGTTTTCCTCCACCTCTTTTAAACCTAAAACAGTGGTTTGTTCTGTGCTCTGTTGTTTCTACATCTCTCTCTTTGATCTCTGTTCCAGCCTCTCTGCTCCACTGAAATCCCAAGTATTTGCTTCTAATCTAGCCTTCAGTTCCTTCCACATTACAATATTTTAGTGGCCACTGGCATTTTCTGATGACTCTGCTCTGACACTCATCTCACTATGTCCCTTTTTGGTTATTCCTTGTATTTGCTCAATAATTTCTGTCATCTGTACTTGCAAATCTTCCTCTTCTGCTGGTTTTACCTTCCACTTTTCTTTCTTCCTCTACTTCTGCTCGAGCAGCAAAACTTGCTAAAATGCTGCTTTCCCTCCTTGATCTGCCTATGCTGTGTATCGAATTAAAGAGCTGTAAGAAAAAGGTGAAAACAAAATTTACAAAGAATAAAAACAAAAACAGGGAAAAAAACCCAAAAATAACTAGCCATGCCTTTTTGGGAAGCATGGAGTTTTGGGAAAAAGCACTCAAGAAAGAATACTGGAAGACCCAGAGTTAATTGGCAAAGCAATTACAATTTGCAAAGCAAAGGAAATCGGCCAGCACGGCTGGGGCTGATGGAATGCAGACAGCAATCAGACAGTTCAGAGAAACTGAAATAATACCAGCCAGACTGAGGCAGGGTACAGCAGCAGTTTAAAGAGGGAGTGCACCTTCCCCTGCCCCTCCAGCACATGGAGGAGCCTCTTCCCCTCTGCAGCATGGGGTGCCAGCCAGGGAGATGTGCCTGGAAACACCTGCAGGGAAGGGTGGCTTGTTCCAAGGAATCACAAGTGCAGAGCTGTGCTAGCAACACCAGCATTGCTTCAGAGCAGCAGCAGGGATGAAGATGAGGGCTGGGAGAGAGGGGAAGGGAACAAGGCAGGTGGAGGCATTTATTAGCTGCACACTGGGTTCTGCTAGCAACAGAGAAACTGTCAATGGAAGAAAGGCACTGGCAGAAAAAGCAAATTAAATTCAGGCTCAATGCTGACAATCTTAGCTCCACTACTGGAGCAACATGAACAAGTAAATACAGATCAGCTACAGCCAGTAATTCCATGGAAAAGGAAAACACCCGTTACCAAGGTTAACTTCTGTCAAACCCTGGTGTCACAAAGCGTGTGTACAATTCCCTGAAGAAGAAGTAACCAAAACAGCAGAGACAGAATTAGAATACATCTTTTTAAGTATAAATAAGCTCCCAACATAGCAGTACAAGTGTCCTTCAACTCATGCAACTTACAAAGTTCTTCCTGACTGAGGAAGCAGCTGAAAAGGAGCAGGAGCAGGAATGGCCCTGGGAACTGAGAGAGACAGAGCAGCCAAGGCACATGGTCAAAAAAAGGTGATGAAAGAAGCTCTGCCATGCTCCTCATCCAACAAATCCAGCTGCTTAGGTCCTGAATAATTAAACACCTTCATAGAGAGGGTTTTGCCTCTGCCTGAGAGGGGACAGGAGAATGATGGTCAACACCAAACCACTTCTGGGGCTTGAAGTGCTTACAGCTGGTGGCCCAGCCAGCACATGGAGACAACCCAAGTACCAACCTGGCAAAACCTTTTTCCACAAACCACTGCTCCGGCTGTGTTTAGCACTGAAAATCTTTCTAGAACCCATATGAATTCATGCAGATATTCACATCATTACCATGTGGCTGATGGCATCTCCCCTCTTCCTTTGTCTTCCCACAAAAAAGTGGGCAACCACTTGCCTTGCTGCTATGGGACACCTCTGTTCTGTGCACCCTTGGAACCCTTGTTGCTGTCCTCTAACAAGAAAAAGAAGCAACACATGAGCCAGGAAAGAACTTAACAATGCCTTAGTTCTTAATCCCTTGGCTAGGATGTTATTTTGAATTTCCAAGTAGATGCAGCTAACTACTCCCTCCCATTGGTATGAGAGTACAGACTATGGGGCATAACAGCTGGTTACAGAATTGACTCTGATACAAGCACACATTGATGCTTTCAAGTCTCATTTTGCAATTACTCTTTACTCCTTATGTAAGGCAGACAATTATAACCAAGGTGCACCTCTGGAAATTATAGTTCAGTCAGGATTGATGGGAAAACTTGGTTTTGGCAGATGGTTGGTTTATTTTGCATTTTTGATGGAAAACAAACAAAACACTCCCAGCTGGCCTGCTTACAACAAAACATGGACTGTGGCAGCTACTGCAATAGGTAAATGGAGGCTATTAATACAGGGTGGTCTGGACAGGATATTTTCAGCCCATTAGAAACTTTGTTCTGCAGCTCAGATGGAGTTAATAGCACCCAGACATGACTACTGCAATTTTACAGAAAATTGCATTACGAAATATAAATAAAACTAATTTGGGAATTGAAGTATTTATGAGAAGGGCTGCAGATATCTTAACTAGGCTCAAAGGAGTGGCAGCACTGAGGAAGCTGTCACAGCTGCCAACTCCAAATATGGGCCAAGCCCACGCTAATGACATGGAAATAAGTAAATAGCCTCTTCAGAGAAGGTAGAAATATTTATTTAGAATGGTAGAAAAAAAGTACATGTATCATAAATACAAATTATCCCCACTCAAAGAGAGCTCTACTAGGCAATTCTCTGGCCATCACAGGTGATGATACAGATCAAATATTTTTACTGATAAATGGAAAACAACAGTTTGTGACAATGAAGTACTGTGTAGTGAGTGTGAATTTACATATTTCAGTGAAACACAGGCTGCCATGTAAAGCTACTAGTTCCTAAAGCTCACAATTCAGAAGGCATGAGAAAAAGAAATTCAAAAGATATGTCAAGCCACTGATCTGTATTCAGTGTTTTGACATCACTGACTAGCACTGACTGTCAATTTCCAATTGGTAAAAAAAAACAAACAACCCAAGAATATTTGAAGTGTCACAAATTAACATCGAGGTCACTGGAGTAAGAAAGGAAAGCCCCATGGATGATGCAAAGGCCTGGACTTTCCATTTGTGCCTCTGATGGAAAACAGTGCCACAGAAAAGGAAAAACAGCCCCAGACGTGACCATTTTGCCACGTAAGGTACCAGACCTACACTGTAAAGTAATCTCTGACAGCTTAATCCCCTCTTTTAGAAGTTGGGGAAAAGCCCCACATTGACCTCTTTCCCCTCAAAAACCTCCTGGACAACTCAAATGGGAAAGAGTCAGAAAATGCTGAAATAACTAACCTTTAGGAAATTATAAAATCAGAATTAGTGATCTTTTGAGGGGCACTGATGCTTCAAGGGGACTCAAGTCCACTCAACAAGCTTTGGATTATCTGAAATGATTCAACATCTTAATTAGTGACTACATCATGAATATATAATAATAATAATGAATATTATTATTCTGTGTAGTTGATTTAAATAATTTGTTATGGCAACACAAATTATTTTTCCTGTGATGCCTTAGGAGAACTTAATGGCAGCATAATCTCAGACCACCTAAGCATCTTAAAGCATCATGAGCTCTCTCCACATCAGGAATACTCTTTTGTTATGGGAAAGTCTTCTCAGGAAAACAGAACTACAGAGCAGCTCTGGTCAAGATCCCAGTGTACTCTGGCTTGGCTCATGACACACACAGGCTATGAATTCCTAACACCATGAAAAGGGTGAGTATCCAAGGCCCAGACTCACAACTGTTTCCACCCAAGGCACATGGGGCTTTCTGAAATCTCACACCATATGTAAATAAGCCAGCTTATTTCCTTTCAGCAAAGTCCTCAGCTATTACTGCAAGCCTAAAAAAAGCAATGGAATTGGGAAATAGCTGTGAGGGGCAACATCAGTGCAGAGCAAGAACAAACAGGAAAGGGAAACTCAACACAACATATAAATTCCTGAGGTATAGCACTGGAGGAAGAACCGCATCATTACTCCATTCCCCACTGCCAGGACCTACAAGGCTCTCTCTGTCCCCAGGAGAGCATCCTGCCTTTTTCCATCCTGCAGATGTCAGTCATTCCAAACCACCAGATGAAAGATGATGTCCATTTTCTCTCACATCTGCCTGAACTTGCAGGTGAGGGAAGGCAGAGCCTTTCTGTTACTGCAGCACACAGAATCATCTCCAGAGGACAGAACCATTGCTCTGCCAACCCCGTGGTGTGGGGCACCCCCCTGAGATCCAAGTGATGCTAATCCAGTCCAACTCACAGCAGGAAGCTGTGTGCAGGAATACATGCTGATTTGGCACACCACTACATAAATCTGTTATAGTTAACATGAGTACATGAAGAGATGACACAAGAGCTTATTTATAAAGCTAATATGTCATCCTGGCAAATGATTTGGGGATCTGCTGAGGCCAGGCAAACTGCAGGCCAAGTTCCAAGAAAACAAACGCCCACCTGACTTCAAGTGAAGTGGTGAAAAAGCACCAGGTTCACAACCTACCTGCAGCACATGCCCCAGCAGCAGTGCAGGGATGCACTGGCCCAGCATGAGGTCTGGGCTTCCCCACCTGCTGTGTCAATGAACCCCACAAACCAAGCTACAGGGGGATCCCTGCTGCTCCCTGTAACCCTGCATTCTCCCCTGGAGCTGTGAGAGCAGGCTGTGCTGTGAACATGGGGCTGGGGATGCTCTCCTTGCACACAGCACAGCAGGATGCCCAGTGCCTCTGCTCAGCATCCAGGGAGGCTGCCCTGACCCCACCTGCAGGGCTCATCCCTCACCCCACAATGAGCTTTGGGAATGGTGCTGCCTGACAGGGATCCCTGTGAGCTTTGGGAATGGTGCTGCCTGGCAGGGATCCCTGTGAGCAGAGACCTCACAAGTGCCCTTCCAAGCACAGACACACCATGGATGTCCTTCCAAGCACAGACACACCATGGATGTCCTTCCATGCACAGACATGCAAGCTTCACGGTATAGACACTCCTTTCAGTCAGGATGGAGTGCTTTGAGGGTTAACAGCTTGCACACAGAGGAATTCATCCTTCAGACACCACTGGAGACCACATGGCCCCATTTCTCTCCACGTGCACCAAGGAACCTCGGGGGCAATTGGCTCTGCAGGAGAACGATACCGTGCATGCCCAGGCAGGTAAGCTTGCAAAAGGGAGGAGGGATTGCAAAGCCAGCCTGTGTGAGCATGTGAATGAACCTGCAGATGTAGGTGTGCTCCTCCTTGTGCACCCAGGCAAGAGGAAGAAGTTGATACATTACATTAAATGTCCAACTTCACCTTTCTGGCACATACTCTGCTCACACAAACACCTGCCCGTTCACATCAGTACCCAGGCAACTTGCAGTGCTTTTCAGTGGCCTGGATGTTCTGGGAGAGCAAAGGGATACTGAAGATGTACATATGGGGAGCCAGAAGTCTTGCCATAAGGACTCCTTTATTTGCACATTTCCATGGTTTCTTCTGAAGCCCTCCTACCTTCCACTCCAGACAGTGGGAGTGTGCACTCCCGAGTTAGAAAATCAACAGTCTGAAAAACCAAGTGAGACACAAACCACTAACACAATCCAAGATAGGAAGATAACACACTCCCAGTAAATAACAGTGTTATCTACTCACAACAATAAAATGTGGAGGAACAGGGGTAGGTTGAACCAATTGGGAAGGGCAGGTTAAAAAAGGAGCCCCCAACTCCTTGTTCCTACAAGCTTCACCTCCCAGGACTCTCTCCCACCCTCCTTGTGCCTGGCTCAGTGTGACACACCGACCTGCTATAAAATAAATCAGTGCAAATGATTTACAGACTCTGAAATATCATGGTCTCTGCAGCAGGAAAACCAGATTCTGCACAGCAATGGCTGGGAATGACCTCACCTCCGAGTTTCTTCAGGGATGGGGCTGTGTTTTTACTATGCTGACACTAGATTTCAGAGTAAAGGGGGATTGTTGCACATCCTGCCTGCAAACACAGCCCACTGACATCAACCTCATTCCCTAAGTCTTACCTGTCTGCACAGGTGGGCAAGAGAGGCACTGCAGGGCACAGAAAAGAAAAACAGAGGGAGCAGGAGGAGTTGTCAGACCCACCACGTTCTCCATCCAAACAGCACTGCAGCAGCTCTGGAAGGTGGCAGTATTTTGGGATGAGGGTTATCCCTGAGGAAAGACCTCTCCCTGCCCTTGTCCATTCCATCCCTGCTGCCAAGCCAACTGCATTACAGCAGTAAAGGCGAGATGCAGGACTTGCTCTCCAGACCTCTGTGTTTTCTCCCTCCCCAACACTTCATTCACCCACAAAATAATAAAGTTTCCCCAGCAGGAGCTGTGTAGCAGCTCGTAAAGATGAGGAAAACATTCCTAGTGGAGAGTCCACTCCAGAGAGGTCAGTGCCTGTCAGCAGCAGGAGTAAACAGACTGTCTCCAGCTCCCTGGGTTTCCTGGCAAGGAGGCAGTGTCCTGCCTGTTACAACTTGTTTTGGATGACAACAGGCCACATTTCGTGTGAGCAGAGTGTGCCCATCTTCAGCCCCAGCTTGTTTCTCGTCACTCAGCTGTAAACATGTTTAAGATTCCTATGAACACCTATTGGGCAGCAAACCAGCCAAACATGCTCAATTCAAAAAAAAAAAAAAAAAAAGGAGCAAAAAGGCAAATCCCACAATAACTGAAACACCCTCCTACTCATGAGCAAACAGTCCTGCCAAGGCTCCCTGGGAGGAATGTGTAGGAATATCATCTTAATACACTCACAAGAATCACAAGAAAAAAAACAAAACTTTTTACTTTACCTGACCAACTACTCATTTCAGCATCACCTTCCAAGGAAAGCCATCACTCACAAGAGCCCAAACTATCCTCTGTGCCTGTCCAGCCCATCCCAGCCTCCCTCAAAGCTCAGCTTTCCAGATCAACCTTGGCACACAGAAATCCCAAGCCATGGTGTACACCAGCACGAGTCCTGCACCTCAGGCTGATCCCTCACCCCTTGACTTGAACATTACAGAGAGTTCACCTCATGCCAGAGACTCTCCCAGCACATGGTGATGAAGCATCATGAATGCCAATGGATGACTCCAGGATGTTCTCCTAGACTCCTTATTCACTTTTATCCAAACTATTTGATATGCTTGACTTTGTTGCCCAGCAAAGCTGCAAATACCTCAAGAGAGGACAGTCAAGGCTCCAATTTTTAAGCATCACTTCCTCAAACACCCACCCCATGGCATCTGACATCTGCTCTCTCCACCACACATTAATCTGGGGGGTAAGACAGGAGAGGAGCAGAAAGCTCAGGAGGATCCACCACGCCTGAAGACTTGCTCTGAGACACTGACTGGAGAGCAGGGATGGTGTGAGGGCATCAGAGGGGCTTGTGCTCCATCTCATGCGTGGCTGAGAGGAAAATCAATATTTTCTCTAAGTCCTTACAGCATTGCTGAGGAAGGATCACTTCTCTGGAAAGAGAAAAACATATTTGCCTTTCCAAACACAAGCTGTACTACAATGCCTTTTAGGGAGGCAAGAAGAAACTCCATTACAGACACAGGAGATAGAAACAGTGATCTCCTGTAGATCCTTCAAGCCCAGCAGCTTTTCATCTTTCTGTCCCCAATAGCCTTTTAGCCTTTTGCCAAGAAAAATTGCCCAATAAAGAGCTTTTGTATTTTATCATTAATAACTGGGGAGGCTGTTGCATCAGCTAAGTTGAGGTGGTAGCTCTTGGTTGGTCCCAGGAGTGACTTAGAACAGGGTTCCCACCTGGGACATGCAACAGAAAACAATGCAGAAACAAGGCAAAAACTGTTAATTGCTTGCAGAGTCACTCCCCTGTACACCAGCTTCCCAGGATCCTGGAAAGAGCCACCACAAGGAGTCACAAACACAGCCATCCCTGTCCTCAGAGAAGAAATATTACTTAGTTTTAGCAGCCAAAAGAAAACAAATACTATTTGTCTTCTGCTCATATTTCTGACTTCTCTTAAAACAAAACAGGCTTTTAGAGGTAGCAGGGCAAGAGGAAGGGTGGGGAAGGTCACAGATCAACCTTCCTCCTGTTGGCAGGTTCCAGGATTCTGGCTACAAGGCCAAGAAAACATGACACCAAGTGCCCAGTGTGACCACAGCCCCCTGTGATGCTGAGCCATGAGGAACTGCCTGCCAGAGGATTTTACCCTCCCACCCTTTCCAGCAGCATTTAAATACCTTCTGCTGGCAATGAGCAGCAACGTCTCTGGTGGATTTGGGAGAACCTGGAATTTTATACAATTGAATTTTAACATAATGCAGTTATTTTGTTCATGTTCTGTCTTAGTTGGTAGTTAACTGTAGTCATCTCACTGCTTCCAGTTTCAGTTTTGAAATAGAATAACTTCCATAACAGAGATGCAAAAATAACCCTGTCTTAAAGCAAAGGGGAAGAATCCAATTCACTAAGCAAGTTGTTTTCTCCTGCACATCTCTCCTGTCCCCACTCTCTCAGTGGGGAGATTTCTCCCATCCCCTCCTTCTCCCTGTGCATTGCTGGCAGTGAAAGCACCATCAGCTGTACAACTCCAAACACCTGACTCAGCCCCTCTCTCCTCATTTTTTAAATACTTTTCACTTGTTTTCTCCCTTGCTTCTACACAAGCCCTCTGCCCAGCCATACAAATCTTCTCTAAGCATTTTTGGTGAGGTTTTGCCAAAGTGATGTACAGTAGAAGGCACAGCGAGATTGCATGAAAGATGTAATACAAAGTAAACTTGTAGAACAACCCATCTTCTCATTTCACTGGGCATAAAAAGAGGATTATTACTAGAGGATTTATCCTAGCCAGAGAAATCAGATCTCTTATGCTGCTTGAACAATAAATACGTGCTTTTAGCCTTAATATCACATATAGTACAAATGTACAAGTTGAAGTCCTGTAGTAGACACTCATGGTGCTCTTTTGCACAGTTACAGTCCAAAGTTGTAAGATTGAAACCAAGCCTGACTCGTGGGAATAAAAATTAGGAAGTTTATAACACGTAATGAAAGGATCAGTATACCAGAAAGTAGCAATAGTTAAGCACTAACACGTAGTTGAAAACATGCTTTCAAATTAGATTAATAGCAAGTACTGATATTGTTTAAAAACCAGCAGCAACATCACAGCCTTTTACAAAACCGTGCCCATATGAAACTTTTCTGTAACTCAAGAGAAGCGTAAAAAGCCGCGCCGCAGTGACAGAATTTTCCTGTACTTCAGACAAAAAAAAAGCGCAGCTCCTTGCACTTAGCCTGAGCCTTGTACTCCCGAAAGTTTGCACAAAGCGCTGCGCCTCTCCAGGGTACGCATTCCCCGTTGCTCTGCATGCACTTCTCGCATCAAAGCCGCATTCAAAGCATCCCTGCCGCATTCCAGGCTCGCACCGGGGCACCGGGAACGAGACACATCTCAAAGCACGGGCAGATTTGGGTAGGTCTCCCGGCAGAAAGGGGGCAGGAAGGGAACAGCCGGGGGAAAGCCCCGCTCCGAGCCCAGCCTGGAAAGCGGGCGCGGCTGCCGAGGATCGCGGGGTAGGACCGCGGGGTAGGATCGCGGCACCGCCGCTCCCTCCCTCCCCTCCGGGGTCACTCACTGCGCTCCGGGGCAGCCACGGCCACCAGCTCCAGGTAGGCGGCCCAGAGCGCCAGGGCCAGCGCGCCCAGGGCCAGCAGCAGCCGCAGCTGCCTGCGGCGCCGCAGCCGCGCCAGCAGCCGGCCGCGCATGGCGCCGGGAGCTCAGCGCTCGGCGCTCCGGGACGAGCCGCTGCCCCCGCTGCCCGTGTCCCCGCTGTCCCCGGACATGCCGATACCGCCGCTGCCGCCGCTCGGCCCCGCCGCTCCCACCCTCCGCTCCGGGGCGGGCCCAGGTGCGGGCGGCCCCCGCCCTCCCGGGCAGCTCCGGCCCCGCTCCGCCGCTCCCCGCACCTACCGCCGGCTGCTGGGGCTCCCGTCCCGTCCGAGCACCACCTCGGTGCGGGCCGCGGCTCCAAACCCGCGCCTGGTGCATCCCCGCGGTGAAGGGACGGGGATGAGAACTGCTCTGCCAGGGGTGATTCAAATTCACGCTGTTACTACACGCAGCTGAATGCATTCTAAAGTGCCTTTCACCTGGTACTTGGAGGTTGCTCGGTGAAGAACAAGAGCGCAGGTGAAGCCTCCAAACCTGCTTTCTGAAACAGCTGAGATGTTCCATCGTCAGACCCCTCAGCGGGAGGATGGCAGAGGCTTACAGGAAGACCAGGAATTTCCCTGGGTGAAATTGCTGCTTCATTATATGGCTTAAGCACACTTTTGACTTCTCAGAGTCCTTCCTGTGCTGTTGGTTTCATTCACATCCACCAAGATGCTGTATTTCTCCTCGGTGAAGGAGAATGGGACATAACATCTGGAATGTACATCGTGTATCCCGCTGGGGCGCTACTCCAGAGTTACCCCTTTCTGAAAATTTGTGGCAACTGTTTTCCTTGACAGCTCCACTCCTGCACAGATGCAGCTCCTGTGTTGTGTGGAACCATGAACAGAAACTCTCAGGCTGAAGTCAATTTTTAATGAAAGGATGGTACTCTTTTTATTTTTTTGTCTTGAGACTCCTATTTAGAAGGAGTCTTCTTAAGTGTGAGGCTGCACAAAAGGATGCTTACTGTTCTTCAGCTTTAAAAATGTGCCAAAAGCCTTTTAAATGACATGGATGCAATGCTTGTGCTCCTCCTTCCTACCCCATTTGAGGCCGCAGATGCACATGCATCATCCAAGCTTGAATAATGGGGGATAATCCCTCCAGTGTAAACAGCAAGAGCTGCCAATAGCCAGACAGCACCAGCACCCACACAGCTAAAACGGAGAAACTCTGTCCAGTTCCATCTTTACAAGGCACAGCACTGTTAGAGTTTTTTGGTGGTGTGTTGATTTGAGGTTTATCCAGCAGAGGAGAAATAAACCAAGTTTTTATATTTGTTCCAAAAAAGGCAGAAAATACTAAGAAAAGTGTGTAATAAATACAGATCTAAATTAAACTTTGTTTACCATTTAAAAAATGAGAATTGAAGGATGTATTCTTAGCATAAAGTTGTCTGCATTTCTTCAATGAACAGCCTTAAGCTTGAAAAATAACAACTGTACTTTGTTGCATATTAAAATAAGTAATCCCATTTTTCTCTAGGAAACATTCTACTAAAATGGAGGGAAGGGAAAAGTGCAAGTGGAGGCTAACAGTAGCACTTTCAACTAAAAAAGAAACAAACTTGCTCCTGACTGTGCTGTGATACAGAAAAGCTCTTGTCTCTGGAGAAAAACCTTATGGAAATGACTATGGCGTGGTACTATCCTATCTGTTACAATACAGTCACAACAGAACAGTATTAAGGAACAAAATTCATCTGAATGTGTAATAAAAAGTCAAGTCATAAACTTGAAGAGCTCTGCACTGTACTTGAAATAACTTATTTTGGTCTGCTTATTCATTGCACAAAGTACAGATGTCCAGGAATAAGATTCTGGCAGTGATGTTTAAAACCACCTCACACAGCTAGTTTTATCTCACATCTACCAGCAGTCTTATAGTCTCAGATTCTCAGACCTCCACCTGTCTCATCCTCACTGTGTGGGACGTGGCAGCACATGCTGGGCTCAGCCCTTCAGGGAGAGGAGCAGCAGGAGAGCTGGAGGGGGTGATGCAGGAATAGGGCTGTGGTGTGTGGAGGTGGCTCAGACAGGGAGCTGACACTGCTGCCTGCTGATGGACCTTGAATACTGGACATTGCTGCTGGCTTCGGGACACAGCTCTCCCAGCCTGGCCTGAATACTCACTTCAAACAAACTGACTCTTGGCCAGAGGAGCCAACTGGAGTATTTTTTGGCTTTGTTTGAGCTGCTGTTTGTTTTCTATTTTGGCTATGCTTCCTCATGATAAAAGCAGCCTTTGATACAAGTGCAGCACTTAACAGCATCTCCCATTCCTCTTGGCTCACCCCTCTCTAGATCCATCTCTGAGCATCTCGGCCTCTTCTTGTTATGTTTTTGCTTCTAGTCATCTAACAACTGTTTCTCTGTTCTGTAAATCACTTTTAGCTCCATGCCAACATTGTTTCTGTGTAGGCTCCCCAAAGGTTCAATTATCTGCCACTTGCAATTAGTGTTGAAAATTACACAAGAAGAGAGAAGGGAAGGAGCAAGTTCCACACCAAAGATACCCAACTGTCCCTGTCCCTAGGCTTCACCACCCTGGTGGCTTCACACTCCTCTTCCTGACCTCAGCTATGCTCTGAAGCACAATGACTTGATCTCAACATTCTTCATAGAAATGGCTCAAAGGCAGAAGTCTAAGAGGAACAGGCAGTTGCTGAAGACACAATTCCCCATTATTTCTCTTTTCAGCTCCTCAGGATTTGATTGGGCTCTAAAAGGCATTACTGGTGGAGCAATCCCAAAAAAATGCCTGTGAGTGCTGCAGTTTAACATCACTCTAAGGGAATCAGTGTGGCCCCACAATTAACAACCCATCAGCAGAAGGACCTCCTTGCCCAGTTAAGTGGTGCTGATGCAGGGGGCTGTGTTGACATGGTCATATTTTACCAATACAGTTACACTGCCAGCATTTGTATGGCATGACCTGGGTTGGGGGTTTTGAGATCCTTCTGCTGCACACACAGCCGTGACTTAGACTGACAGGATCATGATCCCATTGCTTTCCTACAACCTGGCTGTCTGGGTGGAAGGCCTCATTCAGGATTCTGCACACACTTGCACTTCCTGAAAAGGTTTTTCTATACTTTAAACTGAGAACTTTCAAGAGACTTTGCAGGCTTCAGATATTTACCATAATGGAAGGTGAACATACGTATTGGATAATTTGGGAAATCCATATTCTCAATGTAGTCTTGCATAACTTCTTCCTTCCCCTGTCTTAATCATAATAGCACATGGTTTATATTTTAAGTGAATTGTGCTCATCATCCTTACTTTTCAAGAAGCCCCAAAGATGCATCATAGTCATGTTATCAGAGACATTACAGGACACAAATATGAGCAGCATTCCCTGTAGACATCTGTCCACTCAAGTTAGGACTGAAAAGGAAAAACAGTTGTAGTGGATGGTTTAGAAGAGATGCCATACTGAGATAAATGTTTACAGTAAAAGAAAAGCAATTTGATCTCTGAATCAATACAGGAGCATTTGGCATATCCCAGACATGCTTCACCAGGGTAAATCCTGAACTTATTATTGAAGTCAAACCCATTTCAAGAGTGAATCCCTTCATGCTTGTGCAGTTAAGAATTGTCTTGCTTTAACATTGAAGCACTTCTGTGTTAAAAGCCCTTCTGAGTTCGCTGAATAAACCCAAATAATCTGTATTTACACATCTGTCCCCAGTCCAACAGCACCACAACTCTTAAAATATGCAATTTAGTCAGTGTAAGTGAACAGTCAACCCTATTGAGGACTCTGTTTTCCAAGCTGTATTGCTGGAGCTTACTTGCAGGGCAGCCTCTCTACCCCATATTCAAAGATGTCCTTTCTCCAGCAGTTCACTTGGTGCTAAATGGGAAATACCAGAAGCCTACAGCACTCTTCTCAAATACTTCAGTCATAGCAGAAATGTTTCCTGCCAGTGGGTTAAAATATTGCTTACCTCTGATGGCCTGTTTTGGACAGGAAGTTATTAACTTTTGATGCAACCTAAGAATCCAAACTTGGCTCTTTTTGCCTGAAACCTTATGAAGACAGCAGTCAAAAGGAATCACTACAGCTCTGACCATTAACACTTTGTACACTGTGTCCAAGAATGTTTCAGTGCATAATTCCAGTCTGCAGGCTAAAAAATGTGTACACTTCTACAGCTAGACTTGCACATTTAAGGAAAATGCTTTAGGGAGTAAAGGGGATATCTTCTCACAACTTAAAGCAACTGGAAAATAGAAAAAACAAAATATTGCAGAAAAATTAGAAAACTCTTAAAATGTCTGTAATATACTATTTGATGGGGACAAATAGGACACCTTTATTAGGATTTTTGAGCAGGCACAAACACATTCTAGAACATCAAATTAAATGTGTTTGTGAGCGTTAATTAAAAGTCTGAACAACATCACTTTGCGTGAGTATGAACAGATCCACCAGAACAAAGTATGTAAGCATGCTGCTCCTAGCTAGCCTCAAAAATATTATCTGATTATCAAAGAATTCCTGGCCTACATAGAAACATTTCAATTCCAGAATATCAGGCTGCCCAGAGAATCTATCCACAGTGGTACAAGGTATATGTTTTCTGAAGTGATAATGCTATTTATATAAGAAATTTAAATATAGCCACTGCATACAAGCATATACAATATTACTGTTCAGACTGTTAAGACTTTTATTCTAACACCTATGAGAACTGTTGATCTGCCTGAGTGCAGTCACAGCATCAATTCACTTGGGAATTACTGCAGATTGTGATATAGGAAGATCACGAGGGATTTTTTAAAATTTTGGTTTGGTTTTGTTTCACCTTGTGTAACCTTGCTGTGGAGGGTTAGCTGACACAGCATGTCCCTATAATTAAAACAACTGCATGAAAACTGAAAAACTCCAACAAGTACTGCATATAAATACATCACAGGTTTGAAGCCAAAAAGAAGCACTAAATGATTTCCTGTTAGCTCATGTCATTACATTTCATTAAGTTCTAATGGGTCAAACCCAGTAACTTATTAAAACAAGCTACCTTCTCCAGAGGCAAAATAATTTTTTGATTTGAAGATAGAGATGGAGAATTTGTTACCTCCACACCTAGTTTGTTACAATAAGGGGAAAAAAAAGCACAATCTTCCAGTTAAAAATGTAAGCCTTTCTAAATTAACTTCAGGTTCAGGCTACTTCTTGTTGCTCAGCATTGCCCTGCTAGGATGGAGGCCTTTGGTAGGTTTTTTTTCTCTTCAAGAGACACATAATAATCAGTCTTCTTTATGCAAGACAAAATGAGCTCTTGCACAACCTTTTCCCTTCCTCTGAATCATCTGTGGTTCTATGCCTTAACCAATATTTCAACATTCCTTCTGAAAAGCAGGCACTCCTTCCTTACTTAAAAGAAGCTACACAAGGTTTCCCCAGTCCTCATTATTCTCCTAGTTATGCAAGAGATATTTTAGTATCTTGGCTCACAACAAGAACATTTGTCCAGTTCTAACCTTTAAACCTGCAGTATAGTCTCTCTCATCTTAGAAGCAGATATTTTGCAAATCTTTGAGATTCTGTGCTCCTACACTCATAACCTGGCATTAGCTGTATTGAAATGATAAAAAGTCATACATTACCAACTCCAGTTAGCAAAAAAAGCTAATCAATCTTTGGAGTAAATGCTATTTTTTCATTTCTACCTGAAAACTGTAGAAAAAAGAAATTGAATAAGTCATGTAGTGGAACTTCTTCCAGGAAACCTTTTTGAAAACACCAGTAATGCTTTGTTGACATTTTAAAGGGTAGTTGTCAGTGGTAGGAAGCACTTGGCTCTTTAAAAGCAGTTCTTGGCATGAAGGCCCCCATTTGTTTTGGCAACATTTCACATGATCACGTGATGTCAGACAGAAAGAGCATGTACAATACTTGGCACTTCCTGCACTTGGAAAAATATTCAAGGTTCCAAATAAAATGGATTTACAGAGTAACAATACTGTAATTTCCCTGCTGCCCCCTTCACATAGGATGTGATCATAGCCTAGTGACATATTAAGAGTCATGTTCAAATTGTACTTTGATTTTGATACACTAGCAGATATATTAGGAATGTTGTCATTTTATTCTGCTTAGTCTTTCTGAAGTCTAAAGAATAGTGGTAAGGAAGACAGGAAATTAAACATTTACATCCTTCTTCCCCTAATATTTCCTCCCAGTCTTCCAAACCTGAATGTCAAAGCTTGAAGTCTTGACCCAGATACACTTCATGCTTTCAAGTGAGGAAAATGTCATTTCACAAGCAGTTCTTCTGCTTGGAACAGCTGAAAATAAACAGGATTCTATAGGTTCAAGAGATCTTTTTGCTAGGCTCTTATCAACTGAATTTAAGTAGGTAGATCCTGCTGAATGAGTGGTTAAGGCTTCATTATGTAGCAATTTTGAGAAGCAGCCTCTTGGGCCCTGTGATAGGATTCATATCTTCTTCTCAAGCCAGATTTATATTATTTCACATATGAACTCACTTTAATTACTTGATTTCTCCAAGAAAAATACCAGGCCAGCTAGGGAAGAGTGAGAGTAAATGATGGATAGCATTAAATACCCTTCCTCAACTGTCCACATTGCATCAGCACCCGAGTTGTTCATGAACCAGTTCCTGAACAGTTCAGCTTTTTCAGCTCAACTGATCAGTGCAACATCCTTTAAAACAGCCCCTTGCAAGCTGCAGTGTAGTAGAGCACCCAGGGACAGACTGTCACCCACACACACTGAAGTCTGTGATCAATTGCCCTCAAGAGCACATACAGAGTAAAAGCCACAGTACAGGACCATAAGGGGCAGAAAGCTTGTCACAACTGAAGTGGGTAAGGATGTCTTAAGGGCATTTCCCCTCCTGCATGGCTTCAGCTGATGCTATAAAAACAATTCTTCCTTCTCCAAACATCCACAGCACACTAACAGCCATATTTTCCATACCTATGGAACACTAAATGAGGATCTGCAGGGCCACTTGCACATCCAAAAGAAATTGCCTACTTTTACACACTAACTTCTTCTCAAAGAGAAGGGAAGTGTTAGTAGCCTATATAGTGGATACTTCAGAAACAAGGTAAAGAAAGGTGAAGCAGGAAACAGGCATTGAAATCCCTTCACTACAGATGTGCTCTCAGGCTGCAAGGTGGACAAAACTTGCTGATGCTACAGTAAAAGCATGAATACCTGCAATTATAAACTCACCTGAAGCCATGTTGTAACCCTTGCCATGATTTCATCTGTTTTCTAGAATTGTGATGTCTGGTATGAAGACAATCCTGATACGGCTGGAGAATCATTATACAGCTACAGTTACAGCTCTCATGTAGCAACTGGGAACCTGCTCTTCCACCCCAGTTTATTACAGTTCAGTAGCAACAACTGCTGTAGCAAAAGTTAACAATGATTTCTCTGCACATAATAATGATCTTGTTAGAGCTACAAAGATAGATAATATGGTGGTTAAGGAAGACACTAGATCCCCTTTATTATGGGTTTCCTCTGTGTGTTAAAACTGTGAGAAAGGGGAAGAGAAGAGGAATTTTAGTTGTATAGTATCTCACTT
This sequence comes from Cichladusa arquata, assembly GCA_026413545.1. Classification (NCBI taxonomy): domain Eukaryota; kingdom Metazoa; phylum Chordata; class Aves; order Passeriformes; family Muscicapidae; genus Cichladusa; species Cichladusa arquata. The sequence continues at coordinate 67,035,555 of JAOTQP010000870.1, read as the reverse complement.
CCCACCAAGCATCCAGAACTCATGTAAATGTTGCACATTCTTGCAGAAGAGTTCTATAATGGATTATCTTTTCCCACCATATTAAATCAGTTAGGTTTGTTCCAATTAAGTTAAAACCAAGCAAACAGGAGCCATTTTAAAATAGTCATCCTGTCCAGGAGACAAATGTAAGACATTTTAGTGCAGACTTTCTATATGAGAATTTCCAGTTACATCCTGAGGTGCTGAGCACCAAAACAGCAATCATATAAACTATCTTAAAAGCTGCTTCTCACATAGGAAGCCAAAATTCAGATCTTCAACTAGATCCTTCTATGATTAATAATTTCATTCTAACCATATATGTGATTTATAATATGCACCAAATAAAGGCAAAGGACAGTATGCACTGATCCCTACCACAAAAATGAAGATATAGTCATACACACAAGCCTGATGTATCAGTCATGTACTTTTAAAGTCAGTTTTATCAGGTGCCATCTCTCAGCTCCAACAGCAATATAATCTGGTACACTAGGAATGGCTCATACACACTTATGACATTAACTGCAGATTTCCTCAACCTTCTGTCAATGGATGCCAGGAAACAAACAAGCAGGAGCTCTTCTTGCATATGACTATTCAAGTCTAGCAATGTCCTAGTCCTAAAATCAGGATGCCAGCTAATAACTCAGCTTCAGCAGTGCCGTAGTTCATCCTCTAAGATGAAGATTTTTGCTTTTAAGTCTTTCAGTTCTCCTTGAATTTTACATGTTAGTTTGTTTCCTTGGCGGACCTCCCGGAGAATTGCAAGATCCTGGTCTGGTCCCAAATTCAAAGCCACCTAAAAACAAAAAGAAAAACAGATTAGGAAAAGTAAAGCTGTACAGTATACAATTCAGGAAGTATTATGAAAAGTATATGAGGGAGAGAACTCTAAAGGAGACCCTTTATAGCCAGCAAAGATGATGGTAAGTTAATAGCACTAGGATAATGCTCAAATAGAAAGGTGTTCCAGAATCAAAATTAAAGAAGAAAGCTTTCATAACATTCTGTTGTTGTATTACAGCACTGGCAAGGAAGAAATCTTAATAGAACATAACCACGTTGACTCCTTTCTAGTTCCCGTGTTATTTAGAGAGACTCAAAAAGGGGCGAGTTAAAGTATTTACCAAGTAACTCAAGTCTAGTTCTAAGTACCTCAGGAGATAACATTTTATCTTCTGCTGTTGCAACTAGAGGTGCTCTAACTGCTGTAGCCGACCTGCTGCCCTCTGAACTGCAGGATTCAAGAGCAGTTCAAGTCCAACGCCTTGACTCAGGCAGTGCCACATGGCCTGTGCTGAGTCCAACAAAGGCTGCTGGATAATCAGAATTCCTGATGGCAAGCTGGCCAGGGCTGACATTTCCTGTCACCCTGCAACTGGATAGCATGCCAGCCCAAACACTTTCAAGGGCACAACATTGGAAGCTGCTCTAAAATCCCTCTATTCTCTTGACCCATTATGGTTTCTCATTGTGTCATCATAAGGTTGTGGTCCAAAATTTTAATATACAAAATCAGGAAGTTCAGTCATCTCTAGTAATTTTGACCTCAAGTGATGAGAAGGATTGAATGATCACTCTGAAGACTTCTTGCAAGTATTTTGTTCCCCTGCCCTCTTGTGGTTAACAGTGTTAAGAAATTGAGAACACAGTGAAAGGCATACCCACAGATATAAAACATATAAGTCTACAGTAAAGGCATCATGCACACTTTTTTCCCATTTCATATACTGCTGTTAGTGCTTAAAGAATTAAGTTGAAAAACTCACAGGCCAAATTAAAAAAAGAAAAATGGAAGCCTTTAATCAAAGTAAATGCATTAGTCTGCAAAAAGAATTCATCAGTAGCACTGCCAGAATCCTGCAGGAGAATCTAAACTATGCCAAGATCATCCCCTCAAGCATATTACAGATAAATGTCTCATCCTAAACTCCAAGCAACATCAAGGCTGTGGCTTTCCCTCTAAGTTGTTCTGATGTTCATCTACACATCTGGAAGCCACTACAGAGAACACAGCTTCAACTTCCAACCATTGCTTCTGCAGTGATTTTTGCCAAGTCACAAGTGACATACTAAAGTAGTAAAAAGAATACTCAATACTTTTGATGTACCCCTTACTGGAACAGAGCCAAACACTATGGCTCTCACAAAGAAAATCAATCATTTTGTTTGCAGGAAAAATTTCTGAATCAAACTACTGCCTTGCAATTTTGAGACAGCTAACTAAGCTACAGGTATCACATAAGAACTTTTGAGAGTGGAAATAAAAATACATAGCTAATGTATAGGCAGGACAGCTCCTGGTAAGCTTAATGCCTAATGGATAAACAAAGACAAATCTTTTCAGTAAAATACAGAGGAGACAAGTTCTGTCAGATACTGATATTTAGAGGAGTACGTAGAAAAGGAATTAACCTTAACCCTAGGGGAACACTACATTAAATACTGAGAGTACATCTCTATAGGATAAGGCCACAAGTCTACCTGAGAAAAGCTTAGCTGTTACCTTATAAATATGCTTCTCTACACCTTTCAGTTTCTGCTGAAGCTGTTTAATGTCATTCTTGAAGCCTTCTACTTCCATATTGCGACGTTTTTCCAAAGCTTCACATCGCTGAGTCATCATTTTAAGGCGCTTCTCCATCTTCTCTGAGCGTTCCTATGGAGAGGAAATCTCAATAGGCTGTACAAAATCAGAGCTGGAAGATCATCACACAGCCAGGAGATGATTACAGACTAATTACCTTAAAGAGTTCTTTGCCAACATCTCGCTCCTCACGGATCCTAGCCACCTCCCCTTCCAGGGAGACACACTGCTCTCTGTACATGTGGGACAGGTGTTTCTCCTGCATTAGCTTGTCTTGCAGTACCTAGGAGGGACACAAAGAATTAACTCAAGGCTGTGTTTACAAAACCTTCCCTGCTCTGGACAAGCAGGTGTGATAACACTGCCAGTATGAAAGGAAAATAAAAAATAACAACTGGAACGAGAGTTCCTAAGTACATGAGGACAATATTCTAACATCAGTCACATTACCAAAACCTTGGAATTAAGTTACCAGTTTTGTATGACCTCTCATCATTAAAAATAACATTCAACTAATGTTGTAACTCCCCTTACATAGCTGCTTGCCCAGTACTGCATTTCAGAGGCATCTGCATTCAGGGGCAGATGGAAACAATTCCATATTGCCTGTTTACTTTCCAATTCCTCATTCCAACCTCCCAACTTCTCACTGAAAGTATAGTGGAAGAGGAAGAAAAATTCAGACTGCTAGAGAAGAGCTGGAAGACATCATTTGAGAGGACTCATTCTCCCCTGAGAACAGCAAAGAAAATCCAGACACAGCATTCTAAGATCATGAGCTCAGAGCACTTACATGAACAGGGAGCCATGTGCAATCAGCAGGTTAGAAACTGCTGGCCCCACTTATTACATGGCTTACAGAATTAGGGATTTTTTCTGGGCATGAAAGAAACTGACAGCGACATGCTATCATAAATCCTAACTATACATTCTGTCTGAAACTTGAAAGTGATGCTGATTTTGAAGCAGGAGAGGTTTTTTAATTTAGATTAGTGCCAACAACAATGTAACTTAAGACAATCCAGCACAACTTTGAAACTGCTGCTAGTGACTGTCTATTGTGGCAAAGCCAGAGTGCTTGCAATTTTCTAGTCAAAAACTGTTAAAAGAGCCTCTACCAAAGACAAAAAAAAAATATTACCTTTATTTCTTTGCTGTGGAGTTTTGAAGCACCATCGTTTTCTTGAAGCATCTTCTTCAACTCCCTCTGCTTCTTTTTTCCTGACTCTGTGCTGAAAGCAAGATGATCCAGGTCTTTGCCAAGTTTCCTCAACAGACTGTCCTTCTCTGCCATCCATGCTTTCTCATTGGCTCTGGCACTAAACTTGAGATGGAGAAAGTCCCGGGTACTCTCATATAAGAGGCTTTGGGTCTTATGGAGCCTGCAAAAAGAGATCTCAGTGGAGTTAACTTCTTTCCTAGTGCCTACCTTAATTTCATCAGTCATCCCTGCAAGTTGAAGCACAGAAGACAGTGGTCTAAATGTGAGTTTAACTCTTCTCATCTAATGAAAGAAGTGCTCTTCCAATAGGAGAGAGGATTTTTAATAAGCAGATTATTCCACTCATCTTCCACACACACTACCTGATGGCTGCATAATTTGCTTTTCTGCCTGCTGCAGGAAGCAACACATTGAAAGTCATAATGTTTCTATTGCTCCCTCTCTTCTCATCTCCTGACTACACCACAGTCATGCCCTCACACTCACTTTTCTGATATAGATTTGATCTTGTCCTGGTCCCTCCGATGCCGGAACTCGGCCTCCTCCATCTGAATGCGCCTGTCCTCGAGCAGTGCCTCAACCTGTTCCTTGGCCAGTCGTGTCTGTTCTTCTATCTGAGCTTGCAGGGCCTTCACCTGCATCAGCAAACACAGACAATACAGAACAAGACCTCACACCTCTGCTCCTGTCTGTGCAAGTCTCTTCAATTCCAGGATTTAGATCAAAAACTATACCTGATAACACTTCGGCAGTTCTAATTTCTGAATCTTTGGCTTTTGTTTTAATGCTAAGTATTTCAAACAACTAAAACATGGTTAAAAAATCATGGTGCAGGCAAGAGAGGCATATCATAAGGAGCAACATTAGATTGTTAAGACCTTTATATTGTTAAGACTTAAATTGCACACATCTGAAAAATCCTGTGGAATATGGACAGGCACTTCTGCACCTTTGGTTGAACAAATAATATTAATAATAAAAACAACCACCATCAATATCTGCTGTACAGGTTTGTCCATTATTTGCTTTTTGTGATTCATCCTTCCTCACACTTTACATATAGCTTCTGGCATCTTCCCCAGTTTGTGATTCTGTACATTTTACCTTTCATTCTGTCATGCTACCCCTACCTAAACTTTTATGGAAGTCTAGAAAAGGGAACATTTCATTCTATCAGTGCACCTTATGGGGGCTGCCTAATACTGTCTCAAACACATTGTTTTTGTCATGCTTCCACAAAACACCCAACCCTGCACATCTTCAGTTGGTTTAATGTAAATTCATATCTGCTATCACATTATGGGAGATAACATCAACTACATATTCTATACTTAAGGACAACATATTTCAGTTGACATTACTGGAACATCTGCTTACATAAAGCTTCCAGAGTCAGTTCTTAAATTTACATTCACAGCAAAGAAACAGCTAAGTAAACTGACAAAGTGTGAATCCATAGTAAGATGCAGGGTTTTATACAACTGGTACATCTACAGCTTATCTAAGCAGCATATTTTTTTATCATTATTTTCTGCAAGCCAGCAATTATGTCTATCAGTTAGCAAATGTTTTTACCTGTAGTAGAAGTGTTTCATCATCTTTTTGATATCTCTCAGAACTTGCTGGTTTCTCTCCTTTTGGTGTTGGTTTTAGAGTGCTCTGCTCTGTACCTACTGAAGAAATTTAACAGAAGTGGGAAAGGGTATTCCAGTGTACTTGCAGTACCTTTCCAAGCATGGCATATTTGTGTTCTGGTGGGCCTACATTAACAGCAAAAAGGTTGCCACTGCTACAGTCACAAGGACTTTCTAGGAGGGTTAGCTAAAGAAAAGAATTCTAGAACTTTGAATGATCACATACCTTGATCCCCTCTATCATATTGCAGTATTTAGGCACCCTGCTAATTTTGTCAGCATATGTAGGAAGAAAACCTGACATGTTTTCTTAACATAAATGATGAACAGGTAGATGCCACAGCTGCACTAACATCAAGGCTTGAATGAGTTTTGAGCTTGTTGGCTAATTTCAGTCAATTTGATGAGACAATTATCTAGGGAACTTAATGGAGATTTACCAAAGCATTCACAGACAGGAATTTTTTTGGCATGTGGGAGACAGACACAGAAAAAAAGCAAGAGCTGAGCTGCTGTTACTCAGCTTGGTATGGTACCTGTGCTAGAAACATCATCTTGTTCATGGGTCTCTGCTGGCCTTGGCAGAACAGTAACCTACAGAAACAAGACATCTGCACTGAGCATCTACTTGCCCAAAGGTGCAGTGGTCAAGAACAAATCTTAAAAAGTTGAAAAGAGATATCCAAAACAGCAGCATTATGTTTCTTGTACCACAAGACAAAGAAAACATTCACAAGTGTAATGCCCATGTTGAAAATTTCCTTTATCCTGGCTCAGTTTTGCCATTACTGCCTCTGTATTTTTCACCAGAAAAAGTGGAAAGTAATTCTGCCTTTGATGGCTTCATTAGGATGAAAACCAGCACCCCCAGGAGGAAAAAGTGCATTTTGGAGAGAGAGAGAGGAGGAAGGTCAAGATGTTATTTCCTTCTTCTATACTCCTCCTTGTCTCAGCTACATAGAGAAACATGAAGATTCATTTATCAGCACATTCATTCAAGATACTGAACAAGCCTGAGATAAAAGATAAGTGATAGAAATACTGAAACTCAACTGTTGAACTGAAACCCACCTAAAAAAAGGAGGCCATGAAAGAGCAGGTTATAACCCCAATGCTTATCTTTAGGTTGATATTTCATAATAGGCCTAATTTTAGAGCTACCATAAACCAGGAATTTTAAAGCTTCTGCAAAATTTTTTAAGAGCTTGAGCAGCACAGAGCAACTATGAACAATGCAGCATATTTCAGCCTTTTTCTGCACCTTATTCCTGAAGTAAATCCTATATCCCATCATAGTCTCTGTATATCCAAATCACTCATGACTTTTTTGTTCAACTATGTTGCACATCATATGCACTGCCATTTAAACAATTCAACATCACTTCTGAAATATGCAACACAATGTTGTCTAGAGGGATGGATCTTCAGCAGTCTTGTGCCTAGGAAACTGCTGCAGCAACCTTGACACATTCTTCTTTCCTGGAGCTCTAAGAAACAGGAATTCTAAGATAGCTGAGCTTCAAACACGGTCCCTGGTCATTTCCCACACTTGTGTTTTTCCTTTTTGTGGTGTTTTTGCCATCTTCTTGACAACCATTTGCCAGATGACTTCACACTCCTACCTGACATTTTAGAGGGATGTTTTGAAGGTAGAAGGAGGCTGATGCTAAGAGGACCTACTTTCAGTGTGCTTGTTCTTACTTACCCTTCAGCATTTCTACTAAAACCCAATGTGGCTACAGATCCCTCCTTCTTTTGGGCTCATTTAGCCATCTTTGGCTAGTGGGACAGATCCAGTCTGTGGTCAGACTCTGGGATATAGATACTCATGTTACAATCCAAAGAGGAGATCTACAGAAAGACAGAACTTGCCTTATGTGGAGGCTCCTTATGAAAATATGTAACTTCTCCTTCAGCTCTTCCCAGTGCAGCCAGGAGTTGTTGGATTTTTTTTTTGTCCTCCATTTCCCTGGAACACAAAAGAAGTGGTCAGCAGATTTTTTTAAGTCCATCACAACACTGTGACACACTATCCTTTTACTTTACCTGTTGATGCTTGCACTTTTCCAACCTGTTGCAGTTCCTGAGAATATTGCTTTACAAACCAGCTCCCAAAGACATTCTTGATGTTGCCAATACAAGAACACCACCAATTTTGCTGAGATTGGAGAGCATTTCTCTTGTCAAGTATGACAACACTATGTAGGCTGATACAATACCAAATTGTTGACAGAATTTGCATTAAGAGCTATGAACTACATAAAATTCTTTCAGATTGTAAGTGTCCATTGTTTTTAAAGCAAGCTACACTAAGGGCTGTAACAGACTTTTTATCACACTCCTGAGAAGTGCCAAAGCACATCAACACATGTTTTGACTTAAGTTCTTAAATCTTTAATGGAAAAAATTATGCTGGAGCAGGGAAAGAGAGTGAGGAGAAATAGCAGAGACAAAATGTAATGAATTGGCCACAAGCCCTATTCCCTGCCCCTCTGTGATCCTTGGGAGGAGGAAGAGGAGGAAGAAAACTCATGAGTGAAGTTGAGCTGGGAGAATAGACGTGTGGAAGAAAGGTATTTTAAGACCAGGGCTTATTTCTCATTATCCTACTCCGATTTCATGGAATGATTTGGGTTGGAAGGGACCTTAGAGATCATCTAGTTTCAAGCCCCTTGCCACAGGCAGGGAACCTTACACTAGACCAGGCTTCTCAGAGACCCACCCAACCTGGCCTTGAACACTTCCAGGGATGGGGCATCCACAGCTTCTCTCAGCAACCTGTTCCAGTGCCTCACCATCCTCATAGTGAACAATTTCCTGCCAACTACTAAGCTAAACTCATCCTCTTTCAGTTAAAGCCATGCCCCTCGTCCTGTCACCACATGCTCCTGTAGCAGTCCCTCTCCAGCTCTCTTGTTGCCCCTCTAAGTGATAGAAGGCTGCTATAAGGGCTCCCTGGAGCCTTCTCTTCTCAAGGCTGAACAGTCTCCACTTTCTCAGCCTGTCTTTGTAAGACAGAGGCTCCAGCCTTCTGGTCATTTAATTGTTAATAATTTTCTCCAGTCAAGTCTGTTTTGCCTGTGATGGTAACTGGTGAATGATCTCTCTGTCCTTATCTTGACCCATGACTCTTTTCTTGTATTTTCTTTCCTCTGTGCAGCAGAGGAGGTGAGTGATAGAGAGTCTTGGGTGGGCACCTGGCATCCAGCCAAGGTCAACCCACCAGAGATAGTTTTATTCAAACCGGTAACACACAATTCAAATCCGAACCAATGTTCAACTTCTGCTCTTCCTTCTACTACCAGAATAGGAGGAATAATAAGTGGAAACATATTTAGCAGATTGCACTGCACCTCCACTGGTATGGTTTCATAGGAAGTGTGGAATAAGTGCTGCTCTGAGGACTCCAGGTCTGGCTGAGAACCTAGGGCAGCACGAATTGCTGCTGGCAGTGCCTCAGCCCCCCATACAAGGCAGCTCACCTGAGTTTCAGGCGGTCATTCTCCGCGTACAGGCAAAGCACTTGCTCCCTCTCCTGGAACAGGTACACCTGCATATCACTCAAAGCCTTCTGCAGCTCTGCAATCTCCTCTTCCAAGTGGTGGACTTCCCACTGCAACTGGTACTGAGTGGAGACAATGAGGTACTTGAAATTAAACAGAGCACTGGACAATACTTAAAACTTCAAATTGCTCTCAGTCTGGAACTCACATAGAACAGCCAGCTCAAGAATTATTTAATTCTTCTACAATATTTGACCAGATGAGGGCAGTATTGGAAAAAAATCATTTTAAAATGTCTCAGAGCCCTGAAAATCACTGTCACTACACAATGGTGAAATAAGGCCTCAGCTTGGGTCTCCATTTTTCAGTGGTTGCATTTCCATGCTGATGCTGAGAGCAGGTATGGGGAGTCTGACATCAACAAAAACCTAGCAAAGCCTCTGTAACAGCATTTACTTTTGAAATAAATCACTGAAGAACAAACATTAAAATATCTGTATGATTTAGCAGTAAGAAATCCAGCTAGTTACTAGGTTTCATTTTTTCTACCTGGGATAGGAAGCTACCAACCATTACTCTATGAAAAAACACATTATCTTGCAACCTGCTCCTTTTTCCGACAGGACAGTAAGATGTACAGAATATACTTTCCCAAGGACTTTCAGGCTGCTCCAAGCATGGCCAGTGCTTGAGGAGGCACCTCAATCACCTCAGAAATGATAGTTTTATTACCAAAGAACCATCCATAATTACAAAGATGACTGCTAGGCAGATACATGCTATAGCCCATATCAGAGCACTGTATATCTTGCAGATATTCTCTACGATTTCTTCCTCTTAAAAGGCAAAATTTTTAGATTTCTGCTTAACAGCTTATGGCCAAGCTTATGAATTCCACTGTAATAAATACAAATTATATCCATAAGTCAAAGCCTGTTAAATTTGGGCAAAAGACCATTACTTCAAAAGAAGTGAGGGAAAGAAGCTGGACAACACAGGAAATTAGCATCTAGACTCAAGCCATAATCTAAAAAAAAGAAGCCAAATTCCCACTGTGAAGACATGATCAAGCTGCAATGACTTTAGAATAACGCCCTACAGGCATGTTTGTGTCAGATTTGAAAGAGGATAGACAGCCAGATTTTAAAATCAACCCCCAAAATCTACTTATTACCACATTGCTGGTAAACCCCAAGACTTCTGTGTTGAGTTTTCAACTGAATAAAAATACTAAGCTTGTGAAAGTAGCTCAAAAACTCATTTCCTAACCTGCTCATCATAGGCTTGCTTGTATTTCTCCAGCCTTTTCACCAGCTCCTCATGTTCCTCATCGAAGGCAGCAACCTTTTTTCGGTAATAGTCCAGGAGCTCATGGGAGGGGTTGAGATGAGTCAAGCGCTCGCTGACTGATGGGAGAGGAGTGAAGTCCTCCTGACTTGGAAACCGGGACTCAGATCTGGATGAGGCATGAGGGGTTGACAGCCTGGACAGAAACAGTCTCTGATGACATGTAAGCTTCAGACAGGAAAATTAAACTACCCTTTAAAGGAGCTGAAAAGGTTTTAAATTTTTGCACAGATTCAGTTTAAAACACAGATTAGCTTGACTCTCCTCTGGGTATTAACAGGAGATCACAGCATTTAGGAGAACCAAGAACTTTGATAAAGAGCAGCTTGCAGTTGGATTGTACTGTGGAGGAGTGCCCAACCCATGGAAAAGATAAAAGATGTTATGGAAGCAAAGTCACAAACATTATTTGGGGAGGAGGACTATGAAAAGAGGAGAAAAAGAACAGAAGGAGAGAATTCAGGGGACAAAAAGTCCATTGCTGTTCACTTACAAGCAGCTGCCACTGTGAAATAAACAGGAAAATATAATCTGTGACAGTCACTAAGAGAAAAACACTTTCTAAAGACAGACTATCAAATAAAGATGGCAATTCAGGCTAGCTGATACATCAGCCATTATAATTTCAGGTATAGGTCTAGGAATCCATGTGCTTTCCTTTCTGGTGTACTTGATGTTCTTACCCACATGGTTTGTCCACCCTCAACGCTGAAACAGAAGCTGCCAAGTTCTTAACTCTTATGTTGAAGTGCTACATGGAAAGCAAGTCAATGTCGCAGAAATCAAACCAAGGATAAGTATAATTACAGACTCCCTTTTTCCTCTAAACAATATTTAGTGCATTCAAACACTTAATCTGTTCAAATAAGCACCAAAATTGCAAATAGAGCTGCAGAGTTTAAAAAAACCCCAAGACTTAGAAAAGAGTTATTTTCATTATTTATATTGATAGGACAAACTTTTCTTTGTAAATGATACTACAAATACTTGAAGGTAAGAAGCCTCTTGACTAAAGAGCTGCTTAGTTAAAATAGAGTTCAGAATCTGGGCCTGGAGAATCAAGAAATTTGATAAGAAAGTGATTTGGTAGGTGACACTGAGGAAATGGTAACCTTTATGGAGCCACTCACCAAAGCTGCTTGGATCAGAACCCCAGTGCACATCCATGAAAACTCTGGGCACTGTAGGGAAGCATTAAATACACAAGAGTGTAACTACTGCACGCAAGAACTTGCTGCAGGACCAGAAACGCCTTAAACAACACCCTCAGAGAAGTAACACCAGAACGAAAGAGGCAAGCCAGGCACAAGGTGAGCGCTTTACTGCTGAACCGAAGAGCAGCAGAAACGGAAAGACGAAGAACAAGGATACACAGGAGCAGCCCAAAAGGTGCCTTCCGGCAAACCAGCCTAGCAGGCAGTAAGGAAATGGCTCCGGGAGCCGCGGTGTCCCGGCAGGAGCAGCCCCGCACTCACTACCTTGTGCTGCGCGGGATGCCCGCAACGCGGCCCTCCGAGCCCATCGCGCCCCTGCGGAGCGCCAGGCTGCCTGCGGGCGGGGGAGAGCGGCTTCGGGCACGCCGGCAGGCGGGCGGAGGAGGGTGGCCGGCGGGAGCCCCGCTGGAAAAGCCCCGGGATAGAGGTCCCGGGAGCGGGGTCCCGCCGCCTCCTCCGCCTCACAGCCCCAACGGCCAAACAACCGCCCCACCGGGCCCGCCGCGGCTTAAACGGCGCGACGCCCCGCCCCCGCCGCCTCCTCCAATCACAGACAGGCTTTCATGCGGAACCGACCGCCTGCGCCAATCAGCGCTCGGGGCACGGGCGGCGGCGGCTCCGCGCGGGTGCGTCTGGGAGTTGTAGTCCCGGGGCAGCCGGAGGACCTGTGCGCGTGCGCGGCTGCGGCCGGGGCACGGGGAGGAGCGTGAGGCCTCAGTTTGGTCCTGTGTGAGGGCAGCGGTTCGGGCTCTGGGCAAAATAAAAGCAACCTTTACCCATAGCAGCCGTGTAAAACACTCCTTTTCCTCTGCAAATGAGCTGGCATTCGGAAGCAGCCACAATTCTGGCTGAACGGAATGTGTTTTTTAGGCCATGTTCTTTAGGTCATCCCGATACCTTTTAGCTTCCTCATTTTTCTCATGTGTTCCCAGCTTTACCTAGTAGTAGCGTTGCCATTTTTGCACCAAACGATTTCCAAACTTATTAAGTGTTCTAGAGAAAAAACAATCTGCTCAGTAATCAGCCATGGTTCTTTTTTTCCCCCCTTAACACTCTGTTTAAAGACATGGACTTTCTGTATAACAAGGAAAAAAAAAAAAAGGCTTACTTATTAAACCATGAGGTTCTTCCTCATCACAATTTGCAGTTTCTTTGTCAGGGGAAGAGGAGGGGCAGGCATTTTTCTCCAATATAAGAAAAATGCCCCCTCGGGTTATCTGGGATATTTAGGTTTTTACTTTTAAGAAAACATGTAACACTCCCAGCATTGCCTTGCAGAGACCTCCACTAGCCTAAACATATTAACACAAAATCAAAACAACCTGGAAGAGTCTACAGGGAAACCAGCAAAACACTGGATCTCAAAACAAAGCTTTTGAGCCTGGATATTTTCTCCTTCTGGTGTTCCTGGCTATGTCATTGTTTATCTTAGCAATTGGGTACATGGTGATTCTGCCCTTGGGAATACAAGACACATTTCTTCCTCAAAAGAATCTGGTACAGCTCATCAGAAGAGGCACACAACTAAATAATAAAAGAAAAAAAGAAGTGGAAAAAGCTTGTAGAAATACATAATTTCGAGATACCAGTAAGGAAACATCTGCATCCCACATGCTTATATAGTCTTACATAAAATGATCAAGTATCTATGTCAGAAACCCCCTACAGAATGCAAGAATACTTACCAACAGCACAACAACCTCAATTTATTCAATGTTTTATAAGATCTGTTTGGTCTTACCTGTAACTTCTATCAAAATCAGCTATTTCATTGGAGGTGTGTTTCCCACACGTAAAATGTGGCTGACACCTCTTTAATCTGGCAGGGTAGTGATGCAGATAAATGTTTTGATCTGCGTGCAGCAGATCTTGTAAAGCCTCCTGGTAATGGGAGGAGGAAATTAACTTTTTCTGGGGCTGAAACAGAACAGCAGCATGCAGGCTTGAATAATCAGTGAGGTGAAATGTAGCGTTTGGTAAACACTGAAGGCCCAGTTCTGGTTAAAAACAAAAATACATGCAATTTACTCTGGAAGAAGATACAGATCTCTCTGTGACCAGCGAGAGGACCCGAGGGAATGGCCTGGAGCTGTGCCAGGGCAGGTTTAGGTTGGATATGAGGAAAAGGTTTTTCCCCCAGAGGGTGGCTGGGCACTGAACAGCTCCACAGCACCAGCCTGCCAGAGCTCCAGGAGATTTGGACAACGCTCTCGAGCACACGGTGTGATTGCTGGGGTGTCCTATGCAGGGCGAGCAGCTGGACTCGGTGATATTTGTGATGATAATTTCCCTTCCCCATCCCGACGCTTTCATCACCGGCCGGCGGCTCCTGAGGGCAGGGACGGCGGGGCGGGGCCAGCCGGGGGCGTGGCCAGCAGGGGGCGTGGCCTCTGGCGGCGCTCCTGACGTCCGGCACAGACAATAGGCGACGCGGCTCCGCGGAACCGGAAGTGAATGGCGTGGGGCCTCGCACATTCCTCCGCGCCGGAAGTGGCGGCGGGTCCGCCCTCCCCGGTCCCTCCTGCCCCGCGCGGTGCCCCGAGGGGCGGCGGGAGCGGCGGATTTGCGCTGGAATTTGTCACGGAAGCATTCCCGGCAGCGGCGGGCGCGGAAGTCCCCTCAGCAGAAGAAGCATGGCGGAGGGACTATTTTTTGGATCGGAACGCGACGTGCGAAAACTTCCGGGGAGGGCTTAGAAACACGCGTCACTTCCGGCAGGCCGGGACGCGAGGAGCGGGGCTCGGGCGGGGGGAGCGGCCGCAGCCGGGACAGCGCCAGCGGTGTTCGGCAGCAGCTCCCGCCACCCTGCCCGGCAGCGCCGCCGGGGGATGCGCCTCAGCGCCCGGCCCGGCTCCTGAGCCCCTCGGCCGCCCCTCTCCGCCCTGCGCCCCCGGCGGCGGCGGCGCCCCCCTTCCCCTGCGGCCATGGCGGGGGGCGGCGGGTCGCGCTACGCGGCCGAGTTCGTGCCGCCGCCCGAGTGCCCTGTGTTCGAGCCCAGCTGGGAGGAGTTCAGCGACCCGCTCGGCTTCATCGGCCGCATCCGCGGCCTGGCCGAGAAAACTGGCATCTGCAAGATCCGGCCCCCCAAGGTACCGCCCGCCCCGAGGGCTGCGCCCGGGGGTCCCCGCGCTGCGCCGGGCCTGCTGACCGCGGTGGCCGGGCGAGGACGTGAGGAGCTGGGCAGGCCCTTCCCCCGCGCTCCCCACTCGGGCTTTCGTGTGTCGCTTTCCATAGGCCGCGGCGTCCGTGCCAGGGACGCCGAGGAACCTGTAGAGTCTTTGACCTCCGAGCGGGGCTGTGTAGAGGCTGCTTTGGAGCAGCTGAGGAGTGAATAGTGCATGGCAGTGCCCGGGACTTCACGCTGTTTTTGCTTCCAAAACGCCAGCAGACGTCTTGTGAGAGCTGGGAAGGCTTTGTAGGTGAAATCGGGCGTTTGCTGCAGGCGGCGAAGAGGGAAGACGAAGGGTATTTGTTCGTAATGGATCATAGTTTATAAACGTAATTTTTGCACCATTAAGAGGAGGGCGGCCAACCTGTTCGTGCACGGGCGTTAGGATTGTGCACAGCTCTTCAGGAGGCAGCAGATTAATCTTCCCTTGGTAGTTACTTACGGTCACCTGCCCAGTGACCTGGCAAGGCAGCCTGGCAAAAGGCACTTACATCACTAAATTATTAAAGTACAAATAAACTTCGAATGCAGCTGTTAATAAGAGATTTGAAAACAGCGAGAGGGATAAAAACCTGAAAGGAAAGCGTGTAACTGAGAACAATGTAGGTTGCTGGTTGGATTTCATGGTTCTTTCTCTCCTGACCGGTTTTGGTTCCTGGAATGTGTTTAGTTGCTTTAATGACATGGTGAAAACTTGACCTCCAAGGCGCTGCCCTTTCTAAAATAAGCTGCATAGCTCAGGTTGAGAGGCCACAAGGAACCCATCCAGATCCTGTTCATTGAGGAGAACTGGAACTTTCCTGGCTGTTGGATGCATTTGTGTTTCTCTGGGACTGCTGAGCTGTTTGCCTTGCAGGGTTTCACAGGTTGCATGCGTTGGGTTGATTTGCAACCTGCGATAATTACTAAATCAGACTAACTAATTACTAATTTCATACTAACCTGACTGGTTAATTGCTCTTTTCTATTATTGGAGGTTGTAAATATTTAAGGTTATGCTTGAGGCCTTTATATGCTGCAGCAGAGCAAATAATAAACATTTTGTGTGGCTTGTCCACCTGTAATGGCGTGTCCTTCCTCTGGGGCAGTCACTGCCAGGTGGACAATCTGCTGTAACTGAGGCTTTGGTAAAAAGTGCTAAAAAGCTGAATTACTTGTTTTGGTGTGATAACTCAGTTTTGAGAGATGGGGCTGGGAGGCACTTGTGACAGTGCTGAGAAAGTCATTATTTAAGGCTCTGTTTCTTTTAAAGAACTGGGCTCCCAGCTGGTGGTCTTGTCTTTATTGAAATGACAAGCAGAAAAACATTAGATGTGCTCTAATGTGCCTGATTTAGTCTTAGTTGCTGTTGACACTGAGGATTTTTCAGTGTGCAAGATACATGGATTCTTTTTTAAAAGTAAATAAATAACCAACTAGCTACAGAGCGTGTCTCGTGTTTAAGCTTAGCATGAGGTAATGCATACTGAGATGCTTTTGAACCTTATTTTCTTTGACATTTTTGAATCTATGAGGATCATTCTTCAAACTAAAATATGGTGGGAGGAACATGGTTGTATAAGCACAAAAACGTCTTAAAATTGGAAAATTACATCACCAGTTGTTCTGAGAAACTAATTTACTGTTGGAAGTTTGTTTACTCAGGCATTATTAGGGTGTTTGGTTTTGTGCATTTTTCAGAGAAGTTTCTGGAAGCAGTAAAATGTCTTTCTGTCTCTGTTTAGGACTGGCAGCCTCCATTTGCATGTGAAGTACAAAGTTTTCGTTTCACTCCCCGAATTCAGCGCCTGAATGAACTGGAGGTGAGCTTTTCCACTGTTGATATAAAATTTAGTGTTTGCACTGAAAGCAAGAGGTCTCCCTGCTTGAGATTTGCATCTTGGCAGGTTTCTGCATGGGGGACACTTTAAAAGCCCATAGATGACATCAGTATAAACTTTGCAGTGGCAGAGTTTGTGTAAAATAACTCTTCCTGGCTTTGAGAAAAATCTGGTTTTTATTTTATTACCCAAAATAACCACAGGAGTTATTCACATTCAGCTGGAAGTGTCTAAAATGAATTCCAAATACTATGTGTGTAGCCAGAACAGCCAGTGTCTAGCCTTCAGAGCTCCACAATCAGTGATTTTTTTTTTCCTCTTAAAATATTTACTGCTGCTCTGATGCCTCTGGTTACCTCATACTGTCGTGATAATGCCCTTTAAGCCTTAAAATGATTTTTATAGGCTTATTATAGCTGGTTAATTTCATGATTTAAAAACTTAAGTGAGCTGTCTAAAGAGCAGTATGACCTCCATTCTGTCCTGGTTTTTCCTTTTCTCTATAACATTTCTCAAAGCCTTGCTTTGTTCACCAAAATGTCATTTGGCTTGTAAATGGGTTTCCTTATGGAAAGTGACTTGAGTAGTCCAGAAGTCCTCCAGGGAGGAGGCCCTTTATGTGGTTAAGGCATATATAAAAACTTTTTGTAATTCCTCCCTCCCCACCAATGTATATTTTTTAAATTGTTCTTGTGTTTCTCCCTGGAACGCTGATTATTTCATGAACATACATTTTGCTTTCAGACCAAGAAATTATTTGGTAGGAATTTAATTTATAGGGTCTTAAAGGCAGAGAGAAAAGCATATATCATTTCCTTTTTGTAAAGAACTTTCTTTTAACAACATTTTTATTTCTAGGGTTTTTTTATGTGACAGGGAAATACCTCCCCTGCCAAGTTAAATGTTGAAAATGGAATACTATAAAAACTTACCTTGTTTTCTCTCAGGACTGTAAGGTTTTGTCACAAGTGGTTTTGAACATAAGTGATTATCTACCTTTACTGATTCCAGGCAATGACAAGAGTGAAATTGGACTTCTTGGATCAGTTAGCAAAATTCTGGGAGCTCCAAGGATCCAATTTAAAAATCCCTGTGGTTGAGAGAAAAATACTGGATCTCTATGGTCTGAGCAAGGTAAGTGTGTGTAGGCCCTAGGCAGACAGGGATTTCAGTTTTCAGTCAAGCTCAAGAAGCCAAGCAGCAGGAAGGGCTTGTGTTACAGCACTAATCTCATTAATCCAGAGATTAAATAAGTGGGAAAAATACAATGAAAAAACATTTCTAGTTTGAATGTTTATGGCAAACAGTGTAATTAAATTAGTTATCATTGATTGGAGTGCATACAGCAGGTATTTATTACCTTGTATGGCTTGAATGTCCTGATGTCAGCTGGCCACTTGATTTTTAGTTCTCCATTTTTAGATGTGGTGGAGCTGCAGGAGTTTGAAGTGTTCTTTGGGAAGGCAGCAGTGTGCTGCCTGTGTGCAGTTCAGCTCTGATCAGCAATTCTGTAATAAATTATTGCAATTTCTCCTTCCTCCCTTCCAGCAGAGGTTTTTATAAACTTGTATGTTTGAAAATTTATAATGTCAACTTAAGGAATACTTACTTTAATTTCTGAAACAGACTTGGCTTAAGGCTGGCCTGAAATAAATATTTCTATAGCTACGTTTGGTGAACACACCAAAATTCTTTCAAAGTTTATGCACAGATCTCTGTTGGAATTTGGTTTTGGCAAAATATATGTACCATTATAAACTTAGCTGCTAATAAATATAAATAGGTAGATTTCTTCTTGCAGGGAAAAGACCGAAGTTCTGGTAGTTCTAGTGATTCTAGGTTAGAGCATCAATTTCCATTCCCCATCAAGATGTATTTCTCTTAGGTAAGTAAAAATGTAAAGACCTGAGTATATTTTAGTTTTAAAGAAAGTCAAGTGTTTTGGAAAGTCTGGAAGGGCTGCTAAAATGCAGAGAAAAGCTGATAAAATGTCTTTAAGTTTTTTTTTTTCTTTTTGTGTCTGGTGGCTTATTGGGATATGCAGAATATCAGAGGGGTACTGGAAAATATCTGGGTCATGTAATGAGCTGGAACATTTCAGTTGGCTGTAGATTTGCAGCTCGGAGTTGATTTGGTTCGTTTCTGGCTTCTTTAGCTGTTGTTCACACATAGATAATTTTAAAAAAGAAGTTTTCCTGGAAATTTCAAAGATAAGTTGAAATTCAGGAGTGTTTTCATTTTTAAAGGTTTTTGTAGACCTTTTCTGTAAATATGAGGAAAAATAATGATAAATAATATTATTGTTTTATCTAAGTCTAACTCTGTGTGATTATAGGAGAAACCAGAATTAACAAATTTACTTGTCACTGTCACAGTTATACTTCTCAGTTTACCTCAGCCTCAGAAGCAAAACATAAATTTTACTCCAGTAACAAAATGTTTTTGCCTTGAGGTTTCTAACAGTATGTGAAACATTAAGCTTGAAATTTAGTTCTGGTGTATAAAGAAATGCAATGCAAAACTACACTGCTGTAAAAATGATATTAGTCTTACAATAATATAAATGGAATTGCAGTCCATTCATGTTTTAAGTTGCTTGGCAGTGAAACTGTAAAAGGAATGGAGGCAGTGGAAATGTGACTTGTGTGTTGGAGGAAGCAACTCATATGCTGTTATGATCATTGCTTGCAGGCAAATAGTCTTGTTTCTAATTCTATATACATACAGATGTTAGCAGTGATAGTTCTGTATGTGAATTACTGGTCTCAAACCAATTGAAGTCATATAATAACTGGACCGAATTGGAAGGTCACTTTTCCCTCTTTTTATAGTAGTCTCTCTTCCCTTCAGGGTTTTGTGAGAGTTCTAGTTCCAGCACTCCCTTTTGGCTGGAGTCTGTTAAAATGGGCTTTATTGCTGGCCAGATTTGTGTTTTAAAGCACAGTGCAAGTCTGCTGAGAGTTTGCTTTTCAGTTTATTCTTATGGTAGGTTTTGTATTTTTTCCAGCACATCATAAATCTTAACTGTTGGACTCCTCCTGTCCTGTATGCAATTTACATTTGCTAGTACATTAAAAATCACATTAAATACACAAAGCAATACGTAGGTGCTTTGTTATTAAAGGACTAGTTATTGTGGAAATGAAAAAGCTGATTTTAACATTTGGTTAGTTTAATTGATTCTTGCTTTACTGAAGCTGGTGGGAGCAGCTCAAAACCCTTAACTTTTTCTTTATGTGTTTCAGATTGTTGCCAACAAAGGAGGCTTTGAAGTAGTGACCAAGGAGAAGAAATGGTCTAAAGTGGCGAGTCGGCTTGGCTACCTGCCAGGAAAAGGCACAGGGTCACTGCTCAAGTCTCACTATGAACGGATCCTGTATCCCTATGAGCTCTTCCAGTCTGGGGTCAGCCTCATGGTGAGATACTTGTCTTTCATGCTGTGCAGAGGGGACCCAGAAGGCACACACAGTGTTGTGTTACTCCATGTGAAACTGGGACATGGGGTCAGTGCTGTTAGAAGCTCCAGTTGTGCCAACAAAGCTGGAACCACCCTTGTAGTTATCTGTGACAGAATAGTGCTAGAAGTTGTAACCTTGTATAGAACAGTTATATATCAGCTGTGTTGGGAAGGATAAGAAGGCTAAAGATGATATGCTTAATTGGAAATGTTTATTTTTCTCTTGATAACCTGGTAGCTGGGATTAAATTTTCTTATTTGAAGGGTGAATGAATTGATTGGCCTCTTTTCCAGATAGTGTGTGTAATGCTGTGTGACTTCACTCATCCTGTTTCTTAGCAAACAGATTGATTCACAGGCTGTGGAATGATTAGCACTGCCTGACCAACACAGTGTCCTGTGCTCTGCTCCTCTAGGGCATCCAAAAGCCTAACTTGGATCTTAAGGAAAAAGTGGAGGCCGAGGACCTCAGCTCAGATGCCCAGGCTTCTCCAAAGCAGGCTTCAAGGATGAACGTTATGCTGAAGAGAACCAGGCGTGTCAAATCCCAGGTATTCCTGTTAATCAGCTCTTGCAGACAGAGAACAGGTACTTCTCCCACCAGTGCAACAGCTTTTGGCTGTGGGAGCCTGCTCAGAAACACCACTGGGAAACAGTCTTCATTTAACTAAATTCCAGAAAAGCTTGTCACTCTGAGACCTGGTTTGATACAGCAGATGCACTGTTTGTGTCAAAACTTCTCAAAGTTGCTTGTTGTTTACTGACAAGCAGCCTAATTACCTTGGTAATTAATGTATCTGTGAAAACGAGATAGCTCTTTGTGACTTGATGTTAAAGCTTCTGCAAAATTCTAGAACTTCTAAAAACCTTTTTAAAATATGTCTCTTAATGCCATAAATGCAAATCCATGTAGGTAATGGTTAATTGTGGAATTGTATGTGGGACTGACTATCTCAAACTGGGCAGGGAGTTCTCCTGAAGAATTGAAACAGATAAGTGGGGAGATGATCAGTAGTGGCTGGAACTGTATAGGAGTTGTACAGTTTTTTTCTGCTGTAAAGCAGTTTCCTTCCGAATTACTGGTGTTATAGGAATTTCTGGTATTCTAGTAGGTGATATTAAATCCTGGGAGGCACCCCTTAGAAAACCTGAATTCATACTGAATCACCACCATTTAAAATGCTGTCTTACTAGAAATAATTGTGGGGCATTGCCCTGATGGCTCTGTTGCACTATTTAAATTAGTTTAATTTAAATTAGTCCTTCCCCTTTCGACACAGATAGTCCTTGCAGGCAGCATCCTGAGGCTTTTCACATGAAGTCTGGTGGCTCCCTGCTGGCTCATCAGCAGAGCGTGGGTGAAAGCTGCATTTATATGCAACCAACTTCCTACTTGCTTCATACCATTCTAGACTTAGCTCCAGCCCCACAAAGTTTTTTCAAATGCTCTTGAACTGCCTTTTTTTTTTTTTCCCCCACAATGTACCTTTCTTGTCACTGAGTTATTTGAGTATCCTTTGCCAATTTTCACCTTCTTTTCTGATGATTTAGACTGATTTGTCTTTTTTAGTGTGTTTTCTCAGCTTGCTAGAGCTGACTTGAAGTTATTTATCATAGCTGTATCACACAAGGAGTCCTGGGCTTGTTCATCTTCCCTGATCTCGGACAAGGGATTGGTAGTGAGCTATCCAGAAAATCTGAGAGTGCTGCATGAACTTCAGCAGTCATTAGCTATCTGGAATTCTTCTTTGGATTTGAATGAATCTTATGGCAAAATGCCAGCATGTCATTCTTCTCACACATGATGTAAAAGTATCACTGTTTTATTAAGGTCCTGTGGGATCTTGTTTCCTGTTGATTTCAGTAGAATGATGGTACTTGCCATTTCTCCATGTTGGAAAGATGATTCTTTAATGATCCTGGCACTGTAAAGCTGTTTCACTTTGTTTGAAGGGCCTGCAATTGAGAAATAAGAGACTTTTATGTAGATCATCTGCAAAATATATATATATATTTAAATGCCTTTTATTAGACTTGTAGCCAAGTTATCTTTTAAGCATTACAGTTATTAAAATGGTGGAAATGAGTTCTTGAATACAGGAAAAACTCATCCTACTTGCACAGACAGGAGAAGTAGGTTTGGCTGTGTTGGAAGCTGTGTATAACTATCTTAAGTCATCCTTGGAACACCATTTAGAGGCAGATCTTTCCTCTAGCCAGAAATGGTAGCAGTGTAAATAAATATCTGAGAACATGGAGACATTGTTCCAGATTTCAGTGCACCTTTTTATTGTAGACAGGACTCTGTTTTTTGTCTGAAATGCATACCTGGAATTGGACCAGAGGTTGTCTAAACAATCTTTAGAGAGCAGGTAATATGCAAGTAATGTGAAAACCTGCTAAATGAATGTTACTCTGCTCTAGCTGAAACATCTGAATGATTTGTGTAGTGTACTAAGTAGTCCAATATATGGTTAGTGAGCATGGAGAATTCCACAGACCTCTTCAGCTCCTTAGATCTTTTCCAAGTGCTAGAAGTAGTTTCCAAAGATCCTTTGCATTTTCTTGCAGATCACTTACTTTAGGATGGCTAATGAATAAGAAAGTGTAAATATAGTAATCAGAAATTTCTGAAATAGGGACTCGTCCTCAACAGTAGAAGGAGATGAGAGATTTTGAAAAAGCAAATTCTAGGATTTTTGGAGAATGTGAAAAATGAAACAAGATAGGGAATGAGTGTTCTCCTCTGTGAAGAGTGGCTTGAGAATCTTTGGATACTATAATAAAATGTCAATTGAAAACATTGTCTCTGAGTAGGAAGGGAGTAATTAGATGGTGAGATAATCTGTTCTACAAATCAGCTTAAATGCTTTATTCTCTCTTTTTTCTGAAGAAAACTTTCACAAATAAAAGCTGGGGAAAGGCAGCTGAGTTCCTAAAGGCTTGTAAAGAAAATTACGATAAAAAGTAAATTAATCCAGATTAGGAAAAGAGAATATCCTTAAGGAAATCTTAAATTTAGGAGAATACTTTCTTAGAAAAGGGTAGTGTATTTTTATAGATGATCTGTTGGGGTGAATTTTAGCTGACAAGGGATTTGTCTAATGCAGTTATGTCATGGTGAATTCTGATAAAGTATTACAGTAGTGGAACAAGAAGTGCTGTCTTCTCAAAGGGTATTAACTTAATGTCCAGAGAATTTTCTTAAAAACAATTCTAAGTAATATATCTGCATTCAGGTTTCTGTATGATTGCAGAATAACGCAGTAAAATAGGCTTCAGTTCTTTTTGCTTGAAAGATTTCTTTCCATGGCAGTAACTGTCAAACAAAACAGTGAAGCAGAAGAATTCTGGGAGATGCTGACTAATGCCCCCAACATGTAAATATTATTGGTTGTAACCATTGTTGTCTTGTGCATTGAGGGTGGAGGAGTGGGGATGCCAGTGTTTCAGAATTGATGAGGGGTGAGACAAGAGAATAGTGAATGAGTCCAGTGTAACTGGATTGTGTTATTAGGCTTGGCCCATGTGCAAGGAAGGCCCTGGGGTTGTACTTTCAGTTGAGAAGGTAAAAGACACAGCCTGTGTCCTTCAGGACAAAGAGGAGATAAGAATAGAATCACAGTTTAATCACCTTAGTTTCACTTGTGTAGAGAAAATATAATGCACAAGTGAGCTGGAGTTTTGTGTTGTTAGCAGTGAGGAAGTGGCACGGATTGCATGATTGCTGCTGCATCCATGCACTCACAGTTTTGAGTTTGGCTTTTTTTAGTCTTAAAGGACACAGCAGAAAAAATGCTCAGTGGGGCTTCTGAACACTTTTGGTATTTTAAGTATCAATATCCTGTCAGAGTTTGTAAGGTTAAATAGGAATCTGATTTTTAAAAACATTCATCTTCCAGTATGCAAACTGTTCTTTTTCAAAACTCTGTAGCTCTTTCCACCTGAGCATGAATGGATTTCATCCACTAAGGTTTAGTGATATCCAAGTAAATCAGCAAGGAAAATATATTTAGGTAATGTATTTTTAAACTAAGCTCTAAAACTTTGTTGCTGCATGTTTATGATTTACTTTTAATAAAATTATTTTTCATATCTCATTGTGAAAACTATCTTTGGTCACAGTAGTAGGAGAAATTCAGGAGATTGTTGTTGAAATGGTGCCTGTGCTGAAGTATGTGGGTTGATTCTGTCAGGTTCTATTAGTTGAGAGAATGGTTGAGTTGTTAATGAATTTCAAATGGAAAATGAGGGACTAGGAATTCTCTGTATGTTTTTCCTTATGGCTTCTAAGCCAAAAAGTGAGGAATTGGTGAGGAAAAGTTTGCACAGTTGGCTTACGAAGTTGGTGACATATAAAGTGAAAATAATTTAATAGCAACATATAAATGTTCAAAATTAGAATATCAGCATTAATTATGTTGGAAAGATGCCTGTTAGCATAATGCATACCGAGTTCCGTGGGAACAGGGACTGTAAATATCACTAAAAATTCCTTAGAGTAATAATGCATAGGAAACTGTATCTTCAAATGTCTTCTGGAGGCAAGAAAAACAACTGATTTAGGTAGCAAAAATAATATTTTTTTAATGTTTATTGCAAATCTATTGCGACTTATGTTAAATACAATTTTGGAAGAATTTTTTTTTTAATAATTGATTAAAAACTTTAAAGGCATGTCACCCCAAGGGACAGGCATGAAATATCAGGCCATAACTTTGAAAAATTACAGATGAAGAGGTATCATCAGGAAGTTAACTGAAGAATAATTTTTTTAAAATTACATGCCCACCTTCAAAACTGATAGGCTTGCTGAGATCTTTTAAGATCAATGAATTTCAGGAGAAAGTTTTTGAACAGTGAAAATTTAGTGGCCTTCTATACCACATCAGAGAGATTTTTCAGAGTATGAGAGGGCAGCATTAAAAAAATGGCAAGGTGATTGTGTTGCAGATAAAGGCAAGATGTTTTCTTCTTTTTCTTCTTTTTATGGTTAGATTACTGGCAATGATGTGAGAAAATGAGGTAGGTCGGTAATGGGAAGCAGGAAGAAGTTCATTTGAGCAGAACACTTCAGGAAACATCTCTGGCAGGAGCTGTCACCAAATGGGTCTTTTTACTTCTGATTTGGAGCTTGCAACATGAGTAGCTGTGATCTGAGTTGTGCTCACAACATTTCATCACAAATAAGCCCAGAAGCACCCAAGCTTAAGGGAGTTGGTTGGAACTCATTAGTGTTGTATGGATGTTTCTACTCAAGGGAGCAGATAAGGAAATGCTGTTGAAACTGCATTAAAATCCAGGCACTTGACTGAGTCGTAGTGATTTTGGAAAAAGTTGCTCTGACATTCTTCTTATTTTTTGCAAAATGTCAAATCTAGTTCTATTTGGTGTAGAGGTGACTTCCTGTAGTTGATCTGGAATATTAGATAGGAAATTAATTTGGAAATTTGGGACAAAAATTCTGTTTCTTACTCCATTTGCATATGTTCATTGCCTTTAGGAACAGAAAATCACATATTTTCAGGCCTGCTTCTTTTCATGAGCACATATTCTGGGAGAGTGGTATAGAAACAAATTGTGAAGAAACCTGGAGAGGAAATATTGGTGTTTTGTGCTGATGTGGTCTTGTTTTTATTTTTAGGCAGAGGTAGGAGAAATGAGTAGAAACACTGAACTGAAGAAGCTGCAGATCTTTGGAGCTGGACCCAAGATGATGGGACTGGCATTGGGAGCAAAGGATAAAGAGGGTAATTAAATCTTGGGCTCTTTGCTTTCTGTGAGTTCTTTGCTTTCAGTGAGACTGTTAAATCTTCCTGAATGTCTCTAGAGACAGTATTAAGAAGAAGGCAAATCAAAACTGGAAAAAGAAAGCTAAATATTCTAGGGTTTCATTCACAAGCGATTTACAGAGTGCTTCCTATAACTTGGCAGAGTTTCAGCTCTTTATGTATTATGTAGTAACAATAACAATTAAGCAGCTGTTCCATGAGCTGAGTGACTGAAAGGGAAAGCAGGACTTAAAAGTACTGAAACTGATCCTGCCAGTACAGTGCACAACTTAGGTGTCTAGTTCATTGTTTCTCATGAGAGCATTGGGATCACCTGTGAGGATAAACAAAATATATTTTTCCTAATCCCTGTGGATTGTAGATTGGCCAGGCATAACACGACATTTTTGCTTTCTTTGGACTGCTAGGTAGTTTCTGATCTGAAAGGCAGGGTGCCAGGCTGTGTATGTGTGATGTTTTTACAGGTTAAGTCTATCCCAGTGTGATATTAATAGCATTTCATTTCATTTTACTTCAAGATGAGGTGACGCGGAGGCGCAAGGGAGCCAGATCCGAAGCGTTTGGAATGCAGATGAGGCAGCGCAAAGGAACTCTTGCTGTCAACTTTGTAAGTTTGATGCCTTTGCTGTGATTTCTGATAGAAAGGACTTGGCTTACTAAGATTTTTCTTTTTCCCCTAAAATAACTTCCACCCCTCCAAACAGATGAATGAATCCATGCAGCAGCCAATGATACCGTTCTGGAAAGAAAGAACAGTATTTTGAAAAACAATATGTGCTCTAGGCTTTTGTTTTAATCTTTTGGACAGGAAGGCTGTTGCAATGTGAAGGGTTTTTTTCTGATCATACTTGCCACTTGCTTGAATGCCTTCATTAGTTCAGTTTTTGTTTGAGCTCCCCTTAATAGAACAACTATAATACTGATTCTTTTCCTTAGAAGAGATTCTGAGGTGCTCCACTACTTTAAGAGTTTATTTTTAGCAATTCCACATCTTGTGTCTTTTCTGTTTTGAATTTGAATAGGAAAAATAAAACATTTAGTTCTCTGATGTTTGTGCCTGGAAAAGCAATGTACAGTGGTTCTTAGAATGACTTCCTACTTTTAAAGTGTCATAAGTCAATGTGTGTGTGCAGCCATGAATGAAGATACTTGCTTTTATTGTCTAAGGAATTACTCTTCACTTAGAATTCAGCTGTTCCTTTTCTTTCTCTTAGCCTGAAAACACTAAAAAAAGCTTATCTTAAATTTCAACCATGGAAGGCCAAGGCAACCTGAAGATTCTAGTAATCACATTCTTATATGAGGGAAAAAAATGGGAAAATTTGGATATTTAAAAACCAAATCACTGTGCCGTTGCAGATAAGTTTTGAGTGACTTGAATTTTTTCAATTGTGCTACTACTTCTGAATATATGGTTTTCCTAGGCCATGTAAATTTGATAATTTTAACCATGCTTTAATTTTAAAACATTTTTTCTAGTCTCTTGGGGTTTTTCTATGGAGCGCTATTATTTGCTTCCTCTTTTCATTTAACCTGTATTGGTAAGAGGAAATGAAAGTACTGTACCAACAGAACTGTTGTTTTGAAACTGTATTGCTGTAACTCTGATCTTTTGAAATTCTGTAACTTACTACTATTTGGTTCCACACTTTTTTTTTTAATACTTGGATAAGGAAAGCAGTCCTAAAGGCACTGGTGATACATTTACCTTCTATAACATTGGGCTGGAAAATACTGTGGTGCAGTCTTGTGTATATTTCTCCATCATTTATTTGTTTTTTAAAGTACTAACTATGAAAGGGATTTTATTTGGTAAATTACTATCAGGGAGATAAAATAGAGCTGTTTATCTCCTCCTCTTCCCTTGATGCATCTAGTTATATATCATCAGTCTTACACTGTTTTATTACATGGCTAGCTGGACTCTTTGTAACTATTACATAATCCCAGGTCTGCTTGTGAATATCTATTTCAGCGCAGTTTTTGCATTTGCCACATCCTCACTTGTGTTAACATAGAGGTTGCATATGTTAATAGGAATTTAGAGAGAAGAAGTTATTCCCAGTGAGATGTAGATGGTGAGGACCATAGAAAACTTAGGATGGCCATTTTCATGCATTGTTAAGTTTTGGGAAGAGAACGTGGAAGTGCCTGCTGTGGTGCCCTCCCTCTCTTCTATGTACATGCAACACAAGGAGCTGGTTTGGTGCTTTGGACAAACATGATAGTCCATGAGGGCAAGTGTGTAGATTTTTTTTTTTTTTTTTTTAAGGGCAAAATGATACGTCTCTGAGTAGAGCTGCATTATTTTTTAAAATAGTTTAAGAAACCTGAGCAGTCTACTTAAGAGGTATATTACTGCATAGCTTGGAGGTTGCATGCTTAACTAGGCTGCTGTAAGTTGAGAGGGGTTTGTCATTAACTATTTAATCCACCTGAGCCTAATCAGCTGAAATGCACATGTTTCTGTGACATCTTGATTAAATTAACAGACCCCACCAAACGCAGCCCCACCTCTTCTGGTGTTATTTTCAGCTGTGTGAAGGAACTCTCACAGGAAGGCACAGCCTGTGTTGCCACGGGCTGGTGGGAGTAGTAGCAGAATTTGGAGCAGGTGTCATTCATGAAGTTCATGCTGTTAGCAAAAATTTATAACTAAGGTAGTTTTTTAGTGGTGATAAAATAATGCCTTTTTTTTTTTTTTTTGACTGTTACACTTCTTCAGTATTATATTAAATGTTTCTATTAATTAAAGTTCTTTGCACAATACAGGAAGCAAGAACAAAGAAAATTTGCAATCTCTTTGTACCCTTCTCTCTGGCCTCAGAGAATATCTCCCAGTCAGTGTTGTTCTTGTTGAGAGACTATCTTGAAGAACTTCCAAAAACTGTTTCCCATTGTATTGGGGTTAATACTTCTGTTATGTTTTGGAGTTTTTATCCTTTGCTTTGGAAAAAAGGAGAAAGAAGTTGGTACCTTTCCATGTGGTTTCCTTTGCTTCCTTGTGAATTTTTAGGTTGAAATCTGTAGGTTTGAGGATTTTGTTATCTCTTTCTCATTGCAAAGATCCCATTGTTATGTTGCAAGTGATGTGTGTATTTCTGAAATACCTTTTTGAGATTTCCTTAGCTATGCAGTCTTTGTAGATATTTCCACAATAAGAGGGTGAAGAGAGGGAGTTCTAAAAACTGTAATTTACTCTTTTGCCTTAGAATAATAACATAAATGAGATGCTGCAAGTTAGATAGCAAAAGATAGTCCAACTGAAATGGATGGTTATTTTGCAGCACCCAAGTCCTCCTGCCCCCACGTTGTGCTCCTTTGGGAATGAAACATAAGTTATCATTATCAGTACCTCTCAAAAACCAGAGGAGACTGTTGATGCTCATATATTGGACTTCAAGATATCATCCTTTGTTCCTTAGCTTAAGTAAGGCAGGCTCTGGATGAGAAACTTCTTGTAACTTTTTTCTTCTCCTTCTTTTTTTTTTTTTTCTCCACAGGTTGATCTCTATGTTTGCTTATTTTGTGGTAGAGGAAATAACGAGGATAAACTGCTACTGTGTGATGGATGTGATGACAGCTATCACACTTTCTGCTTGATTCCTCCTCTTCCTGATGTGCCCAAGGGTGACTGGAGGTGTCCAAAGTGTGTTGCTGAGGTACAGTTCAAGAACTACTAAACCTTTGTATGTGTACCTGGAAAGATCAGAAGAGGAGCAGTTCAGCAATCCATCCATATAGAGTGCATAGTTTGTTTTGGAATATTGTCAAGATGAGCCTTGAATTTTGGTTGATGAGCCAACCTTTATTATATGGCCATGTGACAGCTAGAAATTTGACCTTGGTATATTAAGAGCTGAAACTCAATTTGATAATCTGGTAGTGGGAAATTAGGGATGAGAACTAGGGTTATAATGGATACTTCCACATAATGATGACACGTTTTGTGAACTATGAAGTAAATAAAGTATGAAACTTAGGCATAACAGGGAGCTTTGATTATTGGAAAGACATTATAGCATTGTTCAGAATGGCCTGTAGCAGAAACTGAAAGAACTAATTTAAAATTTTGTTGTTGCTCTTTTAGATTTGGTTTAGTCTAAAAAAGAAACTGCTCAGGCTCTGAAAGTGGAAGCTAATTGGGTAATTTCATTACCCAAAAAAGAAGAGCTACCCAGTTCTAAGAGACGATTGATCAACAGATATCAAGAATCACTTGATTGGCTTGATATTTGTCTTAAAGAAACAAATTTTGCAAGCTCAGAAAGTTGGTAGATGTATGATTCAGAGGAAGAAGCTGTTTGTAACTGTAATTATGAGACTGGCTTTCACTCTTCAGGCTGTGTTGTTTCCAAAAGGAGCAGTTGTGCACACATGTTTATATGCCCATTTCCCCCCCGTGCCTTCCCACTATGTTGGGTCCTGCTGATTCCTTTATTGTGGTGTTTGGAGAGTGGAGCAGCCACAGGAGCTGGATCAGCTCACTGCTCTAACCTTTCACTGAGAGATGAGGTTGTCAGATGATCTCAGGCAAATGCTGCTTAAGGAGAGGTGGAAATTCATAGCTACAGGCAAGGGAAGAGATGAAACTTCCTCTTTGGGCTGCTGCTCAGAGAGTGGATTAACCTACTTTATTTTCTCTTAAGGAAGAGCAATAAAGAAGTATTAGCAAGCTGCAGCAATCTAATACAGAGTTAATTTAGAGACCATAGTAGTAAATAGGGTAGCTGCAACAGTTCAAGAATGTGGGAACTCAAGAAATGTCTTTATTGCTAGTAAAAACAGGGATAGATTATTACCAAAGGAGAAAAAAATGCAGGCAGGGACAAACCCAGAAAAGATAAGATGCCAAGTAATTTTTTACTAGCAAGTGGTACAGAAAATACTTGAAACATTTTGGAAATGCATTGAAAGTAAGAGAAGGAGAAAACACATGGCTGTAATATGTACTGGAGAGTAAACAAGTAACAGCAGAAATACGTTTGAAGTATTCACTAGCACTTTTTGCCTCAGTTTGTACTTTAGATGTTAATTGTGCACAGATGCTTGATGTAATTTTACAGCAGGGTACTGGAACAAGCTGGCAAGACTAGGATAAGGGCTCTTTATATGTATTTAGGTCAACACTCTTTGACAGTGTTCACAGATGTTGTAGATTCTCTGTCGCAGGCTTCATTTAAGAGCCACTTTTGATACATGTTGGAATGGTCTAAGGATAGTTCCTCTAGAAAAAAAGAGTAACTGCTGATGAATTCCTTCCCAGCTCTGTTTCTTTGACTGAATAGCTGACTATAGTGTAGTTGTACATCTTTGTGTTTGAATATGTCTTGTATATATAAACATGGTGTCAGTTCCAAAGGAGCTGAGAAGAACACATTAGAAATGAGTGGGTAGAGGAGCTGAAATGCCCACCAGTATTTTTTTGCTTTTTCAGGATGAATGGGGATAGAACAGTGAAATACTTGGAGATTTTCTGTCAGATGGGCCGTGTCTGCTGTTGGCTGTGTGGCCCTGTTCTAATTTCCTTTTTTCTCTTCCCTACATGTTTTCACAGTGTCAGTCTGTTGGTGATTTGCTGGCTTGATAAGACTGAAACACCTGGGGGGGTTGTTCCTGTGCAGTTATTCTGCAGCTGCTTGAATCCAGCATGTCTACAGAAATGCCCTGTGGCTGCCCAAGCATCTTGTGCACAGCCTTGCTCTGTGGCTGGCAGCAGCAGCTGCTGAAATGTAGCTTGGACAGGAAAGCAGAAGTGTGGAGCACTGGGGTTACAGTGTTAGATTAGCTTCTCTGCCGTTAATTCTGGTCTGTTTCCGTTGTGGTAGGGGCTGGAAAAGTCTCAAAACTGTAGCTTATTGTGCTGGGTAAGGACTCAGATGGACGCTAGAGCTTCTTGCTAAAAATGTAACTGTGTCAGAGTCTGCTGCAGGGAACAATATTTCTGTGTTCTATCTCCTAGGAATGCAACAAACCCCGAGAGGCCTTTGGATTTGAACAAGCTGTCAGGGAGTATACTCTCCAGAGCTTTGGTGAAATGGCTGATAACTTCAAGTCGGATTATTTCAACATGCCGGTCCATGTGAGTTTCAGCTTTTTTTGGGCTTCCTTGTAAGGGAAAAAGATAAGATGTTTCAGTTGGATCCTGGATTTTTGCTAAGACATCTTAGCCTTGTTTAAAGAGGCACTGTAAGCTTCAGACATATAAACAAATTATTTAGCTTGCTGGCATCTGGTGTCATTTCAACTTCATTTCACCCTTTCCCTGCAATGGTCAGACAGCTTTATTGCTTGCTAGAGTTCACTGGTTAGAGTTCTTGCCCTTTTTGATAAACTGAACTAAGTATCTTGCTCTTGTTTGGCATAGGGACCCTTCTTCTGCCCTTCCTATGCCTTTTGTCTTGGTTTAGTTTGTCCAGAGGATAAATCTTTGTTTTCCTTCCTCTTGCAGTATTTTCTTGTAGACAAGTCAATAGACTGAATCTGTCTGATAGTCACAGTGGTTTTGGGTTTTTTGTTTTCTTTTTTGTTCTGTATCACTGCAACATTTTTCAAACTAGCATTTCTGCTTTGGCACAGTTCCTTTGTCCTGTGGACTTCATGCAGCACCAGGGTCTTCCTCCCCTCATGGTTCTTTGGTAACTTATGGACATTCTTGCTAAAGCCTCTACCTTTTAAGGACCCCATTTTATGAGACAAGTTTGGGGCATGGAACAAAGCTTATTTTAAGAATAAGCTTCATAAATAAATACGTATAAGTAAGAGTAATGATGAGTTATATGAAGATCAAACTCCTGAACACAATTTTAATATCTGATTTTCCTTACTGATGTTTAGAAATCCTGGTCATTATGCTCTGAAATAGTTGGGAATTTGCTTGCTGGTTTGTTCTCTTTGCTGCTTGATTTCTGTTGGCTGTCTCCTCTTCCCCCTGTGTTTTTCTGTACTTCTGGTAATTCCATGTCTTCTGTCCCTCATAATGTGGTATCCTATTTCTGAAGCATTCCAGCCACTATGAAGGAACACTGACCAAACTGTGACTTTGAAGAGATGGAGGGGAGAGGGGGAGTGACCTTGGTGTATGAAAATTCATGGGGAGTTAATACTGATTTATTGCTTGAATGGTAGTTTTTATTATCTGCACATACATAACCTCTCTTCTGCTTTCAGATGGTTCCCACTGAGCTGGTAGAAAAAGAATTCTGGCGATTAGTGAGCAGCATAGAAGAAGATGTTATTGTGGAATATGGGGCTGATATCTCATCCAAGGACTTTGGGAGTGGCTTCCCAGTGAAGGATGGCCGACGAAAGCTGATGCCAGAGGAGGAGGTGAGGAGCAGGATATGCTAACTGACCCCATTGTTTGCTCTGCATAAGATTTCACATTATCAATCTAGGTCAGAAATCAGGGTGGATTTTTTTTCATGAAGAAATTGTTGCAGGCTTTTGCACATACTTAACATGCCTTTTGAGCAGGGCATTAATCTGATATTTGAGGTTCTTTTAGAGATCTGGTTGCTGGTAACCAAGGTCTGTTTCATGGTTTAAGTCATACCTGTTTTCTGTCACTTAATCTTAGCAAGGAAAGATGTGCAAGTTGTTGCAGTTGGAGTTTGAGGAGAGTCTTCCTTAGTTTTCTTGTTCCAAACCTTTTCATTATAGAGTTAGCTACAGAAACGTGATTCTGTCCTCCTTAGGAGGTTCTTAATGGGTGAAGCAAACCAATTTGGTTTAGCTTGTTTCTCTGTGCATACTATAAGAATGCACATGTAGATACAGCATTCAATTATGAAAAATTCTATAAAGATTATCTGAAGAGTACATTATCTATTTTGCCTCTTACTGTAGCAAAGCAATTTTTTTTTTGCTGCTTGTATGCTTAAATTCAGACATAGTAAAGGTGTGGTTTCCTGATTACCCTACCCCAAATCAATTTATGCTGCTCCCTGGAAGAGGTAATCTTGCTCACTATTGTCTTCCACCTATTCCTGCACCTTCCTGTGCGTACCTTTGTTGACTATGCCGTGGCTGTGTAGCTGCTTAGTGAGTCAGCACTGATTGTTTATTTCTTTGTATGAAGATAATAACTTAAAAAAATTCTTAACAAGATCACTTAAGTCTTCTAATTCACTGCAAGTGTCAGAGCAAAGAAAACAGCAGCAATGTCTGGCTGAGCTGAGGGCCTGACCAGTCCCTTGGGCAGCTAAGGGATATATCTGAAATTCCAATATCTGTACAGTAGATCAACATAAAGTGCAACATGGTAAAATACATGTTTAAGAAGCTGAAATAATAACATGAAATTCACTGTTGTTTACAATTTAGAGTTGTCATATATTACTGAAGACTTCCATCTTTAGTTCTTCTGCTGGTGTTGCTGGTATTTTGTTCTGCCAGAAAAGCATGAAGCTTGTGGTCTTGTGATGGGGAAGAAATCAAAACCTAGGTGTATAAGCTTTGATCCAAAGAAGATGGCCTATGTTGAAATACTAGAACTGGTATTAAAATCTTAGTGTGATTATTTGATGACTGCAGTACTTAAGGAATTCTTTCTGGTTTTGATGTTTCATTGTTGCAGGAAATATCTCATTATCTACTGCGGAAATGGATTGGCTGATGTTTTCATTTGTACTTTCCTTTCCTGGAATTAGTGTCCTTATGTTCTTCTGATTTGTTCAAATTTTCTCCTTTTGGCAGGATTATGCTCTCTCTGGTTGGAACCTGAACAACATGCCCATTCTCGAGCAGTCAGTCCTTGCTCACATCAATGCAGACATCTCTGGCATGAAGGTGCCCTGGCTGTATGTAGGGATGTGCTTCTCCTCCTTTTGCTGGCATATTGAAGACCACTGGAGCTATTCCATCAACTACCTGCATTGGTATGGGCTGTCCTTTGTGCATCTACCTCACACTGCCCTGTTTGCTTTAGGAAGTTTGTAGTTCTGCTTCTAAGTGCCTCTGCACACTGAGGATATTAGCATGTGAAGAGCTAAATGAGCACAGTGTTCTTAGCTGTGGCTGATGGAAAGTGAATACAGATGATTTTTAAAGCATTGTGGTGGGTTCAAGGTCAAGCATTCAATTAAGGCAACCCAGGACAAGCATATTAGCACTTTGCATTGACTGATGAAATATTCTTTTGTGGTCAGCATTCCAGCATCACCCACAAAACTATGCTTTATAGGATCCTGTCTTTTTTAAGAAAATCTTTTTTGTACAGCTGAGTTAAGAGTAATTTTGTTCACCGTGGAGTTGCTGTCTTGGCCTGTCGGTGTGTGCCGCGTGCTGCCAGCAGGGGGCAGTGCAGCCCGCCGAGCCGCCGGGAATGCTGCTCCCGGCTCTGCCTCTGGGATGAATAATAATAATAATAATAATAGTCCCTAGGGCTGTGCCCCTCGTCGGATGATTCACCAGACTCCTGCTTGTACTGAGTAAAATAGATTTTCAAAACAAATCTCAGCACTCCAGGTGCTAGGTCGTGACAGCTCGTTTTGGTTAAGAAAGGACTGGAATAGCACCTGAGTAATTATTTGTTTAGTTTTGGTCCTGTTCATCTTTTTAAGTAATCCATGTTATTTGGCCTATTTCATTTTAATAGGCCAGTAGGTCACAGGTTTTTAGTAATTAGTTGTGAGTATTAGAGAGCTTGCATGTGTTGTACTGCACTGGCTGGTATACTGTTCTGTTGCCTTTAGGAATATGACTACTCCAAGCCTAACTGAATGGAGGAGTATGATCTTTCTTAGACTGTAGCTGTGACAGCCAAGGTTTTGTTTAATAAACCTAATTCCTTCCTTCTGAAGGAAAATAATTGCCCATTTTATCCCTTTGGAGCATGGTGACAATTATCTTCCATGTTAGGCTTGTCGAGGCAAATCTACTGCCAGGTATGTGAGAGTTGTGTTGGAGTGTGACTGATTTTTCAGATTAGACTAGTATATCCTGAAGAAGATTTTGGTGATTAAAGACATTTTTGATCTAGGTGTGAAGTGGCTCTTGAGGACAGTGCTGCTGGTTGTGAGGTGTGCTTTACAGCTGGCTGGCACCATCAGTTCCCTCTCACTTGTGTTCATTCCTGTGCTTGTGTTTTGTTAGGGGAGAGCCGAAGACATGGTATGGGGTGCCCTCTCATGCAGCAGAGCAGCTGGAAGATGTGATGAAGGAATTGGCTCCTGAGCTGTTTGAATCCCAGCCTGATCTCCTGCATCAGCTGGTCACTATT
This sequence comes from Cichladusa arquata, assembly GCA_026413545.1. Taxonomy (NCBI): domain Eukaryota; kingdom Metazoa; phylum Chordata; class Aves; order Passeriformes; family Muscicapidae; genus Cichladusa; species Cichladusa arquata. The sequence continues at coordinate 66,999,564 of JAOTQP010000870.1, read as the reverse complement.
ATGAACCCCAACGTGCTGATGGAACATGGTGTACCAGTGAGTAGCACACGAGCATTTTTTACATAAGTACTTCTGCGTGCACTTCTGCGTGCTCTCTTTTTTCATTCTCTACCAGATGTGTATAACAACGGTTTGGCATAACTCTGAAATTTTTATGGTGGGCATTTGCATATTCATTACTTACAGAGTGTTTTTTAGACTCTTTCCTAGACTAACCAGGAAATTTAAATTATCTCGTAACAAAAGTGAGTGTGCCAAGCTTCCTACATAAAATACCTTCCAGAACAAGCATATGCTGTGTATTACACTTAATTTTTAATAGAAAAATCCCTTCCCTTGTGTAACAGCAAGTTTGTCTGAAATGTCTTTAAAAGCTTTTGACAGTAAAATACTTGTCTTATGTTCATTAGAAATCTCAGCATTACAAAATACTTTTCTGACCAAACAATTGACTGCAGACCTCTAAACAGCAGTCGCTGTCATTTGCTTTTGTCTTAGGATAAATTGCTTCCCTGGCAAATACCCCAGCAAAGCAAACCATACAATTTTTTTCCAGAAGCTTTTGCACTTTCTGGTAAAAAGGATTAAATGATGATAGAGAAACATCCCTTTTGGGATTCATAAAGACAGATTTCAACTGTTGGCTTATATGTTCAGCCCTTTTTGAAAAAGGCTATTGATTGAGTATTCATGTGAAGAAGGCAGAAACAATCCTTACCACTGTTAGGATAGCTGTGTTGCCTGTGGTGATCTATGAGTACAAAAAGTGGTGTTCAAACATCTTGTACTTTTGTGTCTTAAGCTGATGCATGTTACATATTTTTTCTTTACTTTATCCTCCCTTTTTTAGGTTTTCAGGACCAATCAGTGTGCTGGCGAGTTCGTTGTGACCTTTCCTCGTGCCTATCACTCTGGATTTAACCAGGGATATAATTTTGCTGAAGCAGTGAACTTCTGCACTGCTGACTGGGTCTGTTCTTTTGTGTATATTTGCTATCTGACCTCTGCAAGTGATGTGTTAGTAACTTAAATAGTTAAGTTATGTAGTGTATTTTATGTTTATAGTTTTTGGGACAGCAGTTAGAAAGTGAGGGAAGTTTCCATTATGCAAAGTAATTTTGGTGTGCACATTGTTTTAAGCAACTTGAAACTGGAACTTTGGGCACATCTTCTTCCTTTTCAATTGGTTAACCAAAGACTTGCATCACACAATACATTTAGCTAGTATTTCTGTGATGGCACTTTCTGGATTTGATATATGTCCATGTCCTATCTTGAGTACTGTTGTCTTTTTCATGTTGGAGATAGGCTTACAATAGTCTTTGCTTCTCCTTTTGCCCGCTCATTGTGCCTTTTAATCATATTAGTGCTGTTCAAATAGCTATGCACATCAGTGCACAGCTCATGTGGATTGGTCAGGAAATTGTCAAAGGGGTGTTGTATTACTATCCAGGGTTTAGGGTTAGAACTTATGATCTCTTCTCTAGTTTATCTCTAGCTTCATTTTTTAAACTACAAATGGAAATTTTAGCCCTTTTTCGGAGATTTTTACTCATTAATCAGAAAAATTGTATGAGGATTGGCAGTGTGTCAAGGCTCTTTTTTCCTTCAGCCCTCATGGTGTAATATGTGTGTAGCCTCTGTGACAAACTGCTTAACCTGCACCAACCACATGAAATTTCCTTTGTGTAAAATGTAACCAAAAATGTTTGGCAAATTAATTTAACGTCTTTTTGCTTTGAAAGGCACCAAATGAGTGCCAGTTTTGGTTAGCTGTAGGAATCTCATGTTAAATTCTGTGTCCAAGCGTAGTAGTATCCAGAGGGCAATGTATTCACCTTAGCATAGACCAGGTGACCTCTTTCTTGCCTCTGGAAGTAAAAAGACCTTAGGACAACTCTTAAACTTTTGTCTCTTAAGTGCATAAGGTTATGGAAGATCCCCCTCCCCAGCATTGATACACTCTTTGTCCTCATCTGTGACATGATTTAAGGTTTCTGTAATTTTCTCTGTCCCATCCAATACAGCTCTTAGTGTCATTCTTTCCCCAGTTTTTGTCCAAGGAAGGAAAATGGGCGCTAAGAGATGAATTTTTTTCCCCCCCTGGTTTCTGCAGCTCCCCATTGGACGTCAGTGTGTGAGTCACTACCGAAGGCTGGGACGTCACTGTGTTTTCTCCCACGAAGAGCTGATCTTCAAGATGGCTGCAGATCCAGAGTGCTTGGATGTTGGGCTGGCTGCCATGGTCTGCAAGGAGATGACTCTGCTGATAGAGGAGGAGACACGGCTGAGGGAGTCTGTTGTACAGATGGTGAGTAGTAAGAGACAACCCTTTGCTTGCAAAAGAACTTTTGCTTCCCTCTCCCCCTGCTTGCATTAGAATTTTTGAGCAAGTGGCTAATTCTTTTTGTCAGGGAGTGTTGATGTCTGAGGAAGAGGTGTTTGAACTGGTTCCAGATGATGAACGTCAGTGCACAGCTTGCAGAACCACGTGCTTCTTGTCAGCTCTTACGTGTTCCTGTAATCCCGAGCGCCTGGTGTGCTTATACCATCCCTCTGATTTATGTCCCTGTCCCATGCAGAAGAAGTGTCTAAGGTACACAGGATTTTTTTTTTCTCCCTACTTTTCTTCCATATCTAATAGTTTACTGTAGCCCAGTGGCCAAATGCATTTGGTCACACTTTTTTCCTCCTTTATTTAAGGAATATTTTTATCTTCTTTGTTTCTTGGCTCCTAGGCAGACAGATATTGTACATGTTCTGTTTTTCTGGCCTTGTTGTAGGTGGAAAAACTCAGTATTATCAATATCCTGACTTTGACATGGACAGTAATACTTCTGTCTTTTTTTCCATACCTTCAGGTACCGCTATCCACTAGAAGACCTTCCCTCTTTGTTGTATGGAGTGAAAGTTAGAGCGCAGTCTTACGACACTTGGGTCAGTAGAGTTACAGAGGCTCTGTCTGCCAATCTCAACCACAAGAAAGGTCAGACTTCTGTCATTCCTAATAGGATGTCCTGAAACTCCTACATGTGTTCTGTGCTCTCATTTAATGAGAGAAGTACTGTGTTTTATGTATTGGAAAAAAGAAACGACCTAATGCAAGAGTGTAATGCAGATTAGCATTGTGCATTTGGAGTTGAACTGCCCTTTTGGAGCCTTGATTGAAGGCCATTGAAGCAATCTAAAATCTCTTTTTATTTTGCATACGAATTATTTTTGTGCTGTTATTACAGATGTGATTGAGCTGAGAGTAATGCTGGAGGATGCTGAAGACAGGAAATACCCGGAAAATGATCTTTTCCGCAGGCTCCGAGATGCTGTGAAAGAAGCAGAGACCTGTGCTTCAGTAGCACAGCTGCTTCTGAGCAAAAAGCAAAAACACAGGTAGGACAGGTTTTTCAATACTTTCCATCTGCCTCTTTGTTACTTTGGACTTGGAAGAGTTAAAAACCCTGAGGTCTTACTGTCTGCAGGCTTTTTTCAGTGTTTCCTTTCCTTAGTAGTGTGGCTTATTGAGAGGTAGGGAGGGGTGGAGGCAGATACAGTTGCACAAAGGGCCAAAAGGTGGACTTAGCTGGTGTGTGATAAACGTGCTTTCAGCTGCTTTATGTACTGAAATGAGAGCTTATTGCTGTTACCTATCTCAGACTTCTTGTCAGTGCCTGGCACAGCAGTCAACTTCCTGAGCTGCCTAAAGCAGACTTTCTGGGGCAATATTCTTCTATTTGTAACAAACTCACAAGTTTGAAACTCACCTAGACAACTGTACCACTGAAAGGCAGGGTAAATGAACCTCAAGGGGCTTAGGGGAATTGTATTAAATTTTGTTTTCAGGATTTTGCAATTCTTGTTCAGTTTGAGTTATGTTTTTCTTTTTGAGTTCTTAGGTGATGAAATGTTCTTGGTAACTTCTCAGTAATCTTGATAGATAATTTCTGTTGCTGTGAATAAGTCCAAGGATCATAATCTGATCTCTCACCTCATACTCAATTATGCCTGTTTGTACAGCAGAGTGAGCCAAGACAGTGGAAGGACAAGGACCAAGCTGACTATGGAGGAGCTTAAAGCATTTGTGCAGCAGCTGTTCAGCTTGCCATGTGTTATCAGCCAGGCCCGACAAGTAAAGGTGAGATAACATCTGCTCCTCTGATAATGTTGTGCTTTCACTTTGTTCTGGTTTTGTGCTACTGTGTTGTTTTAAACAGATAATTTTACCTGGTGTAGAGGATGAAAAGAGGATGTAAAACATCTGTGCACTTTTTCAAGGTACCTGGTGCAACAGGCATTGTCAGATGTGATGGTGCAGCTAAATGTAGATAAAAGATCTCCTTCCCCTGTCACTGTCCAGGCAACCCAGTTCTAAATCTCTGAACCACTTACTCTTATTCCATCATCATTAATCCTCTCTGTAGAAGTGAAGTTTCTGGCTAAATCCTACCCTTTATCTGTTTTTATAGAAACCTCTGAGAGTTATATTGATGTGCTTTTTCAGGGCAGCAGGAAAGCAGTGCCACATTGTCAGTTATTCCATAAATGCATCTCAGCCTTGCTTTCCAGGCTACAGCCTTCTTAATCCGTATGCATAGCCTACGTTTCCTGCCTTTCATATATATCTTTGCACCTGTCTGTGAATGAATCTGGACTAATAAGTAATCCAGATCATACTGATTCCCCTGGCTGCTATTACCATTTATCATTCTGGCACTCTGCATCATAGCAAGTGTTTTCAGCAGCAGCCTTAATTTGTCTCTGTGTCACTGGTGATGAAATACTGAACCATGTTTCACCTACTAACCAACTTGTAGAAAACTCCTTAAGAAACATCCTTAGTAAAGATTATTTGCCTAGAGAAATGCTTCCTGAGGTGTATGCTCATCACCTATTAGCCTGCATGCTCTGCTTGTACAGTTTGACAGGTGTTGTACAGTATTAGATAGAGGGCCTAAAATCCTGAACATTACTATAGATGCAGCTGCTGCTACCTAGCCAAACATACAGTTTAAAAACAAATTAGTTTTTTGTTTTTAGAAGGCCTCTTTTTCCATAAGTGTTTGGTGTTTATGCCCTCAATTAATAAATTTTATATATGCTTTTCTATGATAGTTCAGTGTTCTATTAGGTAGACATGCAAGATTGTTCTCCAAGGGGCATTTTTGTTTTCAACGTATTTAAAACCTGCTTCTAATTAAAACCTAATTCGTTGATGAGAGGGCTGCAGGCATACAATTAACTCTTAGCAGTTTTAGCTTGTATTTTTGTCTAATACTTTCTCCCAACTCGTCCATCTTCCCCCACCCCTCAGCATTAGGAATCTGGTTCAAGTACTCTGCCTATGCATGTGCATGTTCTTGAAGCCTCAGCATAATCACTAGTCAATAAATAAAGATTATCATTTTACTGATTACAAACTGTAGTCTCTTAGTTTCTGAATGAAGTCAGATAATGATCATTTATGCCTAAGCACTCACTAGCTTTTAGCATGGCATTTGAATGCAATTATCCATCATAATGAGTAGCAAAATAATTGTCACATTGGATGATGAGTATTTTCTAACACAAAAAGCATTGTAATTATTAAACTGTCATAATTTACAGTTGCCACCATGAAGCATTGGGAGTATGTTCTCAAAATCTTCATAATGTAGATCTTATTCTTTCTTGTAAATGCCTTCTGATTTCCAGACAGTCATGGAAAGCATCAGCCAGAAAGGGCAGTAAGCTAGGGGTTAGGAAATGCAGGGTTTGCTCCTCATTGTGCCATCAGCTTGGCTGTCAGAAATGTCTTTTTGGAAGAGACTTGGGGGTGAATCAGTTGAGTGTGCTGGTTCAATGTCCTTGAATGAATCTCCTGCAGAGATTATTTCCTGTCTGTTTGCTGTCTTTGATTTTTTTTTTTCATTACAGTGCCAAAGCATGAGGATGAGGACAACTGCAGCAGTGCAGTTGGATTTCTGTGAAATAGTCTCCTTTTAATAAGAGGGTTTTGCATTTTCATTTCTTTCTTTAGTAGAATAAAGCCCTGATGCTTATAAGTGATGGTGCTGCTCTAGGGAATATTACTTTCAAACTTTATCATTTTTATTTTCATGACCTGTGATATTTGTGTTCTCATACATCTCTAGCTTGTTATTTGTCCTCAGCATGTTTTTTTTTCTGCTTTGTTTTGCTGTCATTACTGTAATGCCCCTGACACTATTGAAATGATGACCTGTTTGCAGAAGTCCCTCTTCTTCCCACTATTTTAAAACTAACCTTGACTGGGTAGCACTGAATATTCTGTGTTGTTGGGAGCTGTTGTCATGTGCAGTTGTATTATTTTAGGTGCAGAGTTTGATGTAACTAATGTGCCTAGGATATGAAACATTAGGCTATCAAATAAATTTAGATGGTCTGTTACTTAATTTCTGTCAGACTTGATGGCTTTTGACAGCTAGCTGGCATTGTGTGCAGAAGCTCAGACTGGTGATGTGAGTTTGTATGTGATCATCACAGCTGACTGACCCCTCAGTTGGGTTTTCTTTTGGATTCTGTGGGTGTTTTTTCCTAATTGATTTGTACTGTATGTTCCTTCAGAATCTGCTCGATGATGTGGAAGAATTCCATGAGCGTGCTCAGGAAGCTATGATTGATGAGGTCCCAGACTCTTCCAAGCTGCAGGAGCTGATAGACATGGGCTCTGGCCTTTATGTTGAACTTCCTGAACTACCAAGGTTGAAGCAAGAGCTGCAGCAGGCACGGTGGCTGGATGAGGTGAGGTCCACCCTGTTGGATCCCCAGAGGGTCACCCTGGATGTGATGAAGAAGCTGATAGACTCTGGTGTGGGCTTGGCACCACATCATGCTGTAGAAAAAGCCATGGCTGAACTTCAGGAGCTGCTCACAGTCTCAGAGAGGTGGGAGGAGAAGGCCAAGGTCTGCCTGCAGGCCAGGTGAGTGTTCCTTTCCAAACTCTTCTTAGAGGTCACACACTTCTGATAAGTGTGGTGAAAAGTTGGGTGCTTGAAGCTGTAGTTGCCTTTCTTATTTTGTTGGGGTTTTTTTTTTACTTCACAGCAGTTAGATTGCTCAAGGGTTGGATTTGAGGTTGATGAATTGCAGAAGTGTTGATTCTCTGTCATGTTGCACAGTGGCAGGAGGCAGAAGCTGTGGGTGTTGCTGCTGTCTTTGTTATTCATTCCCCTCAACAAAGAGCCCTGACTATGCTACCAACACAAGACAGCTTTCTTGGTGTTAAGGAGTTGTTGTGCTGTGCCCTTTTGAGCTTGATTATGCCAAGCCCATCAGCTTTCTCACCTCCTGCTATTGGTAACCCGTAGCACCAAGCATAGAGCCGTGGTATCCTGCACTGCAGTGTGGTGATGAAGTTCATCACCAGCCTGTCAAATTTATGGCTTTAAGATGACTGGAATTTTGAGAGAAGGCTGGAATTGGGTTTTTCTTGCTCTAGACCACGCCAAAGCATGATGGCTCTGGAGGGCATCGTGAATGAAGCCAAGAACATCCCTGCTTACCTGCCCAATGTGCTGGCACTGAAAGAAGCCCTGCAGCGGGCTAGAGACTGGACAGCCAAAGTGGAGGCCATTCAGGTAGGGCTTACAGCAGGGACTGCAATATTCTGCTTGCACCTCTTCTATTTAGATTTATTCCTAGCACCTCTCCTCACAAAGGTGGCCTGAGGAGAAGCCTTGCTATGGCTCTTAAATGTGCTTGTGTACTTGATTTTCTTTTTGTGCATTTGTTTCCCCACTGGCTATCCAGTTTCTATTTCTCTTCCTTTTGTGCATTTCAGAGTGGATGCAAAAGCTAGCAAATTCATTATGATATGGTATTTGGTTTTGGAACTGTTCAGCATGCTGTCACTGAAAATATTTAGCTGCAACAGAGGATGGTCTCAGGTTTTCAGTTTTGGATCTGGCTGTGGAAATCTTTTTCGTTTTTTTTTTCTCCCTAAAATATTGTAAGTTATAATGGCACTGGTGATCAGAATTTTCTGAAAGAGATTAATTAGTTCAGTAACCTCCTCTTCTACTGGTCTGCACACATAACTTGACCCAGAGTTCTGTGATGTTTCTGGGTGCTGATCACTGAACTAGAACTGTTTATTTTATACCAGGTACTTGTTGGGAGTTGAAGTGAAAGTCCCAATTGATCTCACATTAGCCCCTTTACCTCTCTTGCTGTTAAACAGACAGCATTTAGATAAGTGTCTGGAAATGGAATGTTTCTTGCTAAGCCAGCTGGCCGTGTCAAAATGACTTAAAATAAAAGCTGTGTGAGCGAATTGATTAAAATAACAGTAGATTGAAACACTGCCCTCCTTTCCTTTCCTATGGAACTCTATTTTAGGCAGTGACAAAACAGTGTATGGCTTCAAATTAGACTGGCACCTGATCTAATGGTGCAATTGTTGGCTTAGAAAAATTTCTTTCACCCCAGAATGGGAGCAACTATGCATACCTGGAGCAGCTGGAGAGCTTGTCTGCCAAAGGCCGCCCCATCCCGGTGCGCCTGGATGCCCTGCCCCAGCTGGAGTCCCAGGTGGCTGCAGCTCGTGCCTGGAGGGAGCGCACAGGGAGGACCTTCCTCAAGAAGAATTCCAGCTACAGTCTGCTACAGGTGAGCAACACACACTTCCATGGCAGAAAAAGACACCTCTCTGTCAGAAATTGGTCCTGATGGCTCTGTTGTCTGGAGGGAAGAGCTGGTTCAGTTACACTGCGTTACACTTCCTTTTATATAGAATGTAGTTTCAGCTGTTATCAGGTAGAAAGCATCAAAAATGCAATTAAATGCTAGTGTTCAAATGCTAAGAAAATAGGTGTTTTATAAACAGTTTAAGAAAAATGGGTCAGCTACTGTTTATTTCTCTTCAGTGGGTGTAGTGACTGTCCTTGTTTTAATAGAAATCAATAATGTGTTTAAAATGTATCATATCTGCTTGACAGGCTTCTCTTTTCTAAGGAAAACAGTTCTGGTTCAGCTGCATTCTCAGAGGCTGTATTTTTCATTTTCTTATGTTGTTAATTCTCTGCAGTTTGTCTTCACTTTTAGTGAGATGTCCAAATCCAAACAGAATCCTCACTCTGACTTTCCCTAGTATCGTGTGAAGTGCAGTAATTACACCTTGTGTCTCGAAGGGGGTACTGATGTTTAATGTTTTCCAATGGGATTTTCCTTTTGCAACTGCATCACATGAATTTTTGTTCACTTTGTGATACACTCTAGATACAGTTTCTTCTCTATATTCTTCTGCCAAACTAGTTATTAAATATGTTCTGGTTTTGCACTTTCCTAAATGTAGCAATTTGAGCTTTTCTGTATGTATTCTAACTAGTCATGATAACTTGAAGCTTTCTTCTTGTTCTTAAAGGTGCTTTTCAACCTCTCATGTTGATTATAGCATACTTCTAGGGGTTTTTTAGGCACCAAATTGCTGATATAAATATGAAATAATTTTTAAGACTTGATTGGTAAAGGCCCTTGAAATCCATGTTGAACTGTGGATGTCTAACTGCTTGTAGTATTTTGGTTAGCTGTATGTATGATAGTGTAATCTGAGTAAATTCTGTTATTAGAAAACACACAGTGGCTTTTAGTTTGACCTGCCATGTCACTGGTTGTTGATTACATTGCAGTTCCATAACTGTGAGGTACTTCTATCCTTATCTGTTTATTCTTTTTTTCCTAGCATTAATAGACAGGTATCAAAGGGATTAGATTGCTGAGCAGCTCTTGTTCCCTGGTGACACTGTTGTCATTCCTTGATGGGATGTCCTGGGCATCCTTGGCTCTGACAGGATAATTTCCTTGGCGGTTGCAGGTTCTGAGCCCTCGGACCGATATCGGTGTTTACGGGAGCAGTAAGAACAGGCGGAAAAGGGCCAAGGAGCTGATGGAGAAGGAAAAGGAAAAAGAGCTTGACTTGGAATCCCTGAGTGAACTGGAGGATGGGCTGGAGGAGGCCAGGGATGCTGCAGCTGTGGTAAGGAGCAGTGAAAAGTGGTGTCTCCTTCGGTGTGGGCTTAAGTCATCTCTAATTGTAGGAATTCTAGGGAAGAACTGATCAAGGAATTTCATTGAAAAAGATACCTCATCCTAGGGTGTTTGACACAAGAATGTAGCTCAGCTTTAATTGCAGTGAAAATACAGGGAAGCACAGTTCAGAGTGTAACTGCTGGTATTTAATACCATTGGGTATGTGTAAGACTTAAATGCTCTTGGGTTAGTATCTGTAGCTGCTCATCTAATACTAAAATTTATTGAAATGATGTGGAAGTAATGAGGTGCAACTCTGTCTTAACCAGGACCAACACAAATTTGGTTAGGTCAATTTTGTGTTCAGCCTGCAAATGCTTGGTTATGGACACTGGGCTGGAGGCAGTGTTTTATTTGGTTCCTCTTTTTTGGAGGATATTCATGCTGCTTATCAGAAGAATTTGCTGTCATCTGGCTGCCCTTTCCCTGAGAACAAAGAAAATTAATGCAGGGCCATTAATATGGCTTATACACAATTTATTTTACTATAGTATGCTTGAGTTATATATGTTATATACATATATGCAGTATAAATATGTTACATACTGTAGTATGCTTGAAGTATAATTACCTGACTGGAAACATTAGGGAAGTGCAAGTTGCTTCAGAAGTTAATGTGGTCACTCAGATGCTCACAATGTTCAGCTCCATTGTCTCAGTAAACAGATGAATGGAACAGATTCTGACCTCTTCTCTGCAGTCAAAACCTGTTCTTCTGGTGGCCTTATGACAGATTGAATTATGAACTTGAGAAACTTTGTAGATACTGAGAAGGGTATCTCAAGTTTATGTAGCATCTCTACCAGAAGGACTCTAGGGAGTAATGGGCAACTGAGGAGGAGGTATCTTAAAAAAAGTTTTAATTAGATCACGCAGTTCCTAAATTTTGGGCTAGTTTTAGTTCTCTTGATCTGTTTGGGTCGGCTGTTTTGTTTCCTTTTCCTGTGCTGCCAGTAAAATGCAATCTTGTGGCTGTGAAGGCTGTGACACGTTTCTGTCCTTGCTGGGCAGGTGGCTGTGTTCAAGGAGCGGGAGCAGAAGGAGATTGAAGCCATGCACGCTCTCAGGGCAGCCAACCTGGCCAAGATGACCATGGTGGAGCGAATCGAGGAGGTGAAGTTCTGCATCTGCCGCCGGACGGCCAGCGGCTTCATGCTGCAGTGCGAGCTGTGCAAGGACTGGTTCCACAGCGGCTGCGTGCCCCTGCCCAAAAGCAGCTCTCAGAAGAAGGGCTCCAGCTGGCAGGCCAAGGAGGTGAAGTTCCTGTGCCCCCTGTGCCAGCGCTCGCGCCGGCCGCGCCTGGAGACCATCCTGTCGCTGCTGGTGTCCCTGCAGAAGCTGCCGGTGCGCCTGCCCGAGGGGGAGGCCCTGCAGTGCCTGACAGAGCGAGCCATGAGCTGGCAGGACCGGGCACGGCAGGCCCTGGCCACCGACGAGCTGTCCTCTGCCTTGGCCAAGCTCTCCGTGCTCAGCCAGAGGATGGTGGAGCAGGCAGCGCGGGAGAAAACGGAGAAAATCATCAGTGCAGAGCTGCAGAAGGCAGCAGCTAACCCTGACCTGCAGGTAGGGGTGGGAATATCTCACTGTTGATTCTGCCTGCCCTGATTTAGTGTGTCAAAAAACCTTGTTTTCCTTGGAGAAGTGGGGAGGAGACGGGAGGGCAGCAAAAAGCTGAGGACTGCATATGGTAAAACTTCTTACTCAGTTCAGTGCTCTGCAGGTTTTATCTGGCTTCTGTTGGGTACATTGCTTCTCCAGGAGCAGGTCTGTTGCTCTGTGCTCATTGTCAGTAGGAGCTACTGAAAATGCTTGTTTAAGAAACATCAGGTCAGCTGTAACAGCTGGGTACAGACCTCAAGATGTGTAAAACAGTTGTTACTGGTTTTTTTTTCATTTTTTTTTTCCATTTTCCGCTTGACAGAATCCAAGGTCTCAGTATTTCTAATTTCTCGTGGATTGTCATTCCCAGGCATTTGGTGTCTTGTTAGTAAATTTTAGCAAGGATGTAGTCAAACACCATAATTCCATAGCTGACCTCTTCATCTTGACAGTGATGCTATGGTGAAGAAGCTGTAATTTGTAGCACTGAAGAGCAGTATCCAGATTTTTCTAGTCACTATTATTAAAAAACAGGTAATCAGAATCTAACAAAACCTTTTACTTGGATATTTCCCTGTCTTTTTTCACACCTTGCTGTAACTGATGTCTTTTGCGATGTCCAGGCAGTTATCCTCAGGCCAAAAGAACCACTGTTTCCTTTGTTAATAACTCTTGAGGTTTTTACATATTTTTTTCCTGCAAATTTTAATGTTTAATTTCCAAATTCCATGTTTTTTTAGGGGCACTTGACCAGTTTTCAGCAGTCAGCCTTTAACAGAGTGATAGGGAGTGTGTCCTCATCCCCACGGCAGACTTTGGATTATGATGATGAAGAGACAGACTCTGATGAAGACATCAGGGAGACATATGGCTATGACATAAAGGTAAGTAATCCAGAGTGATTTGTTTGCATGGAGTTAGTTCAGAGCATCTGTCTTTCATTAATCCATTTTTTCAGAATGTTCATTGTATCTTAAGCTGTCTATGTATATTCTGCCCTAGCAGCTGTGGCAGAAGAGGTACTTCTTGATTTTTAACTGATTGTCCCCATTCTCTGAACTTTTGTGAAGTTTTGTAATGTTTTTATATAAAATTTCCTAAGTCCTGTTTGAATTTCAAAAGGTGCCTTTTAGTCCTGAGGAAAAAGATACACTTATAAAGGGTTTGTATTTATAACACCCTGGAGGATGAACATTGTCTTTATGCCCCATTCAGAGACACCACAAGTCATAAATACAAGTATCTATATGGAGAGCTCTTAAGAAGTTTTTCTACAGCAAAAAGATTAGCCTTCAAAAACTGCATGATGTGTAAGAAGTTTCCTGATGCCAGAGCTTTCTTTGTTCATCTTTTCATACCTTTCTCTTCATTGAGCCCTTGTGTGAAGGAGGTACACGTGTTCCATTTTCGAGTGTGTAATTTTTTTAGACGTCTGGATTGTGTTGTAAAACCAGTGTCTGGATTCAGTAGAGAAATTGTAACTGCAGTTCCATTTTTCAAGTATTTTATCTAGAGAGGAACTTTCATGAGAAAAGGCAGGTTGTGGAGAAAACCATGTATTTTCAAGGTATTGAAATGTCCTTTTGAATATGTACAGACAAAAGGGCAATGCCACAGTTTCTTCTTGAGCAATGTTTTCTTTTTAGTGATAGTGTCATCTCTGCCTTATAAGATGGTATCTTTAGAGACATGTAAGTTCTTCTGAGGCAGATATTCTCATTGATAGAGGGGCAGCATGTTCTCCAGGTATGATTTGCAGTCAGACTTGTCAAGCAAAATAATTTATTATGTAGGCTAATAGAAAGCCTCTTTTCATCATGTTGGCTTCTGAAGACCATACTTAAGGGACTGCTGGGTGAGGAAACTTGTCAAGTGTTTTTCATGCACTAGCTGTAAATATACTGACCTATCTCCATAGTTCATGTATTCATCCACCATTTAAGTAGGGATATAATTTTTGCCTTTCTTGGTATCTCTGAAGGAGTGCTTTGGAGAAGGGCTTCAGGAGCAGCAGACTGCTCTTAGTAGAATTTACTTTGAAGTAGGTGTTTCCTGGTTTTAGATGTTGCATGTTTTCTGTGGCTCTTTTTCAGGACAATGCCAGTGTAAAATCCTCCAGCAGCTTGGAGCCCAATTTGTTTTGTGATGAGGAAATCCCCATTAAATCAGAGGAGGTGGTGACACACATGTGGACTGCTCCCTCCTTCTGTGCTGAACACGCCTACTCCTCTGCTTCTAAAAGCTGCTCTCAAGGTATTTGCTTTTGTGTACATGAAGGCAGAATTAAGTAGATAACCAGGATGAGCGGTCAGTGAGGAGTGGAACTGCTCTGTTATCCATACTAGTTGTACAGGATATGTTGTCTGGAGGAAGGTACAGCAAAGTTACATTGCAATTTGTTTCTTGATATTTGATATATAAACCTGTGCCCGTGTGTTTTGGTTGTTAATGTTTCCCACCTTAAAATGTTGTAAAAAATACATGATTTATTTTGGGTTTGATCTCTTTCTTTTATCTTTATGTGGCTTTGCCTGGAGAGGTTTAGATTGGATATTAAGAAAAATTTATTCACTGGAAGTGTGGTCAGGCATTGGAACAGGCTTCCTGGGGAAGTGGTGGAATCACTGTACCTGGAAATGCTCAGAAGACATGTGGGTGTGGCAGTTGGGGACATTTAGTGGTGGGCTTTTAATCTTAAATAATCTTAGGGGTCTTTTCCAGCCTTAATAGTTGTGTCTTGGCTCCTGTGTGAAAGGTTCTAGCACACCAAGGAAGCAGCCTAGGAAGAGCCCGCTGGTCCCTCGCAGTCTGGAGCCCCCTGTCTTGGAGCTGTCCCCTGGAGCAAAAGCTCAGCTGGAAGATCTGATGATGGTAGGAGATCTGCTGGAGGTGTCTCTGGATGAAACTCAGCACATCTGGCGGATTTTACAGGCCACTCATCCGCCCTCTGAGGAGAGGTTTCTTCATATCATGGAGGTAGGGAACACAAATATTCTGGTGTGGAACAAAAATCCCACCACATTTTGTTGGTGCATTTACATAGATATGATCTTGAATAGTTGAGTGCTTAGTTGCTTGTCATGTTTGGATTTCACCTGGAGGGAGTAGTAGATGACAGAAAATAACAGAAAAAGTGATGCAGAAATTCAGTTCTTGATCATTCATACCGTAGCACTGTCCTCCACAGTTAACCATATTTAGAGTTTTCTCAAGTAGTTCCATGTGCAAACCTTATTTTAGAGGATAGCAGGTTAAGGGAGGAAACACTCTTCTTGATTATGCCTGGAAACAGCTAATCTGCAAAAGAGTTACAGGAAACATTTAGGAAGATGAAAAATTACACTTAGCTTATATAACATGATGCCTGTATGTTACTGCACTTTATTACTGGGGAAAACATGTCTTGATAATGCAGACAATAGGATTCCTGTTCTTCCTCAGAATGATACATAGCAATTTTTATATTGATATACTGTGAAGATATCCTGATTGCTTTGCTCAGCCGCCAGTGGATCAGGCAGGTTTATTCTGCTGACTCTGAGGTCTGGTCAAAAATCACTTAGCTGCATTGATGCAGAGGGCAAGGGATGTGTGCTGGAAGAGGAGGTCAGCTGCTGGGTTGAAGAGCTTGAGTGGAGCCCATTTTTTGTCATCTGTCAGCTGCAGTTAGGGTCAGTTTGACCATATGTAGTTATGGATTTTATGGTGGCTTGTTGGGTTACTGAGCTGCACAGGAAGAACATAAGCCAAAGAAGAACCACCATCTTTTTGGTGGTATACACAAGTACAAGATGGAAGGTTGCATGTTGTGAGCAGTGAGGTTAGGTGAGCATATTAATTGGTGTCTCATTTTCTGCATGCCATCCATACACAAAGGGTGAGTTTTAGTGTTAACAAACTCCATCAGTTGGAAGAGTGGAGTATAAAACTACCCCTGCCTCCCAAGTACTGCTGCTTTACCACCTTTCAGCCTGAGTACCACATAAGCTTAATGTTCTTTCAGTGTAATGGTTTTGGCACGAGCTGATTGAAGAGCAGTTTGAATGCCAGCAAATAGCAATTTATAAATAATAAGCCAGTCTGTTATATTAATAGTTAAGCAAAGCCTTTTTCCAGGGAAGTGGGGTGAGGAGTGTAGAGTGTGTGTACATTACATTTCCTGGTTAACCTTTATGAATACTTGCTTGACCAGAACTGCTCATTTTGTACTGAACATATTCTATGTCTATTTTTATACAAAATAAGTAGACTTGTGGGAAATAATCTTGAGAGGATTTTGTTTTGGGTGGAGTAGCTATATTAAGTAATGTACAGTAAACAGTCTCTTTACTGGCTTGTAGTATGTTCTTCATCTATTAATAATTAAGGTTAAAGTATATAGCTGCATTGACTGAAATCAAGTCAGTCCTGTTTGCACAAGTGAATCTTTCAGGTAGGAATGGGACTTGTCACTGTGAATGCTACCTGCAGGGACAGAGCTGGCCAGTTTTAAGCCTCACTTGTGATCTGAATCTGTCATTTAAGAGCTCTTGGTAACAACAGGATATTTACAGTATCTGCCAGTTTGGAAGCTGTTCAAATAATGGATGTTGCTTTCTCTTCTTGCTTGAGTTGAGGATACATTTTAAGAATTCATCAATTACTTTTTCTTAATCTCCAAAACAGCAGTTTCTTTCTCTCAAAAATAATTACAGGCAAGACTGACCTCAGATGAAGAATAAGCAAGAGCTTCTAACAAATGATTAATCTTCTCAACTTATATTAAGAACAATGGGAAAAGGGAATTGTAATTATTGCTTCTTTTGCCTTCTTAGCCGTGCTGATAATTTACTTTTTCCACTGGGTATTTTTGGCTGGCTGTACTTTGACACAGTTTATAAGATTTATGAATTTTTTATAGTATGGTGAAAATGAAGTTAAGTGGGTTTTTTGTTTAGAATTTGTAACAGTATGTTGTTGACTAGATTTCTTTATGCCATATCAGAATAAGGGCAGAGGTAAGTACATTTCTCAGACCTTAGGTTTGTAGGAAATTTGTATTTGAGTAAAATATTTATTTTCTTCTATGAAGGATGACAGCATGGATGAAAAACCCCTGAAAATGAGAGGGAGGGACTCTTCTGAGAGGAAGCGGAAACGAAAACTGGAGAGAGCAGAGCAGTTCTTTGGAGATATGAAGCAAAAATCTAAAGAGCTGAAAAAACTGGAAAAACCCAAGAAGAAGAAGCTAAAACTCACCATGGAAAAGACAAAGGAGCTGAACAAGCTGGCAAAGAAACTGGCTAAGGAAGAGGAGCGGAAGAAGAAGCGAGAGAAGGCAGTTGTGGCCAAGGTAGAACTGGCAAAGGAGAGCACAGAGAAAAAAAGAGAGAAGAAGATTCTGGATATTCCTTCCAAGTACGACTGGTCAGGAGCAGAGGAGTCAGATGATGAGAATGCTGTGTGTGCTGCTCAGAACTGCCAAAGGCCCTGCAAGGACAAAGTGAGTTTCCTCTTAGTTCTGTCACAGGCAGTTTTGTGTTAAGTCAGAACCCCTGTGCCAGGTAATATTTAGGTTGAGCAGCACGAGGAAACCAAAGTGATGTGCTTAGAAATTCTAACTAATTTTTGTCTTTTCCAAATTGTTCTACACAAGTTCAGCTCAAAGTTTGTATTGAGCTTAAATGTTCTGACTCTTAGGACTTAGATATATACAAGACACTGTTTGATAATGCAGTCTAAGAGGGTGTGTTTGGAGACTCTCACCTATGCTTAAGTATCCATCTCTGAACATTTTAAATGTGTTTTAGTACACCTCTTTTCATCTGAGGAGAGCTGTAGGGCAGTAGAGTGTTTTTGTGGTGTTGCAGTGTAAGGATGCAAGAGGGGAAAGGTTTGTTGGAAGAGTTAGTTTTGTTTAAACTGAAGTAGCTTGTTTAAAGAAGCTCTGTAGGGGCATTAATTTTTGCCCCAGAGCTTTTCTATCCTTTGTGGCTCAGGTAGGTTTAACAGAAGGTATTTTCTTCGTAGGAACTGTGCCTGTCTGTCCTTCCTTGTAACAGGCTGTGTGCTGATGTGCTCTCTTGCAGGTGGACTGGGTGCAGTGTGACGGGGGCTGCGATGAGTGGTTCCATCAGGTGTGTGTCGGGGTGTCCCCAGAGATGGCTGAGAATGAGGATTACATCTGTATAAACTGTGCAAAGAAGCCCCTGCAGGGAGCCAGCAGCCCTGCCCACGCCCCACCTCCTCCCTTCTTGCTGAGCTACAAACTACCAATGGAAGATCTCAAGGAGACAAGTTAGCAGCTGCTTGATGCCCAGAACTCGTTGGGAAATGGACCTCTGAACCCTTCAGAACGAGAGGGCAGGAAGCTGGTGTAGCCCCCGAGCTTCTCTTGCAAGGATGTACAGATGTGCAGTGGAGTTGGTCTGTTCCTCACAGCTGGCTTCCTTCCTGCAGCAGGAACGTCAGGGCACAGTGGCACCGACTCATCTATGCAGACACCGCCTGATGAGGAGCTCCAGCCAGTGTTTCCTGACTTGAGTGTTTCCATCTTTGAGTGTGGCTGTTGCTCTCAAGGACTGAGCAAACTAGAGGCTGTTAGTTTAGACACCTGAGGGTGTTAGAAGTACATGTTGACAGTGGAGCTGGCCTGGAACTGGTGGGCATAGGCTGGAGCTCTCAGACTTACCAGGTTACCCTAAGGAGGTGACCTTTGGAAGTTCTCTTTCCCCTCTCCATGCCAACCCAGTGTAGAGCAATGTCTTGGGAGAATGAAATTGCCTCCATATCCAGGCAGCTAACACTACACTATAAGGGTGGGAGCAAGTGGATGAATTTCTTTTAATTTCTCTTTGTAGCTAAAGGGCAGAGGAGCTCAATCTCAGAAATCAGCAAAGGTTCTGTTTACCAAAAAAGAAACCCAACTCTACTCCACTAGGCAATTTTTTTTCCTCAGTGGGAAACAACCGATCTTCCTGTCCTGAGGAGGACCAGAAAGCATTGATAATGTTTAGCTAGATCAGAACTTGGGAAGAGCAGAGTGCTTCTCTTTCCACAGGGATGCTCTCTCCTGTTCTAGGCTTTGCTTAGAGTTCTGCTGTCCTGCACATTAAAGTTGTGTGGTGCAGGATGGAGCTGGCAAGGAGGTACAGCACCCAGGGCACAGCTTCTGAGATCTGTACCCAGGGATGGGAAGGAAAGAAGACAGCCCACTTACCTCAGAGGTTATACTGACATGTGCTTCTGTGAAAAGTTTCACTTACAGCTCTTTCCAGTTATCACCAGGCTGTGGGCATGGCCTCATGTGATAGCAGCAAGCAGTCTGCAGACACTGTTCACAGTGCAAACCCCTCCTGCTGGCTTTGCTGGATGTGTACCAGTGTACAATCAGCAACAGTTCTTGTTTGAAGTTGCCCCTGGCTTTGCCAGAGGACCAGAGGGCTTGGGGTCATCCTGGGTGACAGTTGTTTTAGTAAATCCATTTTTAAAGAAGGACTTGTTTTTACTTTTTTCTAAATGTCTCAGACTACTGACTTGTTCTATAAATAGATTATTTTTCTTTGATTTTTTTATACTTACCACTGTTAACCAGCAGCACAGACAGAGGTTCACAAAGCAAAAACCTGCCCGTGGGCTTGGGTTTTTTTACTCCATTCCTTCCTTGTAGTACAAGGAATTAGCAGTTACCTTCCCCATTCTAGCTTGACCAGCTGCCTGTGTTTAAATAGGTAAATACATTTCATGTGCTACCTTTGTGTTTGGGTTTGTTCCTGTTAGTGGGGCATCTGGGCCTTAATGACTCCAGTGGATGCTGGCCTTGTGTATGTGAATGTCTGAAATCAGCCCCTGGGCTGTCTTGTCCCCCTCTCCACTCACTCCCTATTGTTTCCATTCTTCTGCAGTTCTAGGAGTGTTGTAAGTAGTGTCCAGTCTTACTAGGAGCTGGATTGGGATTTAAAGAAATATTGACAAAAACAAAAGTGTGCTGTCTTGACTGTTCTGTGTCCCTTCTCTTGTTCTGAAATATTTGGAAATTTATTTATCTGGCAGAATCATCCATCCAAAAAAAAAAAACAAAAAACAAACCAACTCAGCTCAGGTAGACAGAACTTTGTTTTCTTCTATAGTAGTGTGCCTGCTACCTGGGAAGAGAAAAATGTGCAAAAGAAAAAGAAATAAGATGGAGGGCAGAAGATCTAGAGTCTTGGGAGCTTTGAGTGCAAATTGGACACAGACTTCTAGTTCCTGCTCCTTAAAGACTTAATGTGGTGTTAAAAGCAAAATCAAGCTGTGGTTAAGCATGTGGCTGAACGGGGCACCCTAGCAAATTTAAGAGTGTTATTTGTTTACTTATTTATGAAGGAGTCTATGCTTTGGATAGACATACCCTCTTTTTGCCTCCAATTACTTTTTTTTTTATTTCTCAATGTACACTTAGTTTTGGTAAACTGATTTAAACAGTTGTTACTTTTCCTTCAAGCTTTATCTGATGGTACTACATAAATGTTTCCCTATATGGAGTGGATAAACTATCTGTCCCAGATGTTTAATCGTTCCAGAAGTAGACTAGTACAAGATTTCTTAAAGAATCCCAGTGTTCTGTATTCTTTCCTGACTCCTAGAATTTGTTACACAACAGGGAAAAATATGGTTAGCATCTCCTGTTAGCCTGAGCATATCCTGGTAACCATTCCTGCGTTCTCTGTCGCGATGAAGTCGTTGTATGTCATTACCATCAACTGGAAAAGAGACCTTGGAGTAAACCCTCATTGCATGTTCCTGTTTCTCTGCATAGAAGGTGTGGTGGAGAGTGTTGACAGTAGCACTAGTGACAGCAAGATGGAAACCAACAGCACTACAATGCAACCGTGGTCATTCTGCTTGTAACAAGCACAGGAAAGAGCAAGCAACAGAAAGAAATGTGTGAATCATATGCTGAAGTCACATTTTTAGTAGCTGTTTTTCATGTAGCCACATGGAGAGCCTCAGTTCCACTGTTGGAAGGAGGTTGCCACACTCTCTTCTGGTCACAGATGTCTCGTCTGCTTTTGGATAAGGTGTTCATAAACTGAAGACCATTATTAGCTTTACATCTTATTGTTTTAAGCTTGTTTTTTAAGAGCGTGATTCCTATCAAAGGATTGCTGATAGTATGAACTTATGAATAAATGTTAACTTTTGGAAAAACCTGTAGTTAGTGGTTGAAAAACCCAAAGCTACAGCTGTGATATTGTCTCCAGATCCTAGGGGTTTGAATTTTTGTAAAGCATATGCAGAGAAGCCAGCCAAAGCCAAGATAAAATTGTTCTTATGGGTCTGCTACAGATGTGGGGAAACTGTCATGCTTTGGGGAAAAAATCTCAATACACAAAACATATTAGCTCATGTATCTAGAAAGGTACGTGTCTTAATGCTACAGTCTACAAAGGCTACTTGCCACTGCTGCTGTTATTTCTTTCTGTGTCTACCACAAAAGGTCAAAGAAATTACCTGAGCCATTGTGAGGAGCTGAAAATGGCCAGGGCTTGACGTGTATAGCTTGTACAAACTATGTGTTTTCAGGTTTCTCCTGTGCAAAAACAGGGCCTGGAATTTGGCTGCTTTGCTTGCAGAGAGATAAATGTCACTGCTCACCTTCAGTACCATTGCCTTCAGGATTTATGCTTTTGACAGATCTGTAGCTGAATGTTTGTGCAGCCTGGACCTTTGGTAATGAAGACTTAAGAGGTAATATTATTGATATGGGAATAGTCTGAAGGGATTGGAACACAGTCACACAGCATAAGGTAACAGGCAGTTGTCTGTTACATCAGCCACACTGTGAAACTTGCAATGATCTTTTCAGTTTTTAGAATGGTAATTTGGGTTGGGGGTTTCTTCTCAAGGTCATCTGACCAGAGCAGTGCTGACTTGAAAGGTAGGTGAAGTTGTTCAGGGCTGTGTCCAATAAAATTTTGGGTATTTCAAGGGATGAGCATTCAACAACTTCTCTCATTTCCCATTTGTTTTTGTAGCATATTCAGTGCAAAATGCACTTGCTGTAATGTGCCTGTTGCCAGAGTCTGGCTCTAATCATCCATCTCTAATCATCCATTAGGTAGCTGGAGAGTGCAGGTCCTGCAGCCTTGGTTTCCAAGCTGAACAAACCCAGCTCAGCCTCCCTTGAGCCATGACATGAGCTGCAGCCTTCTGACAGTCTTGGTGGTCCTTGTTGCAGGTTGGTCAATGTACTGAGGAGCCCAAAACTGGGTGTGTTACTCTAGGTACAGCTTAAAAATCTTGATTGCAGGGAGGAAATAAGAGTGTAATCTGAGTGTTGCAGGCAAACTAATTTTTGCTGGGGCAAAAATTAATGCCCCTACAGAGCTTGTTTAAACAAGCTACTTCAGTTTAATCAAAACTAACTCTGCCAACAAACCTTTCCCCTCTTGCATCCTTACACTGCAACACCAGCATTGGTGTCATCTGAGTGTCCTCTGTGCCACTACCCAGGTGGGTAAGACAAAACACCTGAGGTACTGCACTTGCAGCTCTCCATCTTTGAGATTTCAAATTGGTGGCTGCTGAAGGCCCCCCCATTTTTCACTGCCATTGTAGGTTGTCAATCCAGTCCCAGAGTGTGTTTTTCCTGTAAGTCAGGGTAAACACCCACTACTCTCCCCTTGTCCATAGAGTTCATCACAGAAGGCAGCCAGATTGGGCTAAGATTGTAGTGGTGCCTGTTACCAGTTGCCTTATCCCTCGTGGGCATGGATGTTGGTTTGAGGAGGATTGGTTCCATCTTTCTCCTCTTTGAATGGCTGTGATGTACAGACGGTTCCTCTTTTTCCTGGGGTTCAGATGTTTTCCTAGGGGTGTAAAAAGTTGCTTCCTATCAGTCCTGAAATAACTGTTAAAAGTGCTGTAAGAAGTTGAGCTAAAAGCAAGCTTTGAGGCTTACTCCAGTAAGAAAAAGCAAGGAACTCCTTCACATCCTCTCCAGCTGTGGTCACTAAGAATGTGTTTGGTCAGCCTGCCTAAACCAAACAGAATCTCTGTTTGAAGCATCAAGGCAGCAGGGAGGTGCAATAAATCCAGCCCTTATCAGCATTCCTGCTTTGGGAGGGTGATAAATGTGTGGGGCAGCTGGAAACTGCACAGAGAGACATGGGGAGCATTGAGCTTTGTCATGGATGGCTCGGTGCAAGTGAGTGTTAAGTTGCAGGTGAAAGAAATTCAAGTAGTAAGGATTTATTGAAAAATATTTGTATGGAGCTGTGCTCTGAATGGATTTGAAACAAAAGCTCTGCTGCAGTGAGTAATCTTGATCTATTAAAATAGATTAGCAGGGCATTGTGTCTGAACTGAAGGCTTTTCAGAGGTCAGTTCTTGATAGTTGTGTGTCATCCCCCGCATCCCCCAAAAAGGCATTTAAAGCCAAGTGCTGGAGGGAGCTGCTATGGGTGTTTATATCCGAGGAGAGCAGCCACCTCTGTACACAGGTCCTGGGGTGATGGTTGGTGTCTCTGGCCACCTGGCACCTGCTTTTAAAGAGTGGGTGATAGGGCAGCTGAGCGGGGGGCTGCATTCTTTTGCAGATTGGTCCCCCAAGCCATGGGTGTGGCTGAGACTCCCCAGGGAGAAGGAGGAGTTGCTGCTGCTGTGCTGTGACAGGAGCAGCAGAGCCCGTGCAAGTCCATGCTATCAATTTGAGAAACAGCTCAGGTTTTTGTGGGATATAAACACATTGTTTACTTCTGTCAGCTAATGATTTAACTTTTTGCTTAATACAGCTGGGAATTGAGTTAATATAGACATTGTCAGTGTATTAGATAGCGCTGCATCCCATTACTTCCTTTCCTGACAGTCTCTTAGGTCATCTACCTCCTGTAGATGCTTTAGCTTTGCCTAGAAACATTCCTGGGAGAGGCAATGGCTGCTGAGAGCACCTGGTGGAGGAGTGGAACCATCCCTGCCTGCTGCTGCAAGGACCAGCCCAGGTGAGAGGGAGGTGCTGCTGCTGCTCTCACCTGCTGCCAGAAGGGGAGGCTCCACGGCTGTAACCCATTACCAGGTTTGTATTTTACTGATAAGGTTGGAACACAGCCCAGTTTCTCACTTCCTGGGCCTTACCATCTACCATGGCACTGGTTTCCTCTGGCTTCTGCTACAAATAGTTTTGGAATGCTCAGACTCTGGGATTTAGGGCAGAGAGTGCACAAATCTGAACAAATAAATAATGGAAGAGTACACGGCTGTAGGAAAGGTGTTCATAAGTTACAGGATTTTTTTTTCTTGTTGAGCAATGTGATTGTAGGAGGCTGATGGATTCCTCTTTGGAGCAGAAAGTGGGCATGACCTTTGTGTGACACTTGGGTGCAGAGTGCTGCTGGACAAGCAACACCTGAGATTTCTGCTCACTTTGCTGTGCCCTGAGCAGCAGCTGTTCTATGTCCCTGTTTCTCAGCTCTGCTGATCTCGGAGTAACATGACTGTTTCTTGTGCTTTTTGCTTTCCTTCCCCCAGGGCCTTTCCATTACACCTTGGGCAGTCCCTGTTCTCAGGGAAGTGAGGCCAAAGGAAATTGGGACAAACTCCCTTTGCAGACTTCTGTTTTGCTCCTCCCAAAATGCTTTTCCTTCCTCCCACCCTCTAAGGGCTGCCTGGCTCCTTCCACAGAAGCTGTGTGACTGCTGACTGTCCACTGGCATCACTAGGACCAAATTTGGGATGCAGTAAAAACAGCTGTTTCCTGGTCTGCTCGTGTAAATCCATGGGTTCTGTTCTAGCACTAGGGTGTATGCAGTTCAAACCTTGTAGTAGGAACCTTTGAAGGTAAATCAGAATATCAGACAGCTCTCCTTTTTCCTCTAGATCCTAGTTATGATGAACACCAAAATTAAAAGTTCCACTGGCTCCATGTTTTCAATTAATTCTCCAGTCAAGACACATCACTTTGTCTTTTTTTTTTTTTCCCCTATGATCACCTTGAGAGCTTTGTATTTGGGATGTGACAGAGTTAATGAAAATGCATCCCCAGCACTTGTCAGATGATTGGCAAGCAGTGCCTGCCCCTCTGCATTAGCTTGCAGGGATCAGGAATGAAGTGTCCTCCTTGAAAGGAGTTGTGATGCTGTGAACCTCTCTGGCTGAAGGGAAGTAATTAATGTTTATGGTGGAAGTACCTTGTGTTTGGGTATATTGCTCCATGTGACCTCTTGATCTAGTCAGCTCCCTGAGCATCACTGTTGGAATTCATGGTGGCAAAAGGGTGACGTGGCTTGGAATTTGGTAGTCAGAAATGGCAAAGAGTGAAGCTCACCAGCAGCAGCAGCAGCTGCCCTCTAAAGGGCTCTCAAGCCACCTTCTCCTTTTGCTGTGTGTGCAGTGAGTCAACCCAGCCAGCCCAAATCCACTGAACCCTCTGTGCCTGGTGCCTGGCACCCCTCCATGCTCCACTGCTCCTCTTGGCTGGAAGGGTTAGCTTTCTGCAGGCATCAGCTGCATCTATTTGGAAGTTGAACTTTTTCATTTCTGGCACTTAGCATTAGAAAAATAAGATTGCCTTAAGTTATCAAAACTGACAAATTACTTTTTTTTTTTTTTTTTTTCCTTTGAGGAAAAATGCATAAGCCTGAAAGAGACTTGGTGCCATATGTTGCAACTGACTACCAGAACAGGAATGACTTGTAGACAGGGGACCAGCCATGGTGTGAAGGTTGGTGATTGTTGCTTCAGGCAGAAATCCACCCACCTGAAAGCTGCCTGGAGGCTCTAGGTCTTGCTCATGTTATGTGTCAGAGCCCTACCAGGCACAGAGCCAGTGCTGGGAGTGCAGCTCCTTTTCTCTGTCTGCAGGGACCTCAGCAGGGCAGCCAAGGGCAGGTTAGAGAAGAAACCTGGCAGCACAGGTCCCTCTGCTTCCTCCTGCACTGCCTTGGGCTGCTGGTGAACAGAAGGGCAAAACAAGAGGCAAAGTGCTGCTGCTGAGCAGTGGCCAGGAGTTGGTGGCTCTCACTCGCTCCTTGTGCTCAGGTGAGGACTGCCTGTGATGTTTTTAACAGAGAACATCTGGCAGTGCAAGGATTTTTTTAAAATTCTACTGATTTTCTGATTTTTGGGGCTGGTAAAACAGAACTCATGTTTTATTTCTTTTGACCATTTTTTGAATGCCCAAGTTTTCACTTTGTCAACTTTTGCATAGAAAACTACTTTTTTGAGAAACCTCTCCGTCTGTCAACCGATGACTAGCTGATTATTGGATTCCTCCCTGAATGGGAACTTTGTATTCTGAGTAGTTACCAGCCCAGTAATCATGAATGAAAAAGTCCCAGAATGGCAACTTTGTGTTCTGAGTAGTTACCAGCACAGTTGTTGTGAATTAAGTATCTTTTTTTTTCCTTCAGTTTTTAGATGCTCTGAGATCACTGCCCAAATCTTGCTTGTTTAAAAGTAGATTATGGGTTTTGTGTCAGGAATCAGTTGACTACAGCCCCATCTAACCTCTGAGAAAAGTTTTTCCTGCCAGAACATCCCCCTTGCAGACAGACAGGGTGCAGGCACTTGCAAATCCCTGCCCTATCAATGGCTTTGGTGTCATTCTCTCTGTGGCAGGCACTTTCAGACTTCTATCTTCAACTTAAAAGAGTGTGCAGAGCATAAGGAAAGGCCATCAGTGGTCCCAATATACAGCTCCCTTTCTGTTCCTCAGTTTACCCTGTGCCTAATCCATCTGCTCATCCTATGCCTCTCACTTCTGGCCACTGAAGCACCACTGCTGGAATTATGATTTCCTTTGGTATATGGTTCTTGATATGAAAATGTCCTCCAGTTTTTCTATGGCTGCAACAACAAACTGGTGAGTTTTAATTTCTTAATGCAACTATCAGCTTTCACATCAGGAGGCCCATGACTAGGTTTTGGAAGAGCAGTGACTTCTACCCTCTCCCTTAAATGGGTTCAGACTCTGTTCCTGCAGTTACTCTGCAAGGGTTTGTTCAGGTTGCTGGTAAAGTGGGAATAGGAAAAAGGCCTGAGAACTGGTGGCACCTCATGGAGTTGAGGGGAAAGTAGAAGGAGATGCTAAAAAAAAAAAAAAATTCAAGTCTTCAGGCTCAGGAGTCTTTGCTTGCTACTCAGCTCCTGCTTATATTATCTTGTGTTTTATTATTTTATAAATATATACGTAGGTATCTATACAAACCTGGGCACAGAAGTGAGGCCTCTGCTGCTCTGCAGGCATCCAGTGAGGACAGGGTTCTTCCAGCCTCAGGATTCTGGTTCTTCAAGCCATTATTTGGAAGCTGTTATTCCTTAGGGAAGCTGTCTCTGAATGAGGTTGTTTGAGAGGCTGCAGCAGGATCTTTTGTCATGCAGGAACTGCAGGCCTGGTTTTTTGCTTCTGCTGCTGTAGTTTCAAAATGTAGGTGCCTTTCTGGGACAGAGCTTAGTGGCTCAAGCAAGAGTCAATCCTTTGTGCTTACTTTGGCTTCTTGCTCTGCTGAGCAGTCTCCAGGTTCCTGTAATGTGCCAGCCAGTGTCAGCCTCTATTTATCCCCTTTCTGTGAATAGTTGTGACAATTTTGTTCACTGCGGCCGTGGCTGCTTTAAGCTGAACAGCATTTTCAGGCTGAACAGGCCAGTAGCAGGGTGGTTATCAGATGGAGGAAATGCATCATATTTGCTCTGGCTTTTAGTTCCCAGATAGTATAACAGCAAATTGTGTTCCTGGGAGGTGGCTCACAAGGTTGCCTTGCCTCAACACACGTGGAGGCAGTTTGTCCTGAGTGGCAGAGGAGCAGAGGGAGGTGGAGCTGGGGGGCACAGTTGCTCTCAGTGCTCAGCAAAGGACAGATATGGCTGATGGCTTTTCGTGTTGGGAGTACAAAGCAGCAGCAGCAGCTCTGCCCAGGCCACTCTCCTGAAAAGACATTTGGTGGTTTGGGGCATAATTAATTTTAAAGTAGCTGCTACTTGCACAGCAGAAAGAGGTCATACTTGTCTCCCTGTAAACATTTCCCTCTCCTCCCTTCCCCTCCTCATTCCTCTAAGTAGGTGCCTTTTGAAACCCTCCTCTTTTTAAGTTTGAACTGCCTCTCCGTGTGGCTGGAGGTGGCTTTGGAGGGGAGAAATCCAACACTTGCTCCCTATTTAGCTGGACATAAATTTGAAGCAAGACCAGACCTGGGAGTAGGTTCTGTGGTTCCATCAGCACTCCTGGGGTGGGCTGGGGCCAGTTCTTAAGCACATCTGTCCCAGACAAAGTCAAAGGACTGTGTTATGTCCAGAGGCTTCTGTTCCACATTTGCACAGCTGCTCAGTGCATGGATCTGCCTGGGTCTGGAGGCTGCTGCAGGAGCTGCTCTGGAGGCATTGCTCCAGCAGGGACTGTCCCAGTCCATGGTGGGTGACAGCCTGGGATGGGGCTGGGAGGAGTGTGGCTGCTGTGGCTGGTGCCATCACGAGCCCTGTGCTTGGAGGAGGTTGCTGAATAGGCAGCCTCTCATTTCACACAGTTTTCAGAGGAGGCCACCCACAAAGTACCCCCCTTGTGCCATCCTGGAGGCTGGCATGAGAGTGATGCCTGTGGGACAGGTGCCAGCCTCAGAGCTGCCACTTGCCAGCACCTGTGGCACTGGAAGATGCTCTGCAGCTGCCCAGGGGGGTTCAGCTTGCACGATCCCAGGTGGCACACACTGCTATGAAAGCTCTTCCCTGGTGTTCTCCTTATTCATATAAATATATGTGTGTGTACCTGTGCAGATACTTTTAAATGGTGTTATCCCAGTAGAGCTCTGGACGAAGTTGTTTTCCTGTTACTACAGCAAGCATATTACCTAGGCTTGTTCCTTTTTAATATTTTTTCTAAAGATATCAGTTTTTCCATTTCTCTTATATCTTTCTTGCAAACCTGTTTGGTAAAGCTTTGTTTCTGACTGTGCCTATTCTTCCCCTTGCCTTAGATAGAGTTACACTCAAAATCTTAGACACTGAGATTTCATTCTTTGAATTTTTCCCTTTAGATTTTTCATTGCCTCTAATGGTTCGATTAAAGTCCCTCTCAATTTCTTTGCCTTCTGCCATTTCAAAAATATGTATTGAAAGTATCTTTTAATTTCTGTTGTCTTAACTGATCCTTTGTGGTATTGTTGGTTCTTTTTTTATTTTCTGTAGAAAGATTTTTAAAAAAATCAGTCAAGTAACATCTCCTAGAACCATATGGACTTAGTTCACTCCAGAATATGTGTAAAGTGAAGCTTTACTTTAAACATGCTTTGCTCAGGATTTTCCAGCTTGCTTTTGCACTTGTAGATTTAATATATCCCCTTGCTGCTTATGTTTACACTGAACATTTGTTTTCATTTTTGGATTATTGTTGTGTTCAGTGCAGACTTATCTCACTGGGTGGAAGTCAAATAGTCTGTAATTGATTGTACATTTTCCTATCATAGTCTATTAGTTCCTGCCAATTAGCTTCTCTTCTTTTTGATAAGATTATTGCTATCTGTACACTGCAGTAATTGTGCTTACTGAGGGATATTCATGCAGTGGTGCTGACGAATGCAAGAGTTTGACAAGCTATAGAAATATTTGCTTAATCAGTCTCCTCTCTCCTTACACCAATCTGTTGCACAAGGCAAGATACTATTTGTCTTTACTGTTGTTTTTAATCTCTGCATTCTTACCCTGTTTAACAGCTGCACTATTCACTGTGACATGGTTTCTGCACAAAACGGGATGTTTTCTGTTCCTCACCGTATTGCATAATTTCTCTTCTGGAAGAGGAATTGTGGGAAAACCATCTTCCCTGGCTTTCCAAGAACCACTGATTTGAGGAATGGAGCTGTTTTATTTGGACTACCCTGTTTAATTGCTGCAGAAGAGGAGCATCTCTGTGTGGATTTGCCTGATTCCTTTCCATTACCTTGTAATGGCCACAGGTACCATGTTTAATTAATTATACACAATGGGAGAAAAAAGTATTTATTTTAAATCTGGAATTTTCATCAAATGACATTAGTTGCCACGTTGTGAGATGTAGTGAATAAAATCCTCGTGTTCTCTTCCTTTTTCCTGGACTTCTGTTGTCATCCCCTTTTCAACCAAGGCATCTGTTTGAGTTGTTGCATATTTGATCACTCCTTGGTTGAATTAATTCCTTACCTCTGCCTGCCTCTCTTCCATTTCCCTCTTTCTCTTGTGGGAAGTCTGGTGCTGTGTGGATTTACCACGGATTCATGTGGTGACACCACAGTGTTTGCTGGTTCTTTCCTGTTTTTCTCTTCTCCCTCCTCTGACTGCCTGTATGCATTTTGCTGCTGCTTTACACACCTCATATAAGGACGCTGACCCCAAACCCATTATTTTTTCCCCTGTTCTCTCTTCCCTCAGATTTATCAACAGATGTAATAAAAACATTTTAAGACTTTGCCTCATGTTACAGCTGTAACATATCCACCATGAATAGTATCCTGTTCTGTTTGCCTCTTTTATGGCCTCTGAGCACAAAGCTAATGTCATCATTACCTGCTGTAATCCCAAGACCTCCTTCTGGAGCAAGAACAGCTTATTTCTGTCATTTCTTATGCTGGGTGTGCATAACTGGGACTGGTTGTCTCCTTGCTGTGAAACTTTTCTTCTACTGCTTGACTGTCTGTTCCCATTGCAGCTTCCAGAGTGATGTCCTGGGATGGGGTAGTTCTGCTTCTGGCAAGACCAGTGGCAAAGATCCCTGTGTGTGAGAGAAGAAAGTTTGCAACCTGCCAAATTTCTGAATGAGTCTGTTTTGGGTTTAGTAAGGAGCAGCAGAGCGCTTAGCTGAGTTTATTTCCAGCTTTGCTGCCTGCCACTGCTGCTGGTCACAGCAGAGTCCTGGCAATTGTGGGTCAGGCTGCCATGCAGGACCTTGCTCTTTGCCCTATGCTGCTAAGGAGTAACGATTGGAGGGAATTCCTATTTTGTCTCTTAGCTCTTCCCAGCAGGTCTCAGAGTACCTGTGAGGGGGTATCCCCATTTTCCAGGGACAGAGAGGGGATGGAGAGAGCGGGAGCCGAGCAGTGCCGGCCTGGGACAGAGCCTGGCGGGGGGAAGGAGCCCCTTTGCACCAGCCATGAAATCAGTCATGTGTAGGTTTTTGTCCAGCCCTGGGGGGTGGGGGAAGGAATGTGGGTTGGGCGAAGTCTAGGATTACACCACGGCTGAATTTTTTTTTTCTTTTCCACACTTTAAATAGCCGGCACCTTTCGGTCCTGCCTTCGCCTCTCCCGTCGCCCGCGCCCCGGCAGCGCCGTCCGCAAGGTAACAACACCTCTGCTCCCTCTTGCTTCTCCCTGCTCCCCCTGTGCCCCTCACCCTGCCTGGGCTGAGAGCTCACAGAGCATTTTTCTGCCTGTTTAATAATTTTCTAGCATGGAGAGGTCCTCCCAGTCCTTCCTTTCGGCCACTGTCAAATGCTTGCCCGTGTTTCTCAGTCCTCTTCATGTCCCCAAGTGTTTTATAGGGAGAGGGGAGAGGTTTAAAATGTTGATTTGTCCTTTTTTAGTTCTCCCCGAATAGGGGAGAGTGTTATTTGCTGGCAGTGCCTTTTCCTGCTCTCCTGGCGAGGGATGAAAGTCAGTGTAGGGCTGGGGGAAGGCGTGGAGCAGGCTGGAGTGCTGGCACTGTGCTGAGGCAAGTGCCCTCCTTGGCACAGGAACCTCAGCAATCCCAACTTTGACACTGGGAATTGGGAAGGACTACAATCCTCACCCTGTTTGCTGTGCAACTCAGCAGCCAGTGAGGCATCCTGCCTGGAAGAAACAGGCTCAATCCTCCCTGATCCTTCCAAATGGTCTCCTCTTGGAGGTACTTGGGGGAAGGTGGGACAGTGAGGTGCTGCCCACCTCCTCTCTGCTCGTCTCCTCTCAGCACAGATGTCTTTAGACATGGTGCCAAAGGATCTGAGAGCAGTACTGTGGGGAACTTTGCAAGAAATGGGCAGATGTTTGGAAGGGCAGACCTTGAGAAAGGCAAGATCCCAGATGTCAATGACTTTATCTTGCTGTTAGAAGGGGATAGCATTGTTCTGAAAATCACCTTTTCATGCAGCCTTGAAGATTTTCAGCAACAGTTGCTGCCATCAAAAGGATAAACTTGTTTTCCTATCATTTCACTTTGTTCTCTTCTTGTGTCTAGGACTTCTGTGTGCTTTGTGGCACCCACCACCTGGTCTGTAAAACCAGGCCTTGGTAGGCAGCAACAGGAGAGAAGAGAAACCCCTTATAAAATATGTTGTCAAGTATTTGATCCTGCCATCATCCCCCTCCAGTCCTAAGTCTGTTCCCCACACGTGACACAGTGGGAGCTCCAGCCTGAGCTGCTGGGTCTTCTGGGTAGAAGATGGATGGACTTCCAGAGGCAGGAGTGTTTTGAGACAAGGCAGTTTAAAATAATGAAACTAATAATGGCTTTTAAGGAGTGGTTTTGAACTCAGTAGTGAAAATGCATGTGTATTCTTAGCATCAGCAGGAATTGGTATGAGGAGAAAAAGAAGAACAGTTTGAGGTGTGTGAGTGCATGTCCTTGCCTCTCTCTTGCCTCCCATGGTCCAAATTTCTGCCTTTTTGCATGGCTTGTGCTGAATGTAATGAAGGAATCTCTTTTTGAAGGTGGGATGGATAACAGAGTCCCTGGTGCTGTCAGCAATGGTGAAATGGTGCCCACACACCCTGGAGTGGAAAAGGAGGAGGAGGAAGAAGAGGAGGAGGAGCAGACGCTGGAGCGTGGTCAATGGAACAACAAGCTGGAGTATGTGCTGTCTGTGGCTGGGGAGATCATTGGCCTGGGAAATGTCTGGAGGTTCCCCTACCTCTGCTACAAGAATGGTGGAGGTAAGTGCAGCCAGGGCCAGCAGCACCAGTCCTCCATCCCTCCCAGCTCCTCAGCTGTGCCCAAATCAGGAGTCCAAAGAGAAGATGCCAACCTTAGCAACATGGTATTGCCATCTGGACCCCAGCCAGGAGCTTTGAGCCAAATGGGACATGGATAGCAGTTGCAATATCTCAGGGTTTCTGATGGCTGTAGCTGTGTTTTCCTGGGATGAATGGAGCTGTGCTCCTGCTGCTGAAGTGGGTGGCTGTGTGCAGAGGGCAGGCTGGGAGAGCAGGGAGAGAACTCAGCTTTCTGAGCTGTGTGTCTCACTTCAGGCATCGCTTCCTTGAGGAGCACCAGGCGTCCTGTGCAAATCAGATGGTGGGTCCTGGTGGGAGAGGCCACAGGGCCCCTCCCCAAAGACAACAAAATGTCTTTGGAGGCTCTGTGAGTAGGAACTTAGGAGAACTCCCAGGAGTTCTTGAACACAGGCCCTGCTCCTGTGTGTGTCCATGGAGGGCTGTCCCCTGGGTGCTGGAGGCAGAGGGTAGGGACAGGGCAGAGTGAAGGGGTTTCTGCTGCCTTGGGGTGCAAGTACAATGCCACTCCTGCCCCACATGGTACTCCCTTGGCATCTGCCAGGGCTGTAAGGGGTGGGAGAAGGGACCCCTGCCTCTGTGAGAGTGTGGATGGATGTGGCTAATGCAGAGACAGGGAAGCAGGGTGTTGCTCTCCAGAGCTGCTCAGGCTGTGCTCAGCCATCCCCCTGAGGCTGTACTGTGCCTTGGCAGCAGACCTAGGCTCACTGTGCAGCTGGAGGGTTGCTGGGGGCTTCCACAGTTTGTGGCTGCCTTTTAAAAGACCAAACTTTAAAACATGAGAACACAAAGTTTTTCTCAACTCTGGCTCAGAGACAGGTAGAGAGAGGGAGCTGCTCTCCCTGTCTGGTGCAAAGCTGCTAATTGGGCCCTCCAGAAGGGCAGGGGAGAGGGGAGGCAGTGCTTGGCTGGGAGCTGGCAGGGAGTGAACACTGAGGACCTGGGGCTGAAATCCCCTGGGTTGAGCTTGGGGCAGTCTCATGGGCCTCACTAAACTGCTTTCACCCCAGTGGCATAAAAGAGGATTAAACTCTGTTTAGCTGCTTTCACACCATGCTTTGTTCAGTGCTTGTTTCTTTCCTCCAGGTGGTCAGGCAGTCTCCTTCCCTGTTGAAAAAAGAGACATTTTCAGCATGTTCTTTTTCTGTGGGAAATCCTTCTTGGCTGCTTGTTGAGCTGTGTCTGGTCCCACTGCTGCAACTTTCCTTGGGAACTATTCCATGGATGGAGCAGGACCTGGAATCCTGTCCAGGCACCCCTTGCCCTGGGTGCTCAGGGAGGGCTCAGGGAGTGCTTTGGGGAGGGGGAGCTGCTGTGGGAGCAGCAGAGGCAAGACACAAAGGGACTGCTCAGCCTTTTTTCCCTGGAGACATGGCCCAGAAGCCAAGTCCTGTGAAGCAGTAGAGGCTGTGAGGAATTTGAAGTCCCAGGCAGATTTTTCATCTCCTACCCGCTTTCCATGAGGTTAGACCAAGGATGGGGCACGAGACTCTTGTGTGGTGAGGAAAGCAGTTTCTGTAAGGTTTCTCCTGAGGCAGAGCAGTGTGATGGGGTGGTGCAGGACACAAGGCTCCCTCCTGCCTCATGGAACCCAGCCTGCCACAGACAGCACTGTATCAAAACCCTTGTAACACCTCAAGTTGAATTTTAAGAGTTGCCAGAGGTTTTGCCTTATGGTCCTTCAGGAATGCTGATCCAGGCACTTGCTTTTCCCATTCTTCTATAAAGGTGCAGGGCATTTATTTAATTTCCAGCCCTGGGTCAGCCACAGCCAGCCTACAACCATTAACTCTTGTGCCAGCACTCCCCTCAGTCTGAGGTAGTTCTGCCCTGCTGGATGACTCTTCTCTCCCTTCTGAACTGTGTGCAGGCAGTGGTGATTACTGCTCTCAGCTCTTGCTTTGCTTGCCTAAATATGAGCCTCTTCAAGAAAAATGGTATCTGTAAAATCTGAGTTATGCAAAGAGCCAGTCACTCTTCCTTTCTTTAGGGATATTTTCACACAACAAAGGAAGAGTAGTCCCTTACATGTTTAATGCTCAGTGCATGATACCAAAGCCCTACATAGTAGAGAAAAACAACAAAGAAAAGCAAGAAATTGTTCTTTTTGCTCTTGTTTGCTCTTGCTTTCACCTGCAGGGGCAGGGTCAGGCCTTCCCTGGGCAGGCTGGCCCCACTGATTGGGAAATACCAGGGAAGCCTGTCTGGTGGTGTGGCTGCCAGCCCTGCACCCCCTCCCCAGCTCCCCACATCTGCCAAGGCCCCTCACTGCTGGAAATGAGATGGGGAGGGCACTGGGGCTGGTTGTGGAGCTGTGTGCCCTGTTCTGCCAATTGACAGGAACCTTTTAAAGAACACAGACACCCATGGGAAGAATGGTCCTATTTTACTATGAATAAAAAAGCAACCCAAAAGTAAAATGATGCATTCAATAAAGCTGTGCACTTGGCTTTAGCAGCAAGCAAAAGGAAGCAAGGTTGTGTACCTGATCATTACTAGACAAGAGAAAGGACAGGGATTGAGAAAGATCCATCACCAATTTCCTAAGTACTTGTACCACCAGCCAGAGTCCACAGTGGCTGGGGAGCCCTGTTTCACAGCAAGGATCTGGAGAACCCTTCCCACACATTGGGAAAATCCTCCTTGGGGCATCCACCCATAGGTGAGGTCTCCAAATTCGCCCCCAAAGTGCGTCCAGCTTTATAGGCCCAAATCAGTAAGTCAAATAGACTTGATTATGTTTTTAGCACAGAAACTCCTGGATCTGATGACACACACCCTGACCCGCAGGGGCCAGGACTTGGCCAGAGCCCAGACCTCAAATGGGAAGGTTTCCCCCTAAAAATACCCTACAAACAAGCCTCTGTTCATGGCAGTTAGAAAAGTTGTTTAAAACTATACATTTCTTGCACTTAATTACACAAGGTTATACAGAGCTAGCCTAAATGTCTTTGTCATCTGTTTTGAGCTAAATAACACCAATTATGTTCATCACACAGTGCCCAAGATTCATCCTTTAAGTCAGCTCTGGCTGAGCACACCAGTCCCCCAACTTGGGATGCCAGGGGATTAGGGCAGATTGCAGAGACATGTCTCTGCAAATTTTTCCTTCTCTCCACTGTAACTCTGTGCTGTTTCACAGCCTACACGTCAGGACCCTCCTGAAACTCAAGATAACCAGAGGTTAGGGGACAGGCCAGACTGTAGGCTGCAAATAAAGGAAAACTGGGCTGGAAAGCTTGATTTGCTGCCTCAGAGACCTCTCCCAGTGCTTAGTTAAATATAAACTTTTATATGACAACAATCTTTCTTACAAACATGCTTGACTTTCATGATGATACGATTTTGTGCGACTTAGGAGTTGAGGGGATGGTGTTGAGACAACCATTTCCCCTGCCATTTGCCTTCACCAATTTTTGTTTGCTGGTAGAGGGACACCATGTGGGAAGATGTGCATTGTTCCCACAGGGCTATCACAGAATCTCTGAGGTTAGAAAAGGCCTGTACGATCATGGAGTCAAACCATTAAGCCAGCACCCTTTTCAGCTCATTTTTCCACAGGGAGCTACAAAGGTGCCTTCCCTGCCTCTTTTGCTCATACATTTTTTTTTTCCAAGAAGATGGGCTGTGGTTCTGTACCTGGATGAAATGAGCACAGGGTGGGAATCCCAGCCAGTCCCCAAAGTGCCCCTTCTCTTTCCCAGCCCCTGCATGCTAGCTAAGCTTCTTAATGAAATCTCCTGGGTTTTGAGTCCTCTGGTGCACAAGGATTGTTATTTCCCATACACCCCCACCAAGCTGAGCCCAAAGCCAGCTAGCATCACACAGGCAGGGAAACCACAATTAGTGTCTGCCTGGGTTTGCCACCTCTGACCCTGCATGCCCTCTGAGCTCAGCACAGCCAAGATGCTGCTCTCTGCTCGAGTCTACCTCTTTCCTGCCCGGTGTCCCTGCCTTTCAGCAGGGTTTGAGCAGCTCCAGTGGCACATGATGTGCATGGACTATCTTGTGGGGCTGTCTCCTGTGCTCTGTGGGGTAAAGGCCATTACTGCAATTACCTACTGCAATACATTAGCCTGGGGTAATCAAAAGCCTGAAGCATTTAATCTCTCTCTGCCTGTTCCATGACAGGGCTGGACACAGGAGGGCAGCCCTGGCTGTTGCTGTGAGGTACATACTTTCCTGCACTAGTACTGTGAGGTACTATCCTACTCTTCCTTTGCTTGTCTGCTGCTTTTTGCCAAGTAAATGATTGAGCAACTCCACAGACTGGGCAAAAGTGTCAGTCTCCATGTGCTCCTCAGAGCCTTGGTATTGGCATCCATGGGTTTGTCAGCTTGTTCAGTCAAAATAATCAGTGTGAAAGGAGCCACCAACCTGATTAGAAGTTGGAATGTCTTTACAGCAGAGTGTTCTTCTGTATTCCCATGCAGCTATTCACACCTGTCTTCTCCATTCTTTGTACATATTGAATTATTCATGTAATCACATCACTTCAGAAGATGAAATGTGAGGAATTTTTTTTTTTTTCCTAGCCTCCTGTCTGTGACCTTCCAATCTCCACAGCTGCCATCCCTCCAAGGCTGTCCTGGTTACTCTCTGGAGACAGCCTGACCTCAGTTCCCTCATAGGGCTTATTTTTCTATCTGCCAGGTGCCTTCTTCATCCCCTACCTCATCTTCCTCTTCACCTGTGGGATCCCAGTGTTTTTCCTGGAGACGGCGCT
Organism: Cichladusa arquata; assembly: GCA_026413545.1. Taxonomy (NCBI): domain Eukaryota; kingdom Metazoa; phylum Chordata; class Aves; order Passeriformes; family Muscicapidae; genus Cichladusa; species Cichladusa arquata. The sequence continues at coordinate 66,962,295 of JAOTQP010000870.1, read as the reverse complement.
GGGGCAGTACACGAGCCAGGGAGGGGTGACTGCCTGGCGCAGGATCTGCCCCCTCTTTGAAGGTGAGTGGAGGGAGCTGGGGGGGCAGGGGGAGGTGGGGAGACCCTGGGACCCCGGGGGGATGAGCAGAGATGTGTCTCCCCACAGCCTGGATTGTTATTTCCACACATCCCCAGCCCACCTGCCTGAGAGGTGCTCCCCTTCCAAAATCCTCCTGGAAAAACAGATCACCTTCTTCACCAAACAGTTCTCACTGTTACATTGCATCCCAGTTGCCTTCTTCATGGCCACAGCTTTGGGCAGGAGCTTTGTGTCCAGCCAAGGCTGTCCTCTAAAAGGTCAATGGGGAAAATGCTTCTAGTGGTTATGAAGAACCTAAAGCATGCTGCTGTTGTTTGAAGTCAATGCTAAGTCATCTCTGTGAGTTTGCAGGTGGTGCAAAACCTTACTGGTGAAGGTGTTAGTCCTCTTAATAAATTGTTAGTAGTCAGATCCTCTGTGTCTAACACTGTTTCATCACAGTTATCCAGCCTCAAGCCACTTTCCATCATTTCTCTGAAAGTCACAGTTGCCTCCTCCTCACATGCCAAATCCTTTAGATGCTTCTCCAACAACTCCCAGAGAAGGTGTGCAGTGTTAATAAAAGAGCTTCCCAAATAAAAGTGAAAAGGGAAAGTGAAAAAATATTTAAAAATGAATTTTGTTAGAAGAGATGTGACTCAGCAGGTGCCTCACCATTGTATGTCTCTGCCCCTTTGGGTAATGTTCCAGCCATAACCTGCCCACTCCCTGCCCAGCATCCCTCCCATTGCCACCCTTGCACCAGGGAAGGCTGTGGCAGGGCAGCAGGAAGAGTGACAAACAGTGGGTGAGCAGCTCCCACAGGGAATCCTCCTCCTGTCCCCTGGCATGTGTGTCACCTGCCTTTGGGGCTTTCTTTCTGCAGGAATTGGCTACGCCTCACAGGTCATCGTCATTCTGCTCAACTTCTACTACATCATTGTCCTGGCCTGGGCCTTGTTTTATCTCTTCAGTTCCTTCACCATTGACCTCCCCTGGGGCAGCTGTGACCACGAGTGGAACACAGGTGGGTGTGGAGCCCTCTCCCTGTCCTCCAGCAGGTCCCAGCTGAGGGAAACCTGCTGCTGCCCAGGGCCAAGCCTCAGGAGAGTGTCTTGTTCCTGTGTGGGTGGGACGTAGGGTTTGGGATGCTGGGTGACTGCAGTGCTGTTGGCACTTCTGTGGGAGAGGCTTGGTTGGTGTCAGTCTTTGCTAGAGAGCACCAGTGCTGTGCAGTGCTGACCTCCCATTACTCCTGCTCTGGGCTCCAGCTAACATGGGTGCTCTACTTCCTGGCATCTTTCAATCATCCTGTTCTGTGTGGTAGCCACAGACCCAGTGCTGATCAGGACTGTACCCACTGAAAGGAAAAATTAAATCCTGTCATCTTAAGTGTCCTAGATTTCTTGCCAGCCTTTCCATGGAAGGGATTTTTTTTGGTGCATCCTTGGGACTGTACAAAACTTGTCCTAGAGTCAATGTCAATGAGTCTCAACACTGTGGATGGACAGAGAGGGATTTTTCAGATCCTCTGGTACTCTGGGCACTGCTGCTTACAGTTCTCCTCTCCCTGGGCCTTTCCCCCAGGGAACTGCATGGAGCTGCAGAAGGCAAACTCCACGTTCAATGTGACCAGCGAGAACGCCACGTCCCCGGTCATCGAGTTCTGGGAGTAAGTAAAGGACAGGCCTGTGCCCTTCCCTGCCAGACACCATTTCCATGGGCAGAGCACAAACTGCAGTGGCACATCCTATTAATCCACCCTTGCCAGAAGAGACACAAGGGGGGAAGCTGGGCAGGTCAGAGGCTCTCGGGGCTCTCAGCCAAGGTTAACTTCACTGTGCCTGTGGTGTTGTTCTGGAGCTGTGCTGTGCCTCAGAGCCACCTGGTTTTGTCCTTCTCTGATGCTGTGTTCCTGTTCCTCTGCACCTTTTGGCTTTTTTGGTCTCACTGACCTCTTCCCTTTGAATCCATGCTGCTGTGTGATACCAGCATGTTCCCAGAGGCTCTGGCGTGGTGGGTGGTGACTTTTGTATGTGCACTAGTCTTATCTCAGAAAGAGAAAAAAAATGATGTTTTCACTATAGGGTGATTAATTTGCAAGTTATGCTGAGGAGAGAACGTTAACAAAATTAAAACCAAGTGCTAGGATCAGATAACTTCACACTGAAATTTGGTGCCTCGTGTTGTTTTCTCCCCTTGTGTTGTTGCCCTGAGGTCTAGAGTAGCTTTGTGTCAGACACAAAGGCATAGGTCTGTTGGCTTAGGATCTCTGATGATTCTCAGCAGGCCCAGTTAAGTATTGAGCCCTGGCTGAATGACTGTGCAGGTAACCCCTCTGCTGCCACCCTGCATTTCCCTGGTGCATTTTGATGGAGAGCTCTGTCCCTGCCTTACCCTCAGGGGTGGATGGAGCACACACACAGCACCCACAGGGCTTCCTCAGCTCAGTACAGGGACACTGCTTTTAAACTTCAAAGTCTTTAGATTTTCTTTGTCTCCTGTGTGGTCCCTGAGCCTGAGCTCTCCTTCTCCTTGTTGCTCACAAGTGATTAGATGGTGACCTGCCTTAGACTGCTTTCCCTGTGGCTGAACACTGGAAAAGTTGTTGTTTCTATCACTGCTGTGACCATCCCATCCCTGTGTTACTGGGGAATAAGCAACATGGGATTGGAAATTTCCACTGTCCACTGCTTCTGATGCAGCATCTGTTCCTGCCCTCCCTGGGCAGGGAGGTAGGAGGCCAGCATTTCTTTGAGGAGCTCTGACCTGCCAGTGGGCTGATGGCACACTCCACAGGTCTCTGCTGGCTGCAGTACAGCCCCCAGTTAGTTCCAGTCCAGTGGCAGCCTTTGCACTGGTTAGAGTCCACATCCTTAGAAGCAGGCAAAGAGCAACATGACAAAGTGGTTCTGAGAGAGCAATGTGATTTTTCCAACCCTTCTCTCACCCCCTCAATCCACTGCAAGCCTGTGGGGCAAGGAGGGCAGCAGAGTGCCTTAGACAAGGGTTCTCCAGCAGCACCTTTATTTTGGGATAATTGCTGTCTTTTTGCAGCAGGGTGGACATTGTTGCTGGGCTCCAGTGTTGTTCAAGTGCCTCTCTGCCTGTCTCAGGCTGGGGTTTCTGGGACTACACCCTGGGGTTTCACACTCAGCTTCGTCTGTGTGGTGTGGGAGATGGAGGAGGAGGAGTCCTTACTTCTGTAAGTGATGAGGAAGATTTGACATACACATGACATGGAAAGGCTGCTGTTATCTGACCATTTCTACCAAGGTCCACATAGCCCAGGATTTTTTCTCCACACTGGCTGCAAAAGGATGCTCTAGGTGGCCTCTCCTGACTGCACAGTGGGGATTATGGTTGGGTCTCAGTCACAGAATGGGATGCTGTGCTGCTCTTTGTCCTGAGGTCAATTGTCTTGCTGCCTCAAAGGAGAGAAGTGTGCTATGGAGAAGGAGTTGGACAGCATTGCTTTTTGGGTGATCCTGATGGATTCTGCATGGTAAGTGCAGTGTATCCCTCACTCTGAGGATTTTGGAGCATGTCAGAAATGTAGGTGAACTTTGTGTGTCCATGACCTGCCAGGCTGGCAGTATTTTTCAGAGAAGAGCACTGCTTAATTCCTCTGAGGCTTTCAGCTCAGACATGAACCTTGCTAATGAGACAGCTTTTCTCCCCAAAGCCATCAGGCACTGAGGAGAGGAGAACCAGCATGGTGTTGGGAACATTAGCAGCCAGTATCAGTGACCCTTGCATGTTCCTTTGCTTCCCCTCAATGCAGGAGAAGAGTACTGAAGATTTCTGATGGCATCCAGCACCTGGGTGGTCTCCGCTGGGAGCTGGCTCTGTGTCTCTTGCTGGCTTGGATCATCTGTTACTTCTGTATTTGGAAAGGGGTCAAGTCCACGGGCAAGGTGAGTCCTTGGTTCAGGTCAAGCCTCTTCCCTTGGTCACAGCACTGGTTCTGCTCACCTTTTATAGGTTCAGAGAGGCCCTTGAGGTCCCTTGGGAACCACTGGCTGCACAAGCTGGCAGGAGCCTGTAGGGATCAATGTGCAGCAGGCTCTCTGTTTTTGGGTAGGAAAAAGGATGGGAGGTCTCACAGAGCATTAGCTTCCAAGGTGTGTATCCCCATCTAGTTCCTCTCCATCCTCAGGTCCAGGAGACCCTGCAGTCTCCTCTGCATGGGGTGGTTACATGTTCCCTTCCTTCCCAGCACAGCATGAGCAGGCAGCATGTTTCTTCCTCTGCTGGCAAGTGCAACTGGAAAATCTTCCAATTCATTAGATATAGACAAAGGTAACTGTGATGGCCCCAAAGCCCTCTCTGCCTCAGCACCATAGGAGCTGGTTTTTTATGCTTTTTGTTTGTCCCAGCTCTTCCTACCATTGCCCATTCTCCAGCAATAAAGGTCTGCTTTTTCTTTCCCCACACTAGTCACCACAGAGTCATTTCTTTGAAGGTTTTTGGGAAGAACTGGTGTGACTGTCCAGCTCCATTCCACGCTGTCTGTGACAGAGTGTGCCACTCTCATTTGCACTGACCCCATTACTTAGTTTCTGCTACAGCCTCCTGATCCTATTCCCAGCCAGCTCTGTCTGGAGCCAGCAAGAACAGATGGAAATGAAAAGGTTTTTAGTGTGTTTCCTAAATGGTGTCTTCTCTGCATGTCTTGAACAAGCCATCATGTGTGATGGTGTGTACATTTTAGCTGCACTCATTTCCATCAAGTTGATGGCATGGATGTTAGCAGTTTCTCTTGCTTCCAGAATGGTCTGGGATTATGAAACATGACAGGGAGTTCAAGCAGCTTGCAAGGATGATATTTTCTGGTTTCCATGGAGTAAAATTAGAAGAAAAGAGCAACTGCTTGCTGTGGTGGCCTGGTAAAGGAAAACAGAGGCAGTCTAATAACAGCAAATATGATATTAAGATAGAGCAAATGTAGTGTGGGAAGTCCTGAGAACAAATTCCATCTATTTTAGATATAAGTTCTCGGTCAAATGCAAGAGATTTCTAGCAAAAAGTGCCAGTCATGGTGAGATCTTGAAAACAGAAACCTTTTAGTGAAGCAACAGCATCCATAGGTTCATCAACCCTCCATGTATTTAATAATCTGACTAAAATGATGGCTGTGGGAATATAACCCCACTGGGAAAGAAATATTCCTTAATTCTGAGGATTTGCCTGTGGAGGGTCAAACACCCTGAGCTGAAATCACCCTTCTCAGATCAGCAGTGGTTCTCATCCTCCAGCACAGGGACTGCCTGACCCCAGGAGTGCTCCCACAGGCAGCAGGTTGTCACAGATGGAACCACTTTGCTGAGGCATGTGGATCAGATTCAAATAAAACCCTGGATGTTGTTGACCAGCATGTGACAGAATGATCATACTGATCCCAGCAAGGTTCCTAGTGATGTAGTTAGTGCTAACAATGCCCAAAAAATAAAAAAAGATGGGGTCTGTGCCAAGCACTGTGTAATATCTCATTGGATCCAGATGTTCCTGTTGTTAGATAGAAGTTTGGCAATCTTAATCCAGAAAAACATTCTCCAAATTCAGGCCTCTGATCTCAGTGGAGGTGTGGAGTGAAAAGCTTAACACACTAATTCATAGAGGCTGTAAAGCACATAGGATGTTACCAAAATGTGGATCCAAATCATATCCCAGATGACTAACTGTTTGTATCCTGAGCTCCTAAATCTGATATTATTTAGAGATTAAGCCAAGAATGTGCAACCTGGCATCCTGGAAGAACGTGCACTAAGGTTCAAAGACAATGAGTTGTTTTTATGATTTTTGTTTTAATCTTGCTTTCATGGGCTGAGAAAGCTTAGACTTGCATCCCATTATTTTCTGAAGGAAGACTTTGGTTGTGTGGTAAATACAGTGATGATGGTTAAACTTGCAGGACCTGCAGATTTGATTTACTGTCACTGTACAGCTCTAAATCAGAGGCTCCTTGAAAATTTGAGGCTATGGGGAATGATGGCATTTACTTGTGCTGAAGAATCTTGTCCTACAGTGTTCAGGATGCAGATTCAGAGGGACAGGGATGAACCTGCTCCAGACATCTCAGGCAATCCAGAGCCTCAGCAAGGAGGTATTTTTCACTGATCTCTGTGTCAGTGTTACCCAAGACTGCTGAGACAGATAGAGCAGGGCACATGAAATGTATAGAAAACCTGGAGATTGAGATGATAGCCTAGGACTATGTTTTTCCAAGGATGGAAAGGAAATCTTTCAAATCCTGTCCTACAATACAAAACTGAATCACTGGAGACTGTGTCCTGACTAGGGCGAGGACTTGCAGAACAAGGTGCTTTGGACATTACTTTATTCAGATGGAGTCTATCAGACTGGAACCAGAAAACAGAATCTCTTTTTGAATCCCTACTCAGATCATAAAGATTATCCAGGGGCAGAGCAGAACGTGTCATACTGTCCAGGGCAATAATATGCTTGCTCTCAGCAGGATGTCCCCTAATGCAGAAACCTCCAAAGATGAGTCACAGCCCGGGAGTCCCTCTAAGGGATGGTGGGCTTTAGGTGGATTTTAAAGCCACTTATTCTGGATGGATGGGCAGGTGTGAGAAATGGATCACTTCACATTTTGCACTTTCTCCAGAGATGAGCTCTCCAGTGCACAGCTGCCAGAGCTGAGAAAAGAGCTGTAGGGTAACATTCAGATGAAGCATGCTGATGCAAGTGCTTGCTCAGCACATCCACTCAGGAAAAACCTGAAGAAACAACCTTTCTTTCTTTGGCCTAGCATGATGAACAACCTCTTCTCAAGGTGGTCAATAATTCAATGCAAAAGGATTAATCACATTACTTGAATTGTTGAGGAGGTTGCACAAGCTCTTGATGTCAGTTTGTGTGGGAAACAGACTGGAATGTGGGGTCATTGTGGGTGCTACAGCAGTTAGCCTGAACAGTCCTGAAAGTACCCTGGTAGTCCCCAAACTGAGTGTCACATTTACCAGAGGTGAAGTCCCTGAAAGGATTAGCTGATACTAATTTTCAGCTTTCTCCCACAGGAAAGGAAGCTAGAGGAAGGGGATTTTAACCTTCCTGAGTGTATCTGCAATGTTCATGGGGCTAGTGGCACAAAAAGCAGGAGGACACGTGTTCAAGGCCCTGTTTGGGTCTGCATCCTTGGTGGCAATTCTGAGATGTGCAGCCCTGCCTGCTGCACATTCCTGCTCTGCCTGGAATGCCCATGATGGGTGATTGAACTGGGGTCACTCAGAGTCACTGCAAGTCACTGCAATGGGAAGGGCTGGGCACAACCCCTCTGCCAGCTCCAGCTGTGAGTTGGGGACCCTCCACTATTGTCCCTGGTGGTCCTTCAGTGGCAATTGTTAGCTGCACACCTCTTCACCCTTGCCACTAAAGGCTCTGGAGAAGGGACTGCCTGTGTGTCACTCAGACTCTGTTTGGAGTAGGGATGTGAAGGTGGATACTGGGGGCAGCCCTAAGTTTCCTGAGTGCATTTTAAAACACATTTCTTTCTACTGCAGGAGACAAGGTGCTGAGCAAAGCAGCCTGACCTGTCCCCTGCCCACTCTCCCAGCCTGGGGTCAGTTCTGTGCTGCTGGCTGGCACTGTGTGCTCTGGCCCATGCTGCTCTCTCACACTTGTCCCTTCCTGCTCCTCCCAGGTGGTTTATTTCACTGCCACGTTCCCATATGTCATGCTGATTGTTCTGCTCATCAGGGGAGTCTCCTTGCCCGGGGCATCCCAGGGAATCCTCTTTTACCTTTATCCAGACATCAGTCGCCTTGGGGACCCTCAGGTAAGGTGGAGGGGGGGAATGAACAGTTAAGCTGTGCTTGCATGGATTCCTCTGGCAGCCCTCACTCTCTCCTTTTTGTTTTTCTACTCTCTTTCTTCCAGTTTCTACTTGCTGACCCCTCTTTTTCCCCCTCTGTGGCTGTAAGGCAGAGCTGTGATTTGGTGTGTTTTCCCTGCTGTCTTGCCCTCCAGTGCTCTTCCCATATTTTCCTGTCTGAGTCTGAATTGCTGAGGGGTATGGGCAGTGGGATTTAATCCTTTATCATAAGAGTGGTGCCAGCTGTCCCTCCCATTTCTTGGGGTGACTCCTCTGCTGTGGAGCCAGACAGTGCATGGGGTGCAGTGTGCCAGCAGCTTGTGGGCATGAGCCCTGCCTGCTCCTGGCATATTTGCTCCACCTTCCTTTGGAAGCATGCTGGGTGCATGGATGGTGGAAGCCATGGCATGCAGCAGCAGCAGTCCCTGGGACCTGGCTGCCTTCCTCTCCTTCCCATCCCTGGTGAGAAGTTCCTGCCTGTTTGACAGGAGGGTCAGCGCCCGACTGCTGCTTTTAATCTCTTTGGGACAAGTCCTTCCACGTTAAATCCTGGCTCCAGCTGAGCTCTGTACCAGCCTTTGTGTGAAGGTGTTTCCAAAGGAGATTAAAGGGTCCCTGCCTGGAAAATAGGCCAGCAAAACCCTTGGTAACCCCATTAACTCTTTCTGGTCTAGCACCAGTGCTGCCTCAGTTAGTACTTTTGTGAATGGGAACATAAGCACTGGTGGATGTTTGGCAGGACAGCTGCTCCCTCAGCATGGAGGTGCAGGAAAGCACAAAAAGGCATGAGGACAGCTCTGTGTTTGCTGTGATTGTGTCTCCATTTGCACTGATGAAGTGCAAGAGGCTTCTGAAATGAAATACTATTTTTGAATGGTGCTCCTTCTCTTAGGAAAAGTCCTGTTGTTACCCTGGCTGTGTTGCCCAGGGGACTGAACTAAGCCACCTCAGGCGTGGCATGGTTGGTTCTAGCTCTGTCCTCATTAGGTCTGCCCTGGCAAACTTTTTCACTTGCAGCCTGTGCTTTAGAAGCAGAGTTTCCTTCCAGCCTGGGAAATGTTGGCAGAAAGGCAGAGTAACCCCTCAAAGTAAGACGATGGCTCTGAACCAAGGAAAGAAAACTCTCCTGAACCAAGAGAGGAAAACTTGTTTCTCCCTCCCCACTCCACATTCCCCAGTGAATGCTTTGCTTCTGAGGGAGAAAAGCAGCATTTGGCAGCAATGGTTGCCTTCCTCTAGCATGTTTTAACCATCCTGCTGAACTATGAAGCAGGACTTGAGTCTTCTCTTGCCTTCCCATCAGAGAGGGAAGCATTAGTGCCCCTATGTGTGTGGCTGTGCCCCCCATCTCTGTGCAGGGACTGTGGTGTGAGTCCTGCCAGCCCATGGGGACCAAGTTGATTATAAGTGGTTTGTGCTCAAAGGACAGTGAGCTATAATTGTTTACCAGCCATTTTTCACTGCCTGGAAGAATGGAAGATTCTTTAGTGCTAGGGAAGGGATTCTGGAAATTAAAAAAAAAAAAAAAATTAAAATAACCTCTTTGATCTGAGCCTTATGAGAAGGCATATCAAGGGGAGGTTTAAACAAAGGGCAAACAATATACAAGGGGACAAAAATCAAAGCTCCTCTAAAGCATATGAAAAACTAGGTGAAAAGAGGGGATGAATTATTTATCAGATTCCACCAGGGGAGCAGCAACAGCTGAGATCTGATTAAATGTCAGAATATCAGGCTGGTGTGTGGAAATCATTGCTTTCCACCTGCCAAGTGACCTTGGACAGAACTGGGAAATCCTGTCTATGAGAGCTTAGTCAAGCTGATTGATGATGGTCTCTTCTGGCTATGAAGTCTACAGTGCCCTAAATCTTTCTGCATCTTCATTTCCTCAATCTGTGAAATGCCTGTAATTAAAATGGTAAATGAATTCCATTTGATAGGTAGATCAGACCATACAGAGAACTGCCAAACCAAGGTGTTGAATAATGAAGACCAGTTATGCTCAAATATTGAGCAGATAACAGCAAAACCATCAAAGAGGTCATCTATCTTGAACTTCATGTTCCCAAACAAAAAAAAAAAATCCTAAAAACAAGCTCATAGCTCATCTTTTAATATGTAGATTATTTAATATGATGATGTTAGCATGTCAGCCATAACTCGGCACAAAGTCTTTTTCCACTCATTGGCTGCATTGCTGTGCTCCAGATGCATCCTGTGTATTTCACAGTGTGGACCAACAGAGGGTCTCGAGGTCATCCTCTGTTTCTACTTTTGATCACTCAACCCTTTGCATTTATCAGTTTCATCAGCAGGAAATGCTGGGAATTTATGAATATGATTAAGGAGAGGGATGCATAGTGGGATCCACCAGTGAGAAGATTAAATGAGAGGAATTCAAAAGTAGAATTAAGATTTAAGTGTGTAAAACTTGTCATTAAAAGAACTTTTTTCAGGTGCTGTCAGGCTTTCTGTTGATTGAAGCTTTCATATCACTGCTAGTAACTGTTTAGATAGACAGATAGAAAGAGAGAACAGATGGGCTTGATGCCAAAAATGCTGTCATATGTGTTTAGGTTTGCTTTAAAGAAAAGAGATGTAATAGTCTCCTTTCACTCTGGTATCAAGTCTCTTAGCTAAATTTCCTTAAGTTTAATGAGTGAGAATGGAGAAGGAGTTGTGCTCAGAGGCTGCTGAATTTCTGTCTCTCTGGAAAAGCAGCAAACGTTTCTCAAAGCCTCCCACACTTCTTTTCCTCTTGAAATTTCCAGAATACCCCCATGCTGTGTTTGCTTTATCCAGTCTTTATATAAAGAAAGAAGCTTCTGTGATAAGCTGCTTTCTACCCATCCCAGATGTGCTGAAAGGCCCCGAATTTGGTGGTTGTATCCCACTCCTGGGGCAGGGAGGCACTGGAGGTGCCAATGGTCAGCAGAGTTGTGCATTTCTTTCTGAATATCCTTCATTACATCCCTCTCATTTTCTTGCACCTATTTCCCTGATGATTGGTTTTTGGAGTGTTTCCCCCTGCAGATTTCCCTCATGGCTCTTCCTTCCCAACAAACAGGACAGAGAGGGAAAGCAAGAGAAGATGCTCCTAGTTTTTTTGTGGGGGGAGGTCTGTCCACTCTGTCTGTGGCTGCAGAGGGAGAATGCTGAGGTCATGGTTTGGACCAGGGCAGCTCTTACAGTCAGGACTGAGCTGAGGATAAGCCCTTCCAGCCACCCCGAGGGAGGATGAGAGATGTGTGCATCCTGCAGGGCTGGCACCTGCTGGGTTAACCATGGGCCCCTGTAGCCACGCTGGGAAGGGGTCAGAGCCCCAGATCATGGCCCTTCCTGCTGCTGCCCCTCTGGGAGAGGGGAGGGTGAGCACAGGCCTCCTAAATATTATTTGTTCCCTGTATTTATTGTTTTCTCAGCAGGCCTTTGCCTTGACACAGCATGCTGGGTTTGCACAGCTTTTCTCCCCTTTGCAGGTGGGCATTGGTTTCACAGGGGGTTCTGCTGTGCCTGTGTGCCCTGCCAGGGCTGTGCTTGTCCCCAGATTCTCTGCTCCCACTCTGTCCCACTCTAGGGGACACAGGGCAGGCAGGGAGAGCACAATGCTCCCACAGCATGCCAGAGGGGCTCAGGGCTGGAATCCTCTCCTCCTCCTTGCTGGAGCAGTGCATCCCCCATGGGGCGAACCACAGCTGTATTTACCTTGACTGCTTCCTTGTCCCAAGCCTGTTCCCAGCCCTGCTGAGCCTGATCTCAATGCTGACATAGCAGCAAGGGATAAAGTTGGCTGGCTGCCTGCAAGCAGCAGGGCAGGGAGGACCACAAAGCTCAGCTTCACAGCAGCCAGGAGCATTCCTTGGAGCATCCACTCACCCCTTCACCTCCCCGAGGCAGGCAGCTGTGTTCCTTGGGACAAACCACAAATCTGTTTTCTTGTTGTGTTTAAAGTAACCCCAGTGGTGGGAGGCCCCTCCTGAGTGCTAAATGTCCCTCCAGGTCCCCAGGTGACCTGAGGTATGGGGATAACATGGTCAGTTTTGTGGGGACCTTGAGTGCTGGCACAGGATTAACTGGGGAGCAAAGCCCCTGTTCCTCACTCCCGAGGAGTATTTCTCAAGCAGATGGGGCTCAGGATTGGGAACATGATGGTTGTCTGGGCAGATGGAACAGGAGCACTTTATAAATGTCAGTGACCCATTCCCTATCTCCTCTCTGCTGGGATGAATGGGGATGGGGAAGAATTGCCCTGGGCTGTGCAGCAGGGCCTCAGCTCTGTGCTGGTGCAGTGCTATGGGATGTGGGCTGCATCTTTGGGCTGTGGCGTGAGTGAAGAGCAACATCAATCATCTGGAAATCATGCCCTGGGAGCCTTGCAGTAAAACCTTAGGAGTCACCCTCTCTCTTTCTGAGGCAGGGACATGTTTGTGTGGTGCAGGGGTGGCTGTGGGTAGTGCCAGTACCACAGGCTGACCTGTGAGCTGTGAGCAAGAGAAATGCTGCTTGAACTGCAGCTCAAGACTTGGCTGATTTTTGCTCTCTGCTATGCATTACACCAGGTGTAGCCCTCCACACAGCATGTACCCACTCTGTGCTGTGTCTCTCCTTGCTGTTTGGTGCTTCTCAGCATGCCACCTATATTTAATGTATGACATTCACTGGGGTTCAATAATGTTTTGCTCAAAAGTGGTCTTTCTGTTATTTGTAAGTGCTTTGAGAACTTCCTAAGGAAGGATCTATCTCAGTGCTGGGAGCTGTTGAATTCCAGTACATATAATCAAGTGCATATTGCTGAGAAAATTAGGGATGAAGGAATGGCCATAACCATCTTGGATAACTGCAGCTCAGGTGCAAAGGTTTTGGCTAAAAACAGAGTAGCAGGCTATTGCAAACTGGAGCAAACAACATATTCAAAGAAATTGAATTATAAATTAAATAATCTGTGTGGCTTAGAAAAATGTAGACAGTAATTAAATCAAAGTACCCATGCTGCTAATATGCCAGCAAAATCTGAACAGGATAAACTTTACCAGTCTCTTTGAGAGCAGTGGCCAGAGAACAGCAGGATGCTTTTATCTGCAGTGGAAAGAGAGCCCTGCCTGACCCTGCAAGGTCTTTTAGTCAGAGTGGTCTGAGAACAGCTGAAAAAAAAACATTTCTCTGAGTCATTACAGGGAGGGAAATGAGCACAGGCAGCAGGCTGGGGAGGAAAGGTTTGAGTTGCTGAAGTGAGTGGTCCATGTTGCCCCCGTGAGCCCTGTGGGGCTGGATGGGCAGTGGTGCTGCTGGAGGAGGCTGGAGCCCTTCCACTCCAGTGATCCCAGAGTCCTGGGACTTGCTGCTGCTGCTTGACCCCATCACCAGTGGGTCAGGAGCACACATGGCATCAGTCCTGTGGCAGTCCTTTGACCCCCAGGCAATTTGGGAATTGCAAGGAAACTGGGAAGGTTGTAGATGTCTCTTGTCTTTGGCCCAAGAGCTGCAGTAACCTTTTAATGCCTGAAATAATGTGCAGGCAGCCTGAGCTGGTGTTCACAGTCATGCTAAGTAGGATCATAAGCTCTGCAAGTCAAGCTTTATTTACAGTTTCAGCCACAGCACATGCTAAGGCAGGTCCTGTGTTCCCTAAAGATATCCCTTTGGGGCTGGACTCCCACACAGGCAGGTGTGCACCCCACAGGTGTGAGACTGGCCAGAGCAGACAGTGAAGTGAGGAGCCCACAGCCCCCATTCTCTGCTGCACAGGGTTTTCACTGGGCTTTAGAAATGAGCCATGTCATAAGCCACTGAGCTAATGAAGCTTGGCCTCTTGATACTTGGCTTCCACTATGGCTGGTAAAGCACCAGTTCTTTTCCTGCCTGAGGGGTATTTCTCTTTTTCATGTGTGATTTATGTCATATTTAACACTGGTAGACTCTTCTTCCCTGTAGCTTTCTGCTCAGTAGGGACCCTGAATTCCTGTTTTTTTTCCCATTCCCTGACTGTTGTGCAATTCATAGGTAGTTGATATCCCTGAAGTTTCTGACAACTGTTAAATCTGGTTGAAAAGCATCAACTGAGTCTAATGTTATGACAAGCGTGGGGTAGGCAGTTTAATGGCAAAAGTCTTGCTGTCTTGACAAATTAAGCTACAAGAGCTTACAAACCCCATGAGAGGATGTGTTCTGAGCTCAAATTTTGTCACAGCACAAGCTGGCTTGTAGCTAGGCAACTAATTTGGCCATAGATAAGAGATTCGGTTCGAGTAGCCTGGTTTGATAAACAGGCCCCTAGGTGAACAATTGTAGGATATGTTCCAACCCAAACAGGGATTTCACCCAATGAAACTGGGTGAAATCCCTAAACTGCAATTTACTGCAGTTCCATCCTAAACTGCAGTCACCCATTGGTCAGAGAGCTGAGCAATCTGAACTCCCAACCTATCCTATGTGTATGCCTGGGAAATCCAAACCCTCTGTTTAAAGAGAGAACCTTTTTAACCTCTATTTAAGGTATATTTTAACTCTATTTTAACCTCTTTTTTAACCTCTATTTAAGGAGGGTTCACAAGAATCAAGTGCTTTTGTCACGTGAATCACAAAGTGTCACGTTTGTCTCCGACTCAGCAACAATCAATGTCATAAAATTTGATGGAAAACAAGAGCTGTAACAATGAACAGCAAAATAAAAAGCAAATCTAGCAAAGGATTTGGTGCCAGTCTGTGCAAAGATGTTTAAATTATTGATGCAAAGGTGTCTGCTGGTCCAGCTCACTTTAGTGCCTTGCTGTGCCTAAAATGTAGCTGCAAAATGAAAGCTGTGCCCTTTACTGCCCACGAGCACACGGAATGCTTTAGGAATCAATTTTTAAAAGAGCTTTGATCTTTTTCTAATATTTTTGAACTGAAAAAATTAATACCTTGCTCTCTAAACCCATCTTCCCATTCATCTCCTAAAAGAGTAAAATACACTGAGGTCAATTACTTTTTTGACTTCCCAGTGCCTTGAATTAGCTGTTCCAGTCCCATCTCATCACCTGTCCCTTCCCATTCTGCAAATCAGAGATTTGATCTCACTCCCTGCTTGATCTGAAACCCAAAGTCCAGGGTTTCCATGGACTCAAGTGAAGGTTGTGGGGTTGAATGTTAGACAAGTGGCTTGGAGAGCAGTTTCACCAAACCTAGTCCTAGCAGCACTTTGCCTTCTCTCCCTGCTGAGGTTTGCAGCAGTGGGCAGGGAGAAGATTTATTCTGCGCATCTGTGCCTTGAGCAAAATCCAGCATTTCTTCTGGAAAAACGGCAGCTAATGGGATTTTAACATGCCTTCATAAGCCCCATCAGCCCAGGAAGGGGAAGAAGTAAATATAAACCAGAACCTCTCACCACATGATTGCACTTTGCCCAGTATGGAAGAGGAAAGGCAGAACCATGCATTGGTAAGGGTGGCCTGAGCAATGGGAGTGGCTGGGCAGGTGCATTGCCTCAGGACATGAGGTCTTGGCTGACAGATACAGCTGTGATTTGAAGGCATCAAAACCAGTGGGAAGCACTGCGGTGCTTTCCATTGGCTCCTGTTCTTGGAGGGGCTCTGGGGCAGGGCTGGCATTTATCTGAGGGCTTACTCTCCTCTGGGAGAGGAGAGTGAAGTCAAATGGAGACTTTTCTTATAAAGCTGTCCCAGCAATACTTTATTTCTGCTTTTCTTTTGTCTTGAGAATGTGGCTACCCTTCAGCATTGGTTGAATGATTGTCTTATCTCTGTTTTATAAAACCCCTAGGAAAAAAAAATCTTAGAGAACAGAGGTTTATTTAATAATCTTTGTCATTGCTTCATTGCTCACCATTGGTTCCTGCTTTTGCTGCTGTCTGCAGAAGGCAGTGACAGTGGCTGAATTGGTGACTGCACACAGCCAGGCTTTCAGATGAAATTTGGCATTGACAAATGTCAGCCTTAGAGCTCTGGGATGTGTTATTGACAGTGAGAGCAAAGGGCCTCATGGGAATAACAGTGTTCTTGTATGTTCTTTTAGGAGCTATCTTTTGCAATCAACTCTGTTTATTTCTAGTATTCTTCCCCAGCTGAATTTCATTTAAGTTTTGGAGTCTTTACATTAGGTGTTGGAGGGAAGGGCCAACACCAGAAGCTGTATGTACCTGTGCTGGCCAGTGGGAGACTAGGCTTGCCCAAATCAAGTACCCTTCCTCTGGTGGCAGAGGGCTCCTTCAGCTCTCATGGAAAGTGTTCATCTCTCCTCCTCCTGCTGGAAGGCACTTGAGTGTCACAGGGTGCTGCAGATTTGTCAAAGAAAGAGAGAAAGAGGTGGTTATGAAGAGCTGTATGTGCTTTGAGTGGATGAGGCTTCTGATGTATCCCTTCCCTTTGGCACTCCTAGCCCCCCTGGGTGCCTCACTGAGCACTGTAATTCCTGGCACTGTACAACCTGCCTCTAGAAAAGGCTTGTTTCAATGCAGAGTCCTGCTGGCTTTCTGTTGCCTACAGCACCTTTGGGCTCTGCTTTTTCCCATCTCTGCAGTGTCTGTGCTGGCCTTGTCTTCTCACCTATGTTTGCATCTCCCTGTTTGCAGGTCTGGATGGATGCAGGCACTCAAATCTTCTTTTCGTATGCAATTTGTCTGGGATGCCTCACAGCTCTGGGCAGCTATAACAAATACCATAACAACTGCTACAGGTAACTGCTGCCTTGAACCTTCCCCTCCTGAACAGCAGGGATGGATGAATGCTGGAGGCTGCTGGCCTTTGGAAGTATCGTGATTTCTGTTTCTACTCAAGGCATAGGAAAACTCTTCCCAGGTGTTTTCTCCCCAAATCCAGTTCTCTGTTTTATACCCAAGGGAATTGTCTGTCTGTCCCCTGTTCTACACTCTGTAAAGTTAGATCCTCTTCACCCCAGTCCACACTACAACCTCCCTTATTACATGGGTGCACAAGCAGCCTTGTGAAAGAACTGTGAAATCTAATGGCATTCAACTGGAGTCCTTTCACCTTGTGATTTATCCTTCTGTGGTTCATTTGGACACAGTGACTGGCTCAGCTGTCAGTGCTCTGGGTTCCTGTGTGCTATCTATGGTTACATATGAGCCTGCAAGATGTGTCTTCTGTTTATTGCATGCTGGACTGCAGGAACAGAAAGGGACCAGGTTGCCAGATAGAATCAGGCTGCTGAGTTGAAGTGGTCCAGTGAAAATAAGCTCATTTTGCTGTAGATGTATCCATCCCCAGGGTTTAAAGGTTTGTGTGAGAAGAGGCCACCTCTCTTCCCTATTTCTCTGCTGATTGGGCTGTTCCCAGCACTGACTTCTCCCCCCATCTTTTAAATTCAAAATTGTGGTTGTTGCCATTTAAGGTCCAGGCACACCACTGGCTGCATGATCCCCGGTTGGCATCTTTCTTCACTTTGGGAGTTCATTCCTGCTGCAGGGCTGCCTGTCCAACAACAGCTGGACTAGGAGGCCTGTTTCTTTTCATGCCCCTTCCCCCACATTCGGTTTTGAGAGAAAAAACTGTAGGAAAGGAAGAGATAATGAATCTGTTTCTGGCCTTCAACATGTCCTTGGACATTAGCCCTTTGCATGCCCAGCCTAATATGTAACCTGGAGATGATGACAGGGGCTGCTCAGGGTTGTAAAGACCTTCTGTAACAGAAGCTGAGAGTTGCTGTAGAAAGGGGAGAGACCTCTGTCTGCACATGGTGCTGTGCTTTTACCCTATATGCTGTTTGGCTTTTCTAGGAATGCTGGTCTTAGTTTTGGTGTCAAACCTTCGAGTAGCCTTTCCCAGGCATGGACCCAGTTTTAATGAGGATAAAAACACAGAACCAGGATTTAGCAGAGGAGAGGGACATCAGCATGGTGCCCCACTTTGTTATACCAGGCCAGGTGTAACCTTGGGTGACCTGGAAAAGGATGTGGGCAGTAAAAACCATTGTTGATATGGCAGTGGTCCAAGATGGCATCAAACACTATCGACCATTTCTTGTTTCCTGTCATAGCAAGGGAATTCTTCATGGCTCCCTTTCAGGAGTAAATCTGTAGAGATCTCTTTGATCTGGCCATCCCCTCATTTTACTCTCTACCATGACACCCCTTCCCACCTTCCAGATAATGGGAGAGCACCTTCCAGCCCATGCCTTTCCAAGGAGGGTTTGACCTGTCATGGATACATCCAGGGGAAAGAGGGAGAAACACCAGGAAGGACGAGGAACTTTTTGAAACATGTGAGAATTTGTATGAAATTACTGAGAATATAATTTGAGTGGAGAGCAGGCACTTTATAGCAACTGGAGAAATGAGGTTCTGGCTTGGGCTTCCCATTGGGTAGCTGGGATTGGTGGAGTGTGGCCTTCCTTTCCAGCTGGGAGATTCATTGGGCCTTAGAAACCAAGTGCAACGGCAGAGAAATGGTGCTGGGTGCTGTGCAGTCCTTGACAATGCAAAGAGCTGTGCTTTGGAAGGAATAATTTGAATTTGCATGATGCAGTGGCTCTGACCTAGTTAACATGCAAGCAGGAGCACGAAGCCCCAAAAATGCTATATAACTAAAGACTGATACAGAAAAATCACACTGGATTTGCAGAGTAGCATTTAATAAAGTCAGAGCAAGCCATGAAATGCCAGAAGGGGTGCATTCAATTTGGTTCAGAATATCTCAGAATGATGCTGCAAATGTTATTGTTGTCCCCAGGGTTGCAGTCACAAGAGGACTAGGGAGACTCGAGCGTGAAAAGGAATTGGATAGATAAGAGATGTTCAGTTTAAAGTGTTGATGGATGAGAATGAGATGAAACAGACAAAAGGGAATAGATCAGAGAAAATAAATTGGATGGCTGTGATTATCTTTTTCTCATAATGCAAAGACCAAGACATACCTAGTAGTGCTGAGAACCCAGAAGATTGTAACTGAGAAATCTATTAAGGAAAAAAAAACACATGTTCCCTTCTCAGACAAAAATAAACTGTTACATGCTGCTACAGGAGGGACCAGGGGAGAGAGAGGAAAAAACCAGAAAAAACCCCCTGGCATTTAGATGTGTGGAAAGACTACCTTACAAGCAAGCTTAGGTGAGCGATGCATCTTTATGCTATCCTTGGACAAGGCTTCCCTTGGGGAAGTCCTGCTGTGTTGTCCAGCCTGGGGCATCTTTCTGCAGCTCCTAGTGCTGAGTCAAGCTGCAGGTGTGTTGGGAGAGAGACAGTGGCTGGGGCAGAAAAGCAGGTGCTGCCCAGGGGGGCTGCTGTGGGGAGTGGGTCATACCTGGCTTATGCTTTGCCCTTTCTCCCAGGGACTGTGTGGCCCTGTGCTTCCTCAACAGTGGCACCAGCTTTGTGGCTGGCTTTGCCATCTTCTCCATCCTGGGCTTCATGGCAGAGGAGCAGGGTGTGCCCATTGCCGAGGTGGCCGAGTCAGGTGAGTGCAGACCCTGGTGGGATGGGCTGTGGGGTGCTGCCACTAGAGCCCTCAGTGACTGGGGGATGCCTGCAGCTGCAGGTTCCCATCTCTTGCTCTCTGTCTCCAAAAAGCAGGCAGAAATGAGTACAAGTGAGTACTCATGAATACAATGCAATAGCTGTGGTTTGAGCCTAATAAAAACTGCCTCTAATGATGAGGGCTGGGGTTAGACAGCTGCTGTCTCTTGTGGGGAGGGTGCTGAGGTGACTGCATGGCATATGCCCAGGCTTGTGCTGTGCTCCCTGGGCTCAGTCTTCCCCTGGCTCCCAGTCCTTGCAGCAGTGAAGCAGCCAGAGATTGCTGTGTCCCCTTACCTCCCTTCCTGCTCCTCCTTCCCTGAGTTCCATGCACAGCAGGCTATTACTGCAGTGACAGGCTGCATGGCCACAAGCTGTGCCTTGGCTGGGTGGCTGCCTCAGGCAGGTCTGAGCTGTGCTGTGCTGCTGCCATTGCTCTGAAAGCCCTTCTCCCTGCAGGGCCTGGCCTGGCATTCATCGCCTACCCTCGGGCTGTGGTCATGCTGCCCTTCTCCCCACTCTGGGCCTGCTTCTTCTTCCTGATGGTTGTTTTGCTGGGACTGGACAGCCAGGTAAAGCTGCAGGACAGAGTGATTCCCTACCAGACAAAAGCCACTCCCTCTTCAGGACAGGTTTCAACTTGGCTGAGGGGGAGCCAGTGGGGCTGGGAAGCTGGTCAGGATGGGCTGACAGAGGTGGGATGTCTGCTTTTTTGCAGTTTGTCTGCGTGGAGAGTCTTGTGACAGCTCTCGTGGACATGTACCCCACCATCTTCCGCAAGAAGAACCGCCGGGAGACCCTCATCCTGCTGGTCTCCATCCTCTCATATCTGGTTGGCTTGGTGATGCTCACAGAGGTATTTTGGGCTCAGAACCACCTGCATGGTGCTTGACAGGACACAGTGGGACCTGGTGGATGCTGAGGTCTGCCCTGGGGCCAAGAGTTTGCTGCTGAGTCCCCATCCTGCTGCCCTGGGCCTGCCCTTCTCATGCCATTCACAGCCCTTATCCCCTGTGCCAGTCACAGTCCTGATACTTCTCCTGCCATGACTGATACCTGGAGCTCTGGACAGCCAATGTTTTGGTTATAAAATTGTCTTGACACAGACCCAACCTTTACGGCTGTAGTCTGTTGCATGGGAAGGGCTTGTCCTTCTGTTTCTTCCTGAATGGAGTTACAGCAACACTTGCTATAAGGAAACTTACCAGGTCTGGAGTGCACCCCTTATCAATTATACTGATATGCTCTTTATTATCTTTGTGATTAATTGCCTGGGAGCTAAACTGTTCTCATTTAAAACTTTTAACTCTGCCTAGCAATATACTTGTGAGAATTGATGCTGCCTGAATGCTCTTGGCACTTTCTGTTATAATTTGGACACAGCTTTTGGAAAAGCTATCTCTGATACTGTATGTGCAACATCGTGCCTGGACTAACCCACAGGCCCATTTTATAGGCAGCCCTGCAGACCTGGGCTGCATGCAGTTATTTCCTTCTGCAAATTGGGACTTTAAAATCAGTTGGATGGATTGTGCATCATAAAGGGGATTTCCATCTTTACTCCCAGCTACAAGAGCTGCCTAGGTTTCGTCTTCTCCTAAAACATCCCCATAATCTCTGGCAGTCAGTTGCCATCTGCTGTGCTGTCCTGCTGTCCATTGAAATGAGGGGTTGCAGAGACTCCTGAGAGCAGCAGGGGGGCTGCATGTCTCTGTCAGGCCTTGGGCACAAGGGTATGCCTTTTCTGTAGGCATAAAACTCTGTCCCAGAGAGGGAGATGCCTGCAGCTCTGGGAAAGATACTGAGTTTGTTTCCTGCTCTGGCTTTAGCTCTTTGCCTGACTCCTCTCCCCTCTCTCTCACCTTGCTGCCCACTTGGGCCTTCCCAGGGTGGGATGTATGTCTTCCAGCTCTTTGATTACTATGCTGCCAGTGGCATGTGCCTGCTCTTTGTGGCCATCTTTGAGACTCTCTGCATCGCCTGGGTCTATGGTGAGTATGGACTAGGGGCGGTCCACAGCTGTGGCCTCTCGTGGTCTTGTCTGGTTCATTCTCAAAATGCTGGTTGGTATCTCAACTTGGTAATTGATTCACAGTGCAAGGCAGAATCTAAACCTTTGCTTTGGTGCCCCTGGACTCAGCTGGCAGGGACTTCCTCACAGGAACACCCTGGCAGATCTGCTTGGCAGATATCCCCTACATGTTCCTATGTACTCCTGCTTCTGAGACCCTCTTTCCTTGGGGAATTGGTGCTGTCTGAAAAATCTTTTCTCAACCTGTGTTCAGAGGGCTGGAGATTCAAACATTTTTGAGAGCCCTCTCAGTCTTGACAGTCAGCAGGTATGGGTAAAAACCTGGGCTGAGGTCCTAGCCTTGGAGATGCTGAGAGGCTGGCCCTGCTGACGTACTGAGCTGTTTTAGGGGTATAGGAAGTTAGTCCAGGACAAAGCTGGCCACACTCCTGAGGAGCTTCCTGACCCAACTGTTGACTACACTGAGGCTATTGCACTTAAACAGTGGTGAAGCAGGACCCTGGACATGCAGACCCTGCTGCCCTCCTTCCCTGGTGGCAGTGAGGGATCCCATCCTTGCCCTCTTCTGCAGGTGCTGAGCGTTTCTACGATAACATTGAAGACATGATCGGCTACCGGCCGTGGCCCATCATCAAATACTGCTGGCTTTTCATCACCCCTGCAGTCTGCATGGTGAGGACACACAGGAGGAAGAGCTGTGGGGAGGAAGATGGGCAGGGCTGGGTGCCTCTGAGATACAGACACCTGCATATATACAGAGGGATGTGCTTATGTATAGGGGGTTATGTGGCCTGGAGTAAGGGGGCCTTTTGTTATTTGTGCTTGTAACTTGGGGGCCAGGTGTGGGGCTCAACAATGGGGAGAGGCTCAGCTGTGACAGAGGTGTTTGCTGATGGGACAGGTTCCTTGATGCCATGACCAGTGTTGCCCGTGGGGGCTGTCCCAGCAAACCCTGTTTAACAGCTCTGTTGCTGCCCTGAGGTGCTCCTTTTTACCATGAGTCTCTGTGCAGATGTGTACTCACCAGGAAGACCTCTCTTTGATCATGATTTTCTCTCATTTTTCCTTGGTCTCTTCCACCTTGCCAGGCAACCTTCCTGTTTTCTTTGATCAAATACACCCCGTTGACATACAACAAGAAATATGTGTACCCGTGGTGGGGAGACACCCTGGGCTGGCTGCTGGCCCTCTCCTCCATGGTGTGCATCCCTCTCTGGATTGTCTACAAACTCTCCACCATCAAAGGCTCCCTCAGAGAGGTGAGGTTGGTGCTCTGGGATCAGGGCATAGGCTGTGCTTCTGTTTTGAACTCCAGCCCCGCAGCAGAATCATTTGTGTGTTACAGGTTGATTAGCAAGGAGCCCAGAATAAATCACTTAAATGAGATAATTGCTATAACAGACCTTGTTTTTAAGTTCTGCCTTGCTGGAGGCTGCTTCAAACTGGCTGCTGCTAGTTTTTCATTTCTTCTGTCTTTTCACCAGTACTACCAGGAAAAAGGTCATTAGATGGAGAGGATAAAGATGATCTCTATTCTTAACTGAGGCTTGAGGACTTGCTCTGAGAAAGCTCCAGATCCCCTGAGAATTATTGGTCAACTGAGTTCACTAGTCTGTGCTGAGGCCATAGAGTTGGAATGGAGGAGAATTTGGAATTCCAATCAGTCTTGGTGCTCTGGTTCTATCCTGCTTCCAGAGTGATGCATTGCTAGTTGCCCTGTAATACACTGGAGGAGCAGGGAGCTAGAAAACCAGCTCCAGATGAGCATCTGATTGCTGCCACAGCTCATGATTTCAGGGTGAGCTTTCACAAACAGTCCTGAGCCCCCAGGATCCCTCTCTTTCCCTGTCTCCTGCCAGCATTCAAGAATGGATTGTGACAGCAATGTGCCCCTGACCCCTGTGTCCAGCACAGACAGGGAGCAGGAGCAGTTGCAGGGGCATGGCAAGGCTGCACAGCTTGATGTGGTATGAGAGTAACCCCTTCTGAACTTGTCCCATTTAAAGCCAATCCTGTGTGTACAGGCTCTGTGCTGATGGAGGGCATGACCTGGAGGTACTTGCTCACCAACCTTCCTTCAGACTGTTTTCTAGCCCTGGCCTGGAGCAAATGGAGGACAGAACTTTCCTGCATTGTCCCTGTGTTAGATGTCCCATGTGCTCGGTGCTTGCCTTGGGACAAGTGGTTGGAAGATGAGCTTATCACCTCAGTTTCTGAAGTACTGACTGTGCTTATTTTGGACATCTCTGGCATTTAGGGACCAGATCTGCAGCTGGGCCTGGCTGGCTGAATGAAACCCAAGACTAGTAAGGGAGGGTCCAGGTCACTTTTTGTCCTTGCAGCTGTGTTAAGTCCTGGTCTTTGCCTTTCAGAGGTTCCGCCAACTCACCTGCCCACTTGAAGACTTGCCTTCCAGGCCAGGCACAGATCAGCCCCTTCCCTCCACCAGAGCTGGCCTCCTGATGCTGACAGAGCTCGAATCTCATTGCTAGGACCAGTGTGGCTCTCCCTCCCTCTCCCCAGGATTGTTTCTATACAGCGTTTGCCACCTGTTGGATAACACAAGGATTCTTGACTCGCCAAGAAGAGGGGGATTTCTGGGCTGAGCTCCCTTCTCTGGAAGATTTGAGGGGCTGAGGAAGAGGCTGCCATGGAGATGGTCTGTGTGGAGTTAGCAATGCACCTTAATTCTCTCCTTGGAGAGAGCTCTGAAGGAGCACATCATGCACCAGTGTTCCTGAGCATCCCCCATTCTGGTGGGCAGAAAGGAAGGACTGACTCTGGGGTAAAGAGTGTCAGAATCTCAGAGCTGTGGCTCCAGTGTGGACTTTGGGAGCTTCTCCATCCATTCCATTAAATCTGTGTTTTTCCTGACTAGATCTCCTCTGTCTCTATTTTGTCCCACTGGCATCCCTTGCCAACAGCATGTTAGGTGAGATGTGTGTCAGCCGAGCTGTGCTGGGCATTCAGGTCTGGATCTCTGTTGCACAATGATATGGGAAGGTGGCCAGAGGAGAGGAAGCTTTGTTAGGGTAGGAAGGAAAACAGGGAACAGTGGTTCAGAGGCTTCTCTAAGTGGTAGATGTGGGGTACCCTGGTGAAGTGCAATGCCACCTTCTGCTGGAGCCACTGCCAGCTCTCAGACAGAAGTGTCATCTGTCTGATGAGCCACTGGGCTGTTCCTGGGGTCTGAGAGGAGAATGTGGATTTGTGTTTTCTTCTGGCAAGTGAGGGATCGTGGGCTACTCTCCCTTGCCTCTGCAGGTCTGTGTCTTTTTCCGTGCTGACTGCCTTCCAGGTGCTCTGGAGCATCATTTTGGTTTTCCTGTGAATGGACGAAGGGCTGAGTGCTGGAAACAGAACCCACATGTTATGTCAACAAACAGGGCCCCTTGTTTCCAGGCTGTTTGGGTAAAAGAAATAAAACTCCAAGAGTTTGTGTTTTAAGTGCTGTAGCCCCAGCATCCGAGGAGGGCAGCCAGAGGACACGTAACCCTGGGAAGCTGGATGGCTCCCAGGAAACCCTGAGGAAGCCGGAGCGTGGACGGAGCTGAGCCAGCAGCCGGAGGCGCTCAGCTTCCCCAGGCACACGAGGTGGGCACCACGCTACGGCGGGCAGAGGAAGACGCGAATTAAAGCGAATTCAAGCGAATTAGCGCAATCGGCGCCATTAACCACCAGGGGGCCCCAAGCCCTCAGCCTTGGCACGGCTGAGGGACACCGGGCTCCTGAGGGGGCACCCGGCTGAGGGGCGCCGGGCTCCTGAGGGGGCACCCGGCTGAGGGACGCCGGGCTCCTGAGGGGGCACCCGGCTGAGGGGCGCCAGGCTCCTGAGGCACCCGGCTGAGGGACGCCGGGCTCCTGAGGGGGCACCCGGCTGAGGGACGCCGGGCTCCGAGGGGGCACCCGGCTGAGGGGCGCCGGGCCGCTGAGGGGGCACGGAGACCCGGCCATCCTCCTCCCCTTCATTCCCGGTGCCCTGTAGAGGTTTTCTCTGAGGACATATGCCTCCCACAGGGAGCGGCGATCTCAGAACGATGCCAGCGGCTGAGGGGCGCCGGGCCATGAGAGCACCGTGAGCCGTCCATCCTCTAAATCCTAGAGGGATGTAGTTCTCTAGGCAATGACGAGTTCCCGAGTTTGGTTTTCCTTGCATTAGTTTCCCCTAGTTTAGTGTTCTTGGAGCCTGGAAGCCTGAGATGGGACACAGTTCTGTGTGGAAAGGAGTTACAGACTTTTGCTCCTGGAGGCTGCGAAACTCGGGTGAGCACCAGGCGCTGAGGGGATTTGCTGCTGGGAGCAAGTACCACCAGGAAAAAGATCATTAGGTGGAGAGGATAAAGATGATCTCCATGGTGCCCTTAACTGAGGCT
Source organism: Cichladusa arquata (assembly GCA_026413545.1). Classification (NCBI taxonomy): domain Eukaryota; kingdom Metazoa; phylum Chordata; class Aves; order Passeriformes; family Muscicapidae; genus Cichladusa; species Cichladusa arquata. Next base: position 66,936,529 of record JAOTQP010000870.1, on the reverse strand, counting down.
TGAGGACTTGCTCTGAGAAAGCTCCAGATCCCCTGAGAATTATTGGTCAGCTGAGTTCACCATAGAGAACTGTGCTGAAGCCATAGAGTTGGAATGGAGGAGAATTTGGAATTCCAAACAGTCTTGGTGCTCTGGGTCTGTCCAGCTTCAGAGTGATGCATTGCTGGTTGCCCTGTAATACACTGGAGGAGCAGGGAGCTAGAAAACCAGCTCCAGATGAGCATCTGATTGCTGCCACAGCTCATGATTTCAGGGTGAGGTTTCACAAACAGTCCTGAGCCCCCAGGATCCCTCTCTTTGCCTGTCTCCTGCCAGCATTCAGCAATGTGCCCCTGACCCCTGTGTCCAGCACAGACAGGGAGCAGTGGGAGCAGTTGCAGGGGCATGGCAAGGCTGCACAGCTTGATGTGCTATGACAGGCTGCATGCACAACCATGGGTTGCCCCCTTGGTAGGTCTGCACCTCCTACATCAAAATCTCAAGTTTCTGCATGCATCCCTCCCTGCCTCTGCAGAATACTGGGAAGTTGGGAGCTCAACTGGTTGCCACAATTTTCATGGTCAGCCTCAAAGCTTCAGAGCTCCAAATTCCCGTTACCACTGTGCTTCATGCATGAGCTAAGGGTAGTAAAGAAGTGAGAAGTCCAGGAAAAGCCCCTTTTGGAAGAGATCCACAACATGATGGAAGACAGAGCCAACCAGCTGCCCTGCCACTTGGACACGGAACTGACTGGTAAAAATTACTTCTCAAAAGGAGAGAACTGAGTTCAATACAGAAGTTTTAGCAACAGATATTTTTATTCATGTAATTTTAACCTTAAACAGAATTATACTTTCATTTTCCTGTAATGTCTATAAGAGGTTTGTCCCACTGGGAAGATATTTTAACCATAATAGAAAACAGTAGTTGTCCGCAGCTATCTCTAAAATCTGGCTGATATAAAAGTCTGCTCGGCTGCATGTAGGCAAAGTGTGAGTTTGCTGAAAGGCTTTTGACTTGCTTTGTTTCAAAATAGACTGGTGTTCAGTGAATTGGGCATGTGGTTTATTGATCTGGTTATATATGAGCCAGGAAATCTCCCAAGCCTGTGTTCTTAGGTGACCCAATTGCTGTAAAGCTTTTGATGAGCTCGCCAGGTCAGATAAGCAGGAGAACCAAAGGTTTTGCTGAATACTCTTAAATAAGTGTCTGATTTCTGACATGACTCTAAGCAAAGTATTAGACTTAATGACACCTGACTTGAGATATGAATCAAGTGTATTGTATCTTTCTCATTGAAAAGGTTGATGGACCAAATCTGAAATTAATTTATTTGAAGTTTCTAGACATGACATTTTTTTCACAACATTTTTAAGACCCCATGCTTAAAAAGAATTTTTGGTGAAATTCAGAGTGTGGCAATTTCAGCATACAGTGATTATGATTTGGAAATATGGTAAAAAGGATTTTCATTGCATTCAAGATCAGCATTGCAGTCTGTGGAATTTGCACTACACTTTTGCCAGCTGGGGAGATGCTGTTCTACCTTTAGACAAGAGGTGTGTGGTCATTGCATATTTCCCACCTTCAGAATCCAAAACCTACAAATTAGCCCAAGGATTCAACCCATTACTTACTGGATAACAGGCATGAGATTAAAGACCCTTTTTTTTCATGGATTGTTTTGAGGTGGTGATCATGGTTTTTCGGTTTTGTTTGTTTGGCTTTGATTTGGGTTTTTTTGTTTGTTTGGTTTTGTGGGGGTTTTTGTTTTGTTTCATTTTTTGTTTGGTTTGGTTTTTTGTTGTTGTGTTTGGTTTGGTTTGGTTTGGTTTTCTTTTTTTTTAAATGAGAAGTTCACCTAAAAATGAAGTCCCTGAGATTCTCCCCCAGGTTATTGTTGCTTGGGCCTGTCCATCCATCTGTTCATGAAAACCAGGCTCTGCTTTTCCCTTTTTGTGTCAGTGGTGCCTGGGGAGAAAATTCAGCTTTCCTTGTCCATGGATGGAGATGCTCACACAGGGCAGGGGAGAGACTTCAGATCTCAGGGACAGACCCATGGATGAGGATGCATCTACTGTCATGGAGAGCATCCCAAATCCCGGGATGTTTGAGCAGAGATTTCTTTTTCCTTCTGCCTTTGGTGGTAACTACAAGGCTGTTTTCCATGGCTAGTGCAGAATGATGTGTTGTGAGTAGTGTTGCACATTTTGGTGACAAGAAAAGTGGATGTGATGGATGCCATGGTGCATAAATGGAGAGAACAGAGTAAGATGAAGATGTTAACTTGTGGAATACATAATCCTGTGAAGGAGAGATCCCCAAATAATCTGGTAAGTGTGTCCTGTGGGTGGGTGTAAATGAGCATATTGCACAGAGCAGGGCATTTGGCTGAGCCCTCTGTGCTAACATGGTTAGCTGCCTGCCAGAGGGGATCTGCATGGAGCAGATAAGGGAAGTATGTGTGGGGGAGCACAGAGGCACACTGGAGAAGCTGTTACTTCCAAGGAGTTACCAGTGTTTTTTTATCCCTGTCTCCATCTGACCTGCCCAGAGTTGCAACACCTTGGTGCAGCAGCTGCAGGCGCCTCTCTGTGTCTCCATCTGACCTTGCCTTTGTGTCCTTGTGCCCTGTGCACCCGAGGTGTTTGCTGTCACATGTTCCACAACACCAGGCTCAGCTGCCCTGAGGGAGCAGGGAGGGAAAGCAGGAGCAAACAGGCACATGCCCATGTGTCCTCTGCCTGCCTTTGTTCTGTGATCCTCTTGGTCTCTGATGTGCAACTTAGAGAGGCTGTTAGACTACAGATGTCTCCCCAGCATTGCCAGTCCTCCCTCCTGACCACCTTTCTTGCTGACACTGGGTTCCTACACCATTTTTCCATCCCAGGGATGCTGTGAAACAGGGGATGTCTCACCCTGCCTGTACTTTCACAGATAAAGGCTCCTGGCAGCCTCCTCCTCCCTGGGATCCCAGCACAGGAGCGGTGCTGTGGCTGCTGAAGCCCATCAGGGTTCTGTAGGGCCTCATTAGCTCTTGTTGCTTTGGTTATGTTCACTTGTGATTAGTTACAGTGAAACTGTTGTCAGAAGTCACAGGCTTACTCAAGCAGAAATTAGCCATAAACATGAAAAATAAATTATACCAATGCCTAGGGGAAAATCCCTGCAAACATAGTGTTCAGTCAGCAAGGCATGTTCTGAACCAAAGAAGCAGCAGTGTTGTGCCCACGAGGCAATCAGCATTTCTCCTATTCTGTTAGTAAAAGTGTTAAAAGATGGGATTAGTCTGGACAAACGAGGGCAGGGATGGTTTCTCCTGCAGGTGGCTCAGCAAGGGGGGCAGCCAGGGCTTCAGGCTCCACTGCGTCTAACAACTGTCCCAGAGACTGCCTCTGCAGCCTCTGATGTTTGTAAAGCACAGTTTGGATTCGTCCATAGGGTGTCATGCTGACAGACCTCTCCCAAAATCTGGGCTAGGGGGAGATTGGACTCGTTTTGGCTTGAAGCCTTCAGTCTTGCTGGCTCAGGGGCCCAGGACTCACTGCTGCCAGGGAGATGGCCCTGGCGTGGGCTGAGCTTGGCAGCCTCCTCCTCTGGGCTGGCTCTTCTGCAGACATGTCAGAGCTGCCTGAAAGGGTGGAGACACTCAGATGGTGGGAAAAGCCAGCATGTGTTCTGAGAAAGGAAATGGTAAAAGGAGAGGCGAGAGGGCACTGCCAGCTGGCAGGTGGTGAGCAGGATAGGGAGGAGGACGCCTTGAGGAGGTACAGGGCAGATCTGAGGTTTGGGGCAAAGGCTGAGTGCTGGTCCTCAGCTGCCCAGAGCCTTGCAGTTTGAGGCAATCTGGTCCTTTCAAAGAGAATTTTCAGAGCCCACATCGTGGGGGTGACCTGCAGTCAGATTGTCACTTCCTTTAGCAGCCCTGTCCTACCTACACAGCTGCTCAGCCCAGAGTGCCTGCTCAGGGCTAACTCTGCCAGTGAAGGTGACAACTGGTGGTCAGGGAGTGCATCACCCCTTTCTTTGCTCTCTCCTGGGGGGGGACTGAGCACAGTCTGCAGCCCACCAACTGAGCTGCTCAGAACATGATTTTTGCTTTTCAGTCTGGATCATCACACCAGTGAAATCCCTCACATGGAAGCTGGGGTGATGAGATAAATGTGCCCCTGCCATAGCATGATTTTAAAACCCTGTGAATAGTTGCCTGGTGGGAAACTCTGAAGCCTGAGTGTAACTTCTGGTACTTTCCAGGCTAGCAAACAGAAATAGCCTTTTTTTTTCCCCCCTCCTGGAGAATGATTTTCACACATAGCTGGATAAAGTTTTCATTTAGGTTGACTTTCTTCTTGTTTTACCTTAATGTCACAGGTCATTTCCCATCTACATCTTTGCAAAACCCCTGCAATGTTCCTGTAGAACACTTCAGTATGGATAAATCAAGTTTTTTAGGTCAGCTCTGCTTACCTAGGCTTATCTCAATCCCCTTTTCATATCTGGATAACCTCTATTGCACCTTTTCCTCAGTTGTGCTGGGTCATGCCAATCCTCTGTGACAGGACAGGCAGTGACACTGTGTTTCCTACTGAGGGGCTGGGAAATGCTCCTCTGGTGAGTCCACACACAGCTGAGCATGTGTTGGATATGTCCCACGTTCCCTCCTCCTTGCTACTCTGCTTTGAGCACATGGGTGCAAAGCTAGGAATTTGGCAGGCACATTAGCAGACAAAGCAAAAGATAAGAGTGCTAGGCATTAAACACAGCCATTAGAAAAAGAGAAAAGCTGAGCTGAAGTATCTTGAGAAAATGGTGAAACTGGAATGCCTGCTACTGGTGTTGGTCATGGGAAACTCTGGAAAAGTTTCATCAGGGCTGAGATGGATACAAAGAAAGCCAGGACAAAACCACAGAGGGACTGCTCACTTCTAGTGAACACCCAGCCACTATAAAGACTCCAGCAGTGCCTCTCCTTGCTGACAGAGCTCTGTCCCACAAGCTGTGTTTGTGTTCTCAGCATATGGCACAGGCATGGAGAGGGCTGCATGACCCCAGAGCAAATGTTCCTTCTTCACCCATGCTTTGCCTTTTGCTCCAGGTATACCTCATGATGTTGGTGAGACTTGAGCTTGGCCACAGAAGGTTTAGTGTAACGCTCTGTGGAGATTCCTTCTGGATGTTTGTAGGATGACATTGAGGGATGCCCCTACCCCACTAAAGTGGTGGAGCCCTAGAACAGCAGGAATATGTGGCAGCCAGCCTGGGTCATGCTGTGGGGTCTGCAAGGGGAGAGTTCCTGCCCTGCAGAGATGCAGAAGACATGGAGTTACTCCCTGACTGCTGCAGTTGATATTTACAAATTCAGGGCCTTTACCCTGTCTGCCTGTGGCTGCTTTCTCATCTTGCTTTCTTGTCAGGGCCACAGTTCAAGGTCTGGAGAGGGGCATGCTCTAAGGGAATAGGGGAGAAAGTTCTTCTGCCCTGATGCACCTCCCTTCCCTACGCCCACCACCCACACATGAGCTGGGTGATAATTTGATGGGGGAAGGGGTGGGACAGGAGGAGGAGAGAGCGTACGTAGTCTCTGCCTTAACTCTTGCTGTATCTCTTTGGCACTCAGTGGATTCCCTGCCTGGACTCCAGTAGGACGGGAGGGGCTTGCCTGGGGGAGGCCTGCGCTGGGTTCAGGTGAGTTGGGTGTTTGCATGTTGAACAGATCTGGCTGGATTGTCACCCTGGCAGTGCCAGTGACTGCTGTCCTCCCACTGCCAGCTGCTGCACGCCAGCTGCTTGCTGTGCTCTGGAGAGCAGGCCAGCAAATCTGCAAGGGCAAAATCTTCCCAACGTTAAACACAAGAGCAAGATGGAAAATAAGGAGCAAATAATCAATTTGGATCAACTCAGAGAAGAGGTTTTTCTTTCAGTGGTTCCTTTTGGAAGAGGAAAGGACAGCCTGAGATGCTGCACAAGGAGTGCCAGGAAGCTGAGAGCAGAGATGCCTGAAGGATGGGTAATTGACACTGAAGGTTGTGGCAGCAGAGAGAAAGGGAGAGAGTGATAGATAAGTACTCAGACAGCAGAAGATTGAGAAGAGAGACAACAGTGAGCAAGACAGGGACAGGGATGAAGGGCAGAGATGACTGGTTGATGATAGGTACAGGAGCCAAGGCACTAGGACTGGAGTAGAGTGTAGGCATTTCAGTCACTGCTAGCATGAATCCTCTCCTCCTGTGCAGCCTGGCAGAGGATGCTGAACCCAGTGCATTGACTTGGGGGCTGCAGTTTTAAAAGATGTGCCTGGGAGTGCACTTCGTGTTCTTCTTGCCCGTGAGGTTTCGTCAAATTTGTTCCTGTAGGGATGAGGCAGGGAGACAGCATGCTTTCTGCTAAACTCTTGGGATCTGTGGGCATATTTGTGGACAAATGCAGGCAGAACACATGAGGGTTTCATAACACCTGATCTGTGTCTTCTTAAATCAACAGTGCTTTTAAAGTAATCACTACTAATCAGGGCTTTCATCTCATGCCAGTGCCCTAGTTTTTCCTCTTTGACAGCTGCTGATACAAGAGGCTGAACCTTGGACCTGACCTTTGCAGCTCTGCAACAGCCCAGCTTTTCTGGATTCATGGTTGCAGATTGGTCCTTGCAGAGGGCAGGCTAAAGCCCTGTGCTGTATCTCTACCTGACTGTGCTGCTGGGCACTAGAGGAAAGTTTGGGTGCCCCAGGCTGGAGAGCACCTGCCTGGCCCCTTGGAGGGTGCAGGTGGGATGCAGTCCCACCACATCACAATGTGGAATTATGGCAGGAAGGCTGGAAAACACTTAAGGCACTGCTGGAGTCATGATCTCTGTGTGCTTCTGCCTGTGCTGATTTCACCCGACTTGTCCAGAGTGCCAGCTGGAGCTGGCTGAGCCTGCCCAGGGTCTGACACGGGCTGCTGGGCTTGTGCAGGGCTCAACAGGGAGCACAGTGTGGGGACAATCACGGCAGGGAGTGCCTGTGGCCCTGCTCTGCTGCTCTGTGCTGGCCACCTAGGTGTCTGTGCTGAGGGACATGCTGTTGGCTCCCCTCAGCCTCCCTGCAGGGAAGCATAAGGAAATGTGTTATACCTCAACCTTGCCTGGCTTTTGGAAGAGTCTTGCTTGAGTGCTCTTCCCCCATGCTCCCTGTTTCTCATCACTGACAGCAAGTGCCCCCAGGCTGTGCTTTTGGGAGGTCAGGCAGAGTGTGCCTTCCTGGAGGAGTTTAGACACAAGTACCTAGGGCAATGAGAAGCCAAATCCCTGTGCTGCTCTCCCACCTCTGAACCACTGGCTGCAGTGCTGGCTCCTCTGCTCTGCTTTGCTTCCCACTCTTCCCTCAGCCCTCACCCCCAGCTGCAGGGATGGCAGCAGGTGGCCAAGCAGGGCTGGGGGCTGGCAGCCCCCATCTCTTCATCTGGCCTGCCCAGGGCTGCTGGCTGGTGTCTTGCTCCATGAAGCTGGTGCCCCAGAGAGGTGGCAGCCCTGTAGGCATCCTGCAGACTCTGTCCTGTCCCTGTGGAGCACTTCTGGGCTGTGCCACAGGTCACTGCCCCACTGTGCAAGGGACCTGTTTGCAGAGTGGGTGCTGGAGCAGCGTGGCTTTCACCCTCTGTGCCATTCACCTGCCCTGCTCCTCCAGCCAGTGACAGGAGCCATGCTGGCCACACGCTTTGGCTGCACACAAGGACCTCTGAGCCAGCCTGATGCAGCCCCAGGACTTTGGCCAGACAGCTCCAGCCATTGGGTAGGTGGCTCTAGGGGCTCACTGGGGCCTGGCTGGATCTGTGTCTGTACTAGACCTATTGCTGGTTCTCTGTAAGAAGAATGGATCCTGCTGTGGCTGGCCCTTCTGCTGTGTTGCACTAGATACAGCCAGACTATAGGCTGAGTGGAGGTCTTGAGATTACCTAGTTTGATACAAAGGCTGGTTTCTAGTTGTATTTAGACACCATTTATGGACTTCATCAGTTAGTCTTGGATTTTTCCTGGGCTAGAGAAAGCACCTCTGTGTCTCTGTAGCCCAGAGCAGAGATGGTGATCCATGGACACCAACAGAGACTGATTTGGCCATGGGAGCAACAGCCTCCATTGCTTTTAGTAACAGATTTGCCACTGATCCTCAGGAAAGTCCAGCCACCGTTAGGGGCTTCAGAGGGTCTCCTGTCCAGCAGCAGAAGACAGAGCAGTACCCATTTGGCACCCTCCTGCACTGGGGATGTGTGCTCTGAAGGGTGATGCTGTATAATCCTGCATTTTGTATTGCAGATGTACGTGTCATCAGTGAACTCACCCCTAGGGAACTCACTGAGTTCCTTATCTCACTCTCTCTGGTTTCAGTAAGTAGCAAACTCACTGACTGCACAAGCATTGCTCTTATTTCACACTGGAGAAAACTCAAGTAGGATCTGATTCTTGTAACAGCCTCCTGTGCCTCATGAACCTTGTTGAATAGATGCTTTGAGAATACCCTGCAGCCCACAGAACCTGGAAGCTAATTAGAAACTGTAAAGAAGCCAACTGATTTTCAATTGCTTGAAATGAAAGGCATTTTAATTTTGACTTCTGTCCTGGAGCTGATCACTTTTTCTACATCTTTCCTTGCCCTTCTCTGTTATGCAGCTGGAGTGAGCCATTCTCCAGCAGCATTCCCGTTTGGAAGCAGCTGTCTCTGCTCGTGTAGCTGCTCTCAGATTGCCTGGAAAGCATTTGCTTCCACTGCTAATGTTTTCTCCATGACTGATTCCAGTAGCAGCCCCCATGCAGGAATTTAACCGGCTTGGTTCCTTAAGCTGTACCTTGGCACTGCCGTTCCTCGCTGAGCCCTGATTTTCTGTCTCTGCTCTCCCAGCCGCCCCCACCTCCTGCCATCAAAATGCAACACAGGATTTCAGCTGCCGACTGACTGCTGGCTCTGATTGCACAACTGGAGAATTTTCTGTGTCCTGCTCCTCCTTTTGCCCAGCACAGCCCAGTCTTCTTGCTTCCTGATTCCTCCCTCCCCATCTTAAATTGCAGTTTATGTGCTTGGTTGCTGCTTGTTTCAAAATGAAACCAAGAAATAGAAATGCACTGCAACTGTCTGTGTTATCACCTGTGATTCTGCATTCTGCAGTTCAAGCAGCACCTTCGAGTGTCCAAGTGAGCTTTAACATAAATGTTATCAGCTGATTTTTAGAAACATTTCTGTCTGCTGTTCCCTTTTTTTCACCATTCCCTCTGGAAATTGTCCTCATCTCATTTGCCTTATGATAAAACAGCAAAAGAGGTCAAAGGGAGGATGTTAACTCCCAGCAGTAGAAGCTCCTGTCTGACAGCAGTTGGGAACTGGCAGTAAGTTTGCAGGAAGAAAAGCTTTAGGAGAACTGCTATTGGCTTCTTCCTCTGGTGCCAAAACTCCAGGTGGCTTCTCTCTAATTTTTCTTGTCCTGCTTTTGTTCCTTGCCTCACCTGAGCAACTTTGAAAAAGCCCTTTTTTACCCTGAGAGAGGCTGAGATAGCACCATATTTTGCTTCAAATGACACTTTCTTTCTCCTCTTTTTTAAATTACTGCCTCTCCCCTTCAGTGGCATCTTGTTTCCAAACAAAGCCAAAAAATGCTGTTCTCCTTCATATCTGCATTGTGTGTTCAGCACATCATAGGCAAATGCTGAGTGACCACAGTGCTTCAGAGATGTTCTTGGTTTTCCTTGTCCTTTATGACCATGCTTGAAGGATCCCATGGTGGTAGGTGTGGGACAAACACAGTCCAGAATTTGTGACCAAGGGCAGACTGTGTTGCCTCATTCAAATATTCAAGAATGGAACTTGTTGCTCTGGGTCTATGGTTGCCTGCATGCTGCCTGCTCTCTTTCCAGGTCCTGCAGGAATCCAGAAGTATTCTTGTTTTCCTAGCAATAAAACTTTTGGGGAAAAAATGTGGCTATCTCCATGCACCAAGCCCAGTACCAAATATTGTACCACTTCCTATGGAGCTGGGGAGTATGATAGACTACAGGTTGTTTCTAGAAAGGTCAAAAAGCCATCTCCTCCAAGCACTGAGGCTGAAAATACAGCAGAGCACCTCTAGAAGAGACTGGTGAGGTCAGAGGGAGCTGAGGAGGGAAGGCAGTGGTGGTAGTTGAGAGGTTCCAGGGGAGGGTTAGACTCTGGATTGCATAAAGGTCGCATTTTAGCAGCTGGGAAAGCTTTATGGCAGAGGAAAATAAGAGGCTGGGAATGGAGTAGTCACAGGATTTTTCTCCAAACTTTGGTGAAGGAACAGCAGAAAAAGTGCAGGCGAGCAGTGAGGGGCACAGTCTTTACTCCCAACTCGTGTGTTAAGGAGGGGGCAAGCAAAGGAAGAGCAAAGTGTTTGCCTATTGGGGAGGATGTAACCCAGTAGGTGGCTGTGACTGCTGAGGGAGAACCAAATTGTTCCTAGCTGGAAACAAGAAGTTATTTGAGTCCCCATCTGGCCTAAGAACATATAGAGCAGGGGCACAGTAGGATTAAATGTTCAGGAAAAGAGCCAGGCAGTGTATGAATAGGCTTTCTCATACAAACAACAGGCAAAGCAGAGAGGGAAGTAGTGGGTGTTTGCAATGTGCATGGCTTTGTCTGGGAAAGAAGTTGTGGTTCATGCCATGAACAGCCAGAACTTTGGGCAAAAGTTTAATCCACCAAATGGTCCCATTTGAAAAGGTTTGATTTCATAGCCAGTGTGCTTTCCCCCTCTTTAAAATGAGAAAATGAATGCAGAAGTGCTGTGTCTCCCCTGCTGTTCTGTGTTCCTCCCAGCCATGTTACTTATTGCAGCATCCCAACTTCTATCCTTCATGTTTGCCTATTCAGGAGTCAGAGGACAGGGAAAAAGTCCAGGTCCTGGTCCAGGTGTCCCTGAGGTAGAGGCTGGTGACAGGGTTGGGGCTGTGGGCTGACACTCATACATTCCCTTCCCAGGCCTAGGTGAGAGGATGTGGTTCTCTGATTGTGACCTTTGTACCCATGTGTGAAACAGGTCTAGCAAAAATGAAATCAAAACACAAACATTAGCAGAAATAGGCTGACTCTTAGATCCTCCTTACATTAAAAGAATGAAACCAAAGAATTATCTAGTCTTTTCCTGCCAGCTTCCTGGGACATCCTCAACAAACCCAGATTTAAACATCACTGTACTTGATAATGTGCCCTGGACTGCAGCAAATTGGGATGTGCCAAGGACTGTGACAGATCAAACACGTTTCATTAAGTACGTGTTACTTTTTCTCTCGTATTTGACAGTACGTGGAGCTCTGCTCCTCTCAGAGATGAGGAGGCTGTGCTGCAGCATTGGAATGAACTGATTAGCCAGCTGGCAGGCCTTGCTGCAGGCAGACAGTGGGGAGAAAGGCCTTGCCTGGGCTTCAGAAGCTGAGAAATGGAGGAGGACCTAATTATTCTACCTCCCAGTCCAACCCTGCACAAGGGCTAAGTGGCGGGGGCAAATCTGGGACTGGAAGGACTGCTGAGCTACTGGAGAGCTACAGAGCTGCAGCTGCAAGCCAGCATTTAGGGTGTGTGCTTTGATTCCTGGATTCCACCACCTTCTTTAAACATGGGGTTATAGAGTTTTGGAGGAGCCTCTTACAGGGCTGATTCACCTTCACGCTCTCATGTAGATCCACAGGTGTTGTAGCCCCCAGTTGTTTGGATCAGTACAAGCCATACCAGTAAAGAGGTGCTTTCCAGCATAGGGACCATAAAGGGCAAGGGCTGGAGATAAAACAGAAGTTGCTTCCTCAGTGCCCTCATGCATCTGCATTCGACACCAAAACTGGTTGTGCCCACTGCAGTACTGCCCATGTATAGGCTCTTACTGGCAATAGTTCTAAAAACCTCTTGAATTTAACAGGGACCAGGATCTTTCTGCCATGTTTTTGAAGAAGAAGCTATATTAGCCTGGAGGATGATCTTCACCAGCCCCTGACTGCTCTCCTCTATGGTTTATGTCCCCCTGATCTTGTTGCACCCCCTCTCACACTGGTTGATGTCTCTCATGAGACTCAGTCCTCAGTCCATGGAAATCTGCTGCTGTAGCAAACCAAATAGGATGAGTCCTTCAGGAAAGCAGATGGGGGAATGAAGCCTGTTGTTGCCTAGGACATTTAGAGAGCAATTGGTGTATTACACAGTGAGATGTGATTTCCTTTCTTTACTTGAATAACAGGCAGGAGACATGCCTGTGTCAAAGAACATTCATTAGAAATTGTCTTTTCGTACACAAGCCTCTTTCCTTGCCTCAGGGCCTGATATATCCAGAGGATTAGCATTTAGGAATAATTTCCTTTGCAGAAGTCAATGAGGCACTCTGATAATGATGCTGTCTAGTGTGGGTAAGTGCAAGCATGGGCCACCAGCTCCTGCTCCTGCTTCCTCCTTGCCTCATTGAAAACTGCACCAAAACAAGTGCCATAGTGTTCCTTGGCTGCTGGGACAGTTAGATGTCAGGGTCTACACTTGCTCTTATTTCTAGTTAGGTCAGGTTTCCTGGTAGTCCCTACTCACCATGAGATGGCTCATACCTGGTGTTTGTCCAGAGGGACATGACCTGGAGAGACACCAGGCACAAGGAGGGAGGGAATAGTTTGCCATCATGGTCCTGGTGCACCATCCTGGTGTAAAGGGTCAGTAGAAGATTTGGTGGTCCTGTAAGGTAAAGGACATCGAAGGTGATGAGGTCCTGCTCACACTGAGCTGCTGACTGGGAGAGGTCCTTGGCCTGAGCTGCCTCCAGAGCCAAGGGAGAGAGCAAGTTTAGATAGTCTATAGCAGCTCCAGTGGCAGTGGAAATGTTGAGCGTTGTGGGTGATGCAGATTGTTGTCTCTGCTGCTCCCTGAAGATGGGGATGTTCCTTTAGATGGCACAGAGGAATAAGATGTGCTATTAAAAAACTTCTCAAATCACCAGCACAATGAATTTACAAGTAGGTACAAAGGAACAAAACCCTGATTTCTTTGCAGTCCCAGCTGGTAGCAATGGAAGCAGAAATGCTGCTGCTTGGGAGAGACTTGTTTCCAGTGTATTTTCCTAATCTCAACAAGGGAATCACTTCTAGAAAGGCCAATTTCTTCTCAGTAATGCCACCAGTTAGATGTACTTAAATTTACATACTGATATTGGGAACACATCTTATTGTGGTGTCTGGTCCCCTGACTCCTCTTCCCACAAGTGTGTCCTGCAGCAGCTCCCTACATCCCATGCTCTCCTTCTCTTCTGTCCCACAGAGTCATGACAAGAGCCATATCCAAGGAAGGAGAACCCAATGGGGCCACCACATCTCCTGAAGAGATAGAAATGGAGGAAATGGAAGAGAGAGGCCAGTGGCGGAACAAAATGGAGTTTATGCTGTCTGTGGCTGGGGAGATCATTGGCCTGGGTAATGTGTGGAGGTTCCCATACCTCTGCTACAAGAATGGTGGTGGTGAGTTCACAGCACACATTCAGTTGTTCTAGATCTGTAGATATGATGAGAGATATAACATGCCTGGACCCATTTCTCCTATGCCTCGTGTGCCTAAGGCACACCCTTATTCGTTCCTTCAACAAGTTAGTTCCTGCCAAAACCAGGAGCAATAAAAACTCAAAGGTGCATCCAGCTCCCCAGTGGGTACTCTTTCTTAAAACAACATTCTCAAATCTGGACTTATAAAAAATTGAACCCTAGTAGCAACTTAAGGCTCTTGGGCATCTCAAGAAATTATTGGTCTTTGGAAAATATCAGATGCTGTGAATGGTCAGAAAACCAACATCAACCTCCTCCTACATATTTCCCTTTTCCTACTCCTGGGGTCAAATCCATCTTTTTCAGACCCTTGTTACAGAGGAGGAAAGGCTTAGATAGTGCTGATATCTTAGCCAAGGCCTGATACCCCCTAGAAGAGACTTTTGCCTCTTCCCCTGGAGCAATTCTCACAGTGATCAAACCACTGCTAGGGAAATTCATCCCCAAAAAAGGTTCATTCATCTTCCCTTTTGCTTCTCTGAATGGTTCTCCTTTTCTCTTGCAGTAACACTGCAATAAGATCATTACATGGTTAAAAGTAAGAAATTCTCATAACAATAAAATTAAATGTAAGGGAATAATTGACTGTCACTAACTTTTCTTGGTGAATAAAAATCTAACTTTATAAAAGAAAAGGAGGAATAACAAATTACAAGTCAAATACAGTAATACCTTCCCTTTTGTTCTTGTTCTCTAAAAACACCTTGAAATAATGGTCTGGGACTTGCTTTGCTCTCCCCCATTTTGAGCTTCCTTTCTCTGCAGACCATGCCCCAGAGGCCTTTCTTTTCCAAGGTGCCATGAACTTTCACCAATAGCTGACTGGTTCCACTGTAATTTTTCCCATGGCTTCCAAATTCCTGTTCTCTGTGCTATTGCTGGAGTTTATCCAAGTTAAAGAACCAATAAAATATGTCCTCAAAACCAAAGAAGGGCAGGGTAAGAAATGGTTAAAGAAAATGGAATTGAGTTTTTCTTGAAGCTGGGATGATTTTTAGCAGATCCTCCAGTCTCCTCCAATATTATAATGGGAGGCACCAAGAGCAAGTCAGATGGGCACAGGTTAGGAAACACTGGATTGAACAGCCCATTCTGCAGTGATGCTTTGAGAGAGGGGTCATGGGTTTTGCATGGAAAATTTCTCCCTGAGTTCAGATGAAATCTTTGCACAGTTTGTGCTTGTTGTACCCAGTTCATTTGTCCATGCAATTTGTATGCTAATTAGGGTAAGTGAAAAGACTACTTTTGTTCACTTTAAATATCTCTTGAATAACATTTTTCTTTTTAATTAAATTTCTCTGGAGTGTCTGAGGCTGTGATTCAGAGGATAACCAGGCTAGGCTTGGGAAAGATTAGGATGAAGAGTCCTTCCCTCACAGCTCCACACATTGCCTTTGCAGAAAGTATGCTGCTGCTGTAGAAGGTACTTTTCTCTCTGCAGGGCTCTAGAGAACCAGAAGAAAGGCAAGAGGACGAGGCAATATCTTTTCCCATTTCACTCAAAGATATTCTTACCATTGGAAAAGTTATTGAAATTACAAAAAAAGGCATTTTCCACCTATAAATGCTGCATCCTTGTCCCACCCTTACCCCCTAAACTTGAGACTGCTGTCCTGTCACCTTTGTCCACCTTTGGATGTACTGAAATGGTTATACAGCTATGAAGATGCCATAAAACCAATAGTGCTAATTTTCTGTAAAGCAACCAACTGCAACCTTATCTATTGCTGCACTGTCAAATGTGATCTAATTACTCAGCATCCTGAACTTGTTATTAAGTCATAAGGAGAGAGGATCTGCTTCTGGGGGTTCCGCTCAAGGCTGAGTCTCCTTCAGTGGAGCAGTGACTGGTGTCTGCTCCACTGGTGACTGCTGTGGGACAGTTAAGAGAGATGAGACAATAGAGGTGCAAGAAAACCATTGCTACTCAGAGACCAGAATGAGACAACCTCTGGGACAAAATGTATCAGAGGAGAGGGTCTGGAATGTGCTGAAAGGCTCATCTGTGTGCAGGATAGTAAAGCGGTCCTACAGATTTGGCACAGATGTTTTGCAGCAGCTGCCTCTAGTTCAGGGTCTGCAGTTCTCATTCCCTACCCCACAAACCTGGACTGACCCTGAGAACCAGCCTCCTTCCCTCTGGCCCCAGGTCTCCTGCAGCTACACACAGCTGTGTTTAGGGGAAATTTGGATGTTCTTTGTTGTTGTAACATTGTTGGCTTAAAAACAAGGGCAAGTGTTCCTAGTTGCTCATTGTCACTGGAAGGAATGTCAGTGTGGATGCCTGTGCTGGCAGGGGAGGAGGGGGTCTGGGGGGACAGTGGCTGAGAAAGGCACCCTAATCTTGGTTGCAAGCAGCTGAAATGCTCTCCAGGCACTGGCAAGAGAGGTGTTTCTGACCAAACGTTTATTATATGGAGTGGCAAGACTGCCACAGTTGTTTCAGCGAGGAAGGCACTCACCTTATCTTGTTTGGAGGGGAGCAGAAGTGTGAAAATCTACACTAAGGATGTGGAGAAAGAGAGTGAGGTGACAGAAGGAAGGCCAGCTGTGAAAATGAGATCTCAGGAGCAGTTTTGAACAGACTTGTGAGTGTATTTGATATTTTGGTTTGGCAACATAATTGAAAAGGTGCAAAAAAGTTTCAGACAGCTGAACAGAACACTAAATAATTTTTTCAGGGTATTAAACTTTTTTGTTGTTATTTTTGTTTGTCTTTTCTTATGCTTAGTTTATGTTGGTCATTGTTTCTGGGAAAAAGCCTTGCTCTTTCTCTCCTTCCTCTTCCATTTTGACAAGGATTAACCTCAGGGCCATTTCAGACTGATTTCTCTTCAGACCTTTTTCTACATTTCAGCACAAAATGGATTTTGAAGGTAGAAGTTAAACTTCTTCATTTTGAAAATGCTGGAAAGATATTCTTTCCCTATTTCCATTCTTCTGGTGCAATCTGCTTTCCCAATTTGACGTGAAATATGTCTCAAGTAAATTTATATCCTGGCAAATTTATTACTTACCAAGAAATGTCACCAGCCTCCAGGTTTGTATCCTCTGGGCAAGTGGGAGTTTTACTGTGACTCTCATGAAAGGCAGAACAAATGTGGTTATGTGAAACAAGGGCCTATTTTGTTCACCCCATTCCTGCTGAAAGCTGGAATGAAGCAGGGAGAACTTCTTCAGCACTATCTTTTTTTAGCTCCTTGCTGGCTACTCCTTACCTCTAGGTTTTGGCCCATGCTAAATGCAGAAATAATGCAGTTGCACAAGACCACCTTTGTGGTTTTTTTGAGAAATTATGGTAGTGGAGACCTTGTTTCTTTAGCAGATATTGCACAGTTAGTTCAAAGAAATATTTATGTTTATGTAGCTGATTCCAGCTGTGGTCCCAGGTACCTGACAAGAGGTTTTAAGGATAAGGTTTTTGAAGTGGTTTCTGATGCAGCATTTTATCCCTCTCTGCAGGAGCCTTCCTCATCCCTTACCTCATCTTCCTCTTCACCTGTGGGATCCCCCTGTTCTTCCTGGAGACTGCACTGGGACAGTACACAAGCCAGGGAGGGGTGACTGCCTGGAGAAAGATCTGTCCCATCTTTGAAGGTCAGTCAAGTTACGGTATTTACTGGCAACCCTTTCTAACAATTAGTGACTCACATCCTTTTCTGGAAATATCATTATTCTTTTTTCTTTTCTTTCTCGTTTATTCTCCCTCCCTTCCTCTCTCTCCCAGCCTTGTTATTCCTCCTGCTGCCTGCTGTGTGTGCAGAGGCATTGTTGTTGCACCCTTCTTACCACAGTGTGACCTGTGTCTTTGTTTGGGGTTAAGCCTCGTGTGTTGGGAGTTGGTTGCCAGTCCCACCCTCACCTCCTCTGCTTTTCTTCACAGGAATTGGATATGCCTCCCAAATCATTGTAGGATATCTGAATATCTACTACATCATCATCCTGTCCTGGGCACTCTTCTACCTGTTCAGCTCCTTCACTTCAGTGCTACCGTGGGCCAGCTGCAATAACCCCTGGAACACAGGTACACCTTCCCTTGGTCAGCTTCTAGCTTCTTTCCAATTCTCAGAAATTATTTGGGTTTTGTTGAAAATAATTTTTTTTGTTTGGACAAGAAGCTCTCATGAGCCACCCTGTGATGTCACCAAAAGGTAGGCATTTTCTGGCAGGGACGAGAGGTGGATGGTAGTTTTCAAACCAATCTAGAGCCTTCCTCATGTGGCAGGAGCTTTTTATTAGCTCTGGTGCAACAGTTATCATACAGTTCCCTTACTCTGCCCCATTCCTGTGGAGTTACTGGGGCAGTTGCTGCCAGTGCCTGAACA
The DNA here is from genome assembly GCA_026413545.1 of Cichladusa arquata. Taxonomy (NCBI): domain Eukaryota; kingdom Metazoa; phylum Chordata; class Aves; order Passeriformes; family Muscicapidae; genus Cichladusa; species Cichladusa arquata. Next base: position 66,918,682 of record JAOTQP010000870.1, on the reverse strand, counting down.
GTATCCTCTGTGCACTCAGCTTTTGGGTGAACCAGGCTAAGCCTGCACTGTAGGATCTTGCCAGTTCAGGTCTCCCAATGAAGGAACCAGTAACACAAAACTCTAAGGGCACTGTTTTCCTGGTTAATCACATCCATACAGCCTCCATACCATTATATATTCACCAGGGACCTCATCACTTCGTGCTCACAGTTCACCTAACTCTGCCCTGCAGAGGATACCTGGCTTTGGCTTTACTCAAGGTGCTTGGGCTGAGCCTGGGAAGATGGAGTAGATGTGAAGTAATTCTCACGAATGTCCTTGTCAGGACTTTTTTAACATGATGAACAGGTTGTTTTGCTTGGCAGCAGCTTGGTTCCCTCCCTTTTTCTCTTGCATCAGATGATTAATTTCTGCAATTAGTTAAGTTTCTCTACCCTGTGGGCCTTTCACTCCCAGCTCCCTCTGCCCTTTCACCCCAGCAGAAGTAACCAGCCTTTTAAAGAGCTGATCCAATTCCTTCAGCTCCCTCGACTGAGTTTGTTTCTAAAGAAAGCCACATATGTTCTCTTTACAGAGAGAAGCTTCCCAGCAACAGCTGGATTTCCTTGGTTTTCCAGTAGATTGTCTTTTGCTGGCAAAATGCAAGATGAGGTGCATTGCATCTCCTCTGTTTCTAGTTATTTCACGCTTTGTAACAGGGTTGGGGATGGCAAAGGAGAGCATGAAGGCTTCTGTGGTGTGTGCTTGTGTGGACAGGGAATGGTGCATGATGTGGAAAGAGAATGGGATCTTCTGTCCTGACCACTTGTAGTTGCTATCCCTTGATAATCTATATTTTGAAGCCATCTGTTTTCAATTTGGCAGGGAATTGTTCTCTCCTTCCCCTCTTCCCTTCCTGAAGCCCCTCTGATGACTGTTGGATTGGGATTCATACCTGGGGAGAGTCAGAGTTTAATGAGATGCAAAAATCCAATGAGATGCTCTGTAGCACAAGATGAAGGATCTGTGTGCTGTCAGAGTGAGGGTTAGGGTCCAGAGGGGAAGGAACATCCCTCACAGAGGAGCCCTAGAGAATTTCTCACCTCATCAGCTTCCTTTTCTTTTGGTAGATCTCTGTGTGGACATTCTGAATAGATCCGGCCTGGACAACAGGACCTTGCCTGCGAACACCACCTCCTCAATGATTGAGTTTTGGGAGTATGTGATTGCTTTCCCTCTGTTCAGGCTCCCTCTCATCCAAAGGCTCCAGCTGCAGGACTCCCTGGGAGGGGGGCTGTATGTCTGTAGGAGCAAATGAGGTGCCACGTGTCAGATCTGAACACTGGGAGCACAACGAACTGCCAAGGAGATGGGCACAGAGCCCAGGGTGTGAGACTGGGCACACCCCAAAGGCAGCTCACAGTGTGCCTGCCCAGGGCTGCTCATGTGCACCTTGAGGGTGTGTTCCCTTTCTGGCACTGAGGTGCCTGGGTGAGTGTAGCCACCAAAAGAGGCACCAAAAGCAGGCGAGGGCTTGCTGCAAGCAGGGGTACATGTGCTGGGTGTTGCAGGTTGGCAGGCAAACGTGAGAGGCCAGGGCAGACTCAACAGTCCTCCACAGTGGAACACAGAGGGGAAAAATGGCCTTTTACCTTCTTTTGACTCAGTCCTGCTTGCTGTGTAAGGGAAGTGATCCATCAGGCTGCTCAGGATCATTCCTGGAGAGCAGAGATCTGAGATACATGCGTGAGATGCCAGAGAAGAATTTAAGGAAGGTGGAGAATTTTGAGGAATTTGGAGCTGGAGGCACTAAAACACAGTCTGAGGGGTCTTGCAGCAGGCCAGACAATATCCCAGACAGGGTCATCAGTGCAGCCTGCAGAGGTTGAAATGTCTGCTGGTGCCACCCTACCATTCCAGATGCTACAGAGGCAAGTCTTATAAAGAAGAGAGATGTCAAGGACTCAGCCTCAGCAGTTGGGTTTGGGTTTTGTTCCCCATTTCTGTCTCCTAATGTACCTTTGAAAGGATGGACTGTCCTTTGTCTGTTGCTGGCACCACAGGGCACATAGAAGATGATATGTACCCATGGTTGCAGAAAGAGTCTGCACAGTTCTGGCCCCTCTCTCCTGCCCTGCTCCTTGCGCACACTATTTAGTGAGAGCTGAGACCCCTGTGAAACAGTTGTTTGGGTTTTCTGTGGAGAGGGCAAGAGGACACTGAGGGAAGTGGTTTTGAGCAGAATTTGCTGAGGGCTTTGGGCTTCTGGGAGCTGCATGAGCTGCAATGCTGAGCTCTTCTGTGGCCTACCTTTATGATGGTGAATCTCCAAGGAAGAAGGCTGAGGGAAGGGCATGGGAATCATAAAGATAATTTATGCTTACATCTAGGGTGTCTGTAGCATATGGGGAGGAAGAATGGTGGCCATGGGCTGATAGTGGCTTTGGTGACCTGCTTTGGATTGAGTTTTCTCTGCTGGGGAACTGCCAGGCTCAGGGAGCAGTGGGGAGCAGGTGTTGGTTTTTTGATGGGCATGGCACTGTGGGTTTGGAGAGTGGGAGGGTTTGGGTCAGCTACAGGACATGGTGGAGCAGAGGTGAGCAGAGAGGGGAGCTCTAAACAGAGCTGGGACAATTTGCATGGCTGGGAGCCCTGGGCAGGTGTGCTGTAGACAGGCTGTTAAGTCTTTGGATGGGGTAATGTGGGAAAGGTCTGTATGGTGGGTGGGGTCTGGAGTGTTAATGCTTCTCTCCCTGTCCCTGGCCACCGGCAGGAAGCGAGTCCTGGGGCTCACGGATGGTATTCACAAACTGGGCACTGTGCGCTGGGAGCTGGCTCTGTGTCTCCTGCTGGCCTGGATCATCTGCTACTTCTGCATCTGGAAAGGGGTCAAGTCCACAGGCAAAGTAGGAATGGAGATTATCCTCCCAGTCCATAAGCCTCCTTGTACTCATCTTATATTTCTTCCCCATTCTCTTTTCCTTTTTCATGAACTAGAGGCAGGAGACACAGCACCAAAGTGAAACCTAAAATCTGTTGAGGCCATAGTGATATACACCAGTTGTGTTTGAGCCTAAGAGGAAGAATAAATGAGTAGGTCCATCAGGGAGGGGAGAATGGGGAAAGAATTGGGAACTGAAGGGAGTTTTGAGTCACATTTTCACTTGCAGATACCCACAGTGGCTGATGGATTCTCCTCTAGTGCCCTTGGGAATTATCCTCTCACAGTGTGTTGTCCTGCTGTGGCTTGAGGGTGTTTTCAACAAGATCGTCTGCAGTGGCAGACTTCCCATCCCTGGCAATAATTAAACACTTGAGCAAAACAGACAAGCTGCTGCCTGTAACCAGCTCAGAGAATAGATAATGAATCTCTCCTGCTTCTTTATCCTGCAAAACACTTGGGGTGGGAGAAGTGTCCTTGTTCTCTCTTTTGTGCTCTTCCTGAATCTGGAGGTTTTGGGTCAGTTGGTCACTTTGTGCATTTTGCTGATGAGGCTGGAGCCAATGCTTCCTCCTGATGTTTATCCTGTAGAGCAGATTGACAGGTTTCCCTTTTGGAGTGGATGAGTGATCGATGCCTTGGGCTGGGAATTAGGGACACTGCCATGGCCTTGACTTGCTCAGGACCTCTTTCTTTCCTGGAGCTGCAATGGGATGGGTGGGTCATTAATGATGACTGATGATTAATGATTAGTCTTGTGGGTGTCCAGGGAATTTCCCAATAGCAAAGGGAGGGAACCAATTTCTGCAACAGATTTCTTCCTTCAAATCACCGTCTCTACTCTTCAGAAGTGTTCCCTTTCATACTTGACACCTGTGCTTCAGTGTTAAATCCCATCTGTTAACTTAAAACTGCCCTGGACCCCCATTGCAACAGAACAAAATAACAGCTTGCTCCCCTGACTTTTTCCCAGTTTTTGCTGGTGCTGACTGTTTGTCTACCATTGCTGAAGGAAGGAGAGCCACACTCCACCTTTATGGGGAGAGGGGATGGATAGATGATCTGCATTTTAAACCTTGAATCTCTGATTCCCCCTAATTTGAATACCACAGTGCCCAGTTCACAAGAGATTGGGTCTGAGAGGCTGTGTGATCTGTGTGGAAGAATAATTAAGTCACCTGAGGTTCTCTTCAGCTCTCAGCCTTCTCCACTGAGTTTCTCCTTTGCCTGGTGCTTCCCCAGTGTGCAAACCTGCACAGGATGAAAGCTAAAGTAGGGTGGTTTAGCTGAGTTGGCTTGGCAAAACCAGACCAGAAAGTGAGAGAAAACAGTGACTACATATAGTAAATGGAATGGTCTTCCTGAGATAATGGAAGATTTTTCCATCAATTTTTAGGGTACAGGGCTATTGGCTATTTACCAGCCAGGTTTCATGGACATGGTGCAAAAATAAGAGAGGGATTTTCTGTCCCCAAATATACTGCAAGTCAAACAGGCCACTTGTCTTCTTTGCAGGCAGTAATTTTGAGTATTACAGGGGCACTGTCAAAAAATGCAACTACTTCCCTCTTTTTCTTTGCTGTCAATATACTAAGACAAGCATTAGGAAAGACACAAGAATTCTGACTAGGTGCATAATTTTGTTCAACAGCTCCAGCTTAAACAGGAGGTTGTGCTTGCCTGAGAGGCTGCTCTAATCACATAACCCTGCCAGATCCTTATGTTTCTGCTTCTGTGATTTAAGGAATCCAAATTTAAAGAAACCGTAGTGACCTCAGGACAATAATTTCAAATAACTCCATAAAGACTCATTTTCTTTTAAAAGCATTTTTCTTTTATTCATTTTGCCCTATGTTTCTCTTCCTTGTGCATTCAGCTGTTGTGCATAAATGTTCCTTAAAAGTGATTTCTGAAGGTAGATTTTAATACTTGTGCCCAAAGGAGTGCCATTATCATTCAATCAGGGAACAGCAAAAGTACCATGTACTGTGACTTATTTGACCAATTATCACTAAGCACAAAAAAATGCCATTTCAGGCCCATCACTATGAATCCATGGAGTAAACAAGCCTCCACACTACTTAGATGAATTTTAGTAATGAATAAATTTTAGGAATTTTCAACTTGCTCACAAATATTCTGCAAATAGAAAAGAAGAATATGTTATATTAGAGAAATTATTTAGAGACGATTAATCCTACTGTAATACTTATTTATATCACACACAAAAAGAAGTAAAAATATGTATTACAAAAATAATGGTCTACATTTTCTTTAAAGGCTTTGAGTTGCCCCCATTTTTTACCTGTGAGCTCAGAGGCTTTGAAAGGATGAAAGTGACTCAGGAACACTTCTGGAAACGAGACCCCTCATGGGATCTCAAATTGGACATCAAAAGTTGGTATTTCATTTTGAAAGCTCTTGCTGTGCATAGGACCATTTTAATAACTCATTAAAACTCAGTGACAGGAAGAGATGTGGGTTTCTTCTGCAGCTCTAGAAAGATAAAGGGAACAGCTGGAGAGCAGGGAAATTACACTGACTAGAAAGAGAAAACAAAGCAGAGCAACCAGTGGCAGAGTCTTGGATGAAGAACAAAATGCAGATTAACTAAATCACCAGTGAGATGTAACCTTGATTAATTCCTTTCCCACCCCTCTTCTATGTTAGCAGCAGCAGCTACAGCCAACAGCAGAGTGAGGGAGCTTTGCTGGGGTGGGGGCCTGCAGGTGAGATGAGGTGAAGTGATGCCTGCCCCCTTCCCTGCTGACCCTCTCTCCTCTTGTTTCCCTGCTCCTGCAGGTTGTTTACTTCACTGCCACCTTCCCATATGTGATGCTCCTCATCCTTCTGGTTCGAGGGGTGATGCTGCCAGGGGCTGCTGAGGGGATCATCTTCTACCTGAAGCCAGACATCTCCAGGCTGGCAGACCCACAGGTGAGGGGTGATGTCAAGGAAATGCTGGCCACAAGAATGTTCTCAATGCTCTGGCCTTTGGAGCTGAGCATCTAGCTGTCATCTATGAAAGGGGGTCAGGGAACCAGGATCCTTAAAACTTCTGGGAGGGGTCTAGTCCCCCTACACAGCACATCCTTTTTGCTCATGGTCTGCAGCATGTGGGTGTATTCCACTCATGGGCTCAGCAAAACCAGAAGAGTATATAAAATATTTAGCCTGTAACAGATAGTTTTTCTGTCTGTTAAACACAGATAAGTAAGGGAGGGGTTATATAATCTATCACTTTTAGTTTTTTTCTGGCCTGGTCAGCACTTTGGCTCCATCAGGGCCCTCCCAGGACATGTGGGGTTCCTGTGCTTGCAGAGACCAAAGGCATGCACATAACATGGGCTGTCACCAGCTGGGTTCCCTTCACTTGTCCAGGGGCTGTCCCAGCTGCCTAGGGCAGGGGCTGCCCATAGGGTCAATCCCTGCTACCAGTCGTTGGAGCTCATGGAAAGCCTCAATGAGATCCTGCTACTGAGATGAGGCAGAAGGTAGGGCTTTGGTTCACATGGGATGTGTGTCCGTGCCTGAAGGGCTCCTGTGTACCTGCCTATGTGTGTGAACTTAGGCAGCAGTGCCTGGGCTGGGATTCTTTGAAGGCTACAAAATTCCAGCTGTCTGGATGTTTGCACCTGGGGGCTGCTTAGGGGAAAAAGAGAATGAGTGGGGAAGCTGGAGACCATCAGAAAGGTGGGCTGTTTCCCTGCCTGCCTAGAACTCCCAGCTCAGGGCTTTCCCTGGGACTGTGTGAGAGCAGAGCTGCAGCTTAGCCCACAGTTCAGCTCTCCATGGAGGAGAGGGCTGGAGCTGTGGTGAGAAACCCCACTCAGCTTTTCCCATGGAATACCAGAGCAAGGGGGAAGCTGGGTGCCTGACATCCCACTGGCCTGCAATCTCTCATCTCAGCAATTTTCTGCCCTTCACTGTGCACTGTGGCCTCAGAGAGGTGGGAAACTAGATCTGGGAGCAGGGAAGGGAGTACACAGATTGTTAATCACACTCTCATTTGAGGTGACTCACCAGTGGCTCTGCAAGGAGACTAATCATCTGGGCCATATAGGGACCACAGACACCTGTAGTGAAAGCTTCAAATGGAGCTGTGCTATCAGGGATGCCATCTCTACCTTGAATGCAAAGGTGTGGGGTGAAGAAATAGTGTCACCTTGAGGGATGTGAAAATATGGTCTCCTCTAGAGCCTTTTCCTAAAGGGTTTCCAGTTCTATAGCTCAGTTTTCCCTCATAGTATCCCAGATTCTCCATTCATTGTAGATCCCCTTTCTGTCTCACAGGGCTTGTTCTCCATGACTGAAGGAGTTATTGTTGACAGGGTACAGCCATTTGTTTATTTTGTTGCCAGGTCTGGAGACCACTGACCTTCTCTGTTCCAGGTCTGGATGGATGCAGGCACTCAAATCCTCTTCTCTTATGCCATCTGTGAGGGGTGCCTGACAGCTCTGGGCAGCTACAACAAATACACCAACAACTGTTACAGGTAGGAGGAGCCTGGACTCCTCATTTCCTTCTGGAAATTTTCTGAGCTATCACAGAGCTGCATCAGAGGCAGGCTCTGTCCCTGGGGGAGGCCTTGGGTCATGCTGCTGTGACTAACAAGCTGCTCAGAGTGCAGAAGATGCAGAGGACTCAGCACAGGGATGGAGAATAGCTAAGGGAAGAGAGGACTCCAGAAAATGGCTTTAATAGTGCTGCCCTGCACGAGTCTGTGTGGAAATGAGAGACTGGAGGAGGGGGAGGAATGAAAATGGAGAGTGTCTCCAGCCACTGTGTAGACAGCACAGTCTTTTTTGACAGAGTGAGTGGGCAGGGGTTACATGGCCAGCTGTGCCATCACTTGCTAGGCAGGGGAGGTGGTACAAAGATGATGGCTGGGCCCCCTGTCTCCAGTGCTTTACTACCATCAGAGTAATGTACTGCCAGTGGCTTTCTGATCCTATCAAGGAGATTAATCAAGTCTGTCTGGCCTTCTCCTTGCCCTTAGATTACAGATTTATTTTATCCATGGCCTGACATGGAGCTCAGTGGAGCCATCATGACCATTTTGACACCCTCTACAGAACCCTGAGAAGCAGGGACTTTGCTATTCTTTCATATATTGTTCCAGCACAGATGGTAAAATAGAACTGTGCTTGGGAGACATCAATCATTACTCCTTCTGTTCTCCTGTAGGTGCTGCCTTGTCTGTTGGTTGAGCAGTTAATACTTTCTCCTGGCTCTCCCAAAATATTTCAGTCACCAATGAAGTGGTGTGCTGACACCTTCCTCTAATTTCATAGGTGCCTTGTGCTGGCATCTTAGCTCTAGGTGTACCAGATGTGTCCACAGTGCCTGCCCCATAGCAGCTGATGCTGTGGGTCACCTCTGGCAGTTGCCCAGGCAGGACCCAGGGGTGGGGGGGCTTCCAGCCCAGCCAGCTCAGAGTGGTGCCCAATTTTCACAAGGACCAAGTGCACAGAAGTTTCAGGACAAGTAGCACAGCACATCCCAGCCTCCATCTGAGCACAGCTAATAAAGACAGGGTAGACACTGCCGTTGTCAGTGAGGATTTTTATTATCCTATTACCTTTGTTTTACTAGACCTGCTGAACCTGTATGTCTTCTTATTTTCAGATACTCCTCTTTCTTCATTATGTTTCCTTTTGCAACCTCTTTCTTCTTCTCATTTTCTCTGTTGTTTTTCCTGTTCTCTGGATTCTTGTCATTTTTTTATTGCTATGTGCTGTGTGGTTGTGCCCTGTTCCCCTGTTGTGCCGTGTATAGTCCTGTAACTCTTGAACTCTTGGCTCTGCTCTGAACTTTTTTCTTCTGAGGGGTTCAAGAAAAACATTGCTGTTTGTTGGCAGTGCTGTCTAGCTAGGGAAGCTGAGCACAAACATGATCCTAAGAGGATCCATTCTGCAGCAGGAAACCCCCATTTCTCTCTGGTCTCCTTCCTGCAGGGACTGCATCATGCTCTGCTCCCTGAACAGTGCCACCAGCTTTGTTGCTGGCTTTGCCATTTTCTCTGTGCTGGGCTTCATGGCTCGAGAGCAGGGCGTACCTATTTCAGAAGTGGCTGAATCAGGTACGTATTTCTGGGAGACTTCAGAGCCAAGGGAAAGCAAACAGCCTGAAGGGGGGGGCACTCTTCTGAGGTGAAACCCAGTATGTTCTCTACATCCTCTTACTGTGGGTGTCTGCAGGACCAGTACTCCTCAACAGCTCTTTCAGCTGGGGGTGGGCAAGGAGCTGTGGCAACAGGAGCTTTGAAGAAGTGTGTGAACTTAGTCTGTGCTGCAGTGGTGGTGTGAGGGACACACGTGGTCATCTTGTGGTCTATTGGCAGGTCCTGGCCTGGCTTTCATAGCATATCCAACAGCAGTAACAATGATGCCTGTGTCTCAGCTCTGGTCCTGCCTCTTCTTCCTCATGCTGATCTTCTTGGGACTGGACAGCCAGGTACAACAAACCCCCCTCCTCATCTAACATGCATATGCCTATTCCCACCCTGAGCATTCCCCACAGTCATTGGAAAGGATAAGGTGGGTCTGTGCTTTGCTGGAACCTTAAATAGGTTCTTTACATGGTATGCAGCACTTTCACACTGTGGGAGCTCAGAGCCAGGGCCAATGCAGGCCAGTGGTTATGTGGGCTGGCATCTCTGCTGGCATCTTCTCGCTGTGTGTATGTGAGGATCACCCAGTTACATCCCCCTAAAACTGTGCAGCCTGCAGAGTGAGGCCCAGCACAGAACAGGACAGTCTGGGATGGGGAATTGGGGTGTTTTCTCCCAGCTGCATCACACCAGAACAATCCCCAGGTGTGCCCATGTCTTACATGCCATGTCCCTGTTATGCCAGGAACAAACTCTGTGGAGTGCTGTGTGCAACTCTGCTGCTGGCATGAGGGGAGCAGAGGGTGTCCTGCATGTCCACTGGACAGGCATTTTTCTCAAACTCTGCTCTGTTACACCTCAGCCCTTGTGTCTGGATAATCAGACCTTTTCCCTCTGTTTCTGCTGGCCTTTGGTGGAAACAGGACAGATGAAAAGAAAAAAACAAAAAATAAGGATTTGGGTGGTGGGAGCACAAACAAGACAGTGAGAGGAAGTGCGTGCTTGGGAAAGGAGAGAGGCTGATTTCTCTGCCCTGTTTTCTTCTGCAGTTTGTCTGTGTGGAAAGCATGGTGACAGCTATTATTGACATGTTCCCAGGAGTGTTTCGGAAGAAGGGCCGTCGGGAGCTGCTGATCCTGGCCATTGCAGTCATAGGCTACCTGCTGGGCTTACTGCTGGTCACTGAGGTGAGCAAGGAGTAGCTGGGTTGTACAGCTGAGCACCAAACCCCCTGCTACACAGCTCTGCAGGTCTGGGCAGAGACAGCAAGCTTGTCTTCAATGCTGTTAATTGTCTCATTTCTGATGCATTAGCTGTCTCTCACAGCCAGTGCTGCTTTGACCCTGTGTGACACTGGTCCACTCACTGCATCACTGAGCCTTCCAGAGATCCTGGTCCCACAGCCCAGAGAGGCTGCCTGACACATGGCTTTGTGCTAATACCAGACCTGGGAGCTGAAACAAAATGAGCAGTTTGGAAACAAGCCCTTCTAAGGGCAGTGATCATTTGCTGGCTGCTTTCCACACAAAGCAGAGCAGCAGGAGAGGAGCCTGGAGGTAATGGCTATGCCATAACCCTGCTGTAGCCCATGAGAAGCCTGTGATCCTGGGACCAGCAGAAGCAGATCTGTGCTGGTGTGATGCCATGTACACAGTGTTTGCACTGTTCTGCAGCTAAAAGCTACTCCTCTGTGTGTACCACAAGCTTGGGTGAGGGTCTTAGCACTCCTGTGATGCCTCCATGAGCTCTGTAGTGACAGCTAATTCCTGTTAAACCCCTGAGGCACAGATGAATGATCCTCCAGCAGGATCCTGGCTAAGGCAACACCTACTGTAATCAATTTGAGTGACACTGTGTCTAGAGACCTTCAGCATTATTTGAAAGCATCTTCTTGACCTGGAGAGGCTTTCTCTTGGAGAAATCACATGAAAATCATCCATGGGCCTGTACAGGTAGCTGATAGCAACTCTCCAGGGCTCAGCTTCAAGTCAGAGGCAGCAGGAAAGCCACATACCTCTGCCATTGCATACCTGGGCAGTATGTAAGGTTGGATGAAGGTAAAACGAGGTATCTGAATGTCCTTGCTCAAGATCACAATTTTTTGGGTGAGAAGTTCTGGACTGCTACATGGTATTTCAAAAATTACTCTGGGAACTTCCTAACCGTTTTAAAACAACCAATCAAACCAGCTCCTGCTCTTATGCACATAGAAGCCAGCCTAGCCCAGCTGTATCATAAAATGGGCATGAAAAACTCTCCTGCCACCAGGCTTGACTGTGTTTTTGGAACAGAGTGAGGGCAGCCCCAAGAGAAGGCTCTTCTCCCACCTGCTCTAGGTTCAGTGTTTCTGCTGCTGTTCTTCTGCTTACCCCACTCATTTTTCCCTAACATGGAACAGTCTTGCCATGGCTCTGTTTTCTCTACCTCTTCAACAGGGTGGCATGTACATCTTCCAGCTCTTTGACTACTATGCTGCCAGTGGCACATGCCTGCTCTTCCTGGCTATTTTTGAAGTCATCTGTATAGGATGGGTGTATGGTAAGTGGAGGACAAAAATCTGTCTTGTTCTTTATCAAGGCAAGAATGGGGGGTTGAGGAGTGACTGGGTAGAAAAGATCCTCAGGGGGCAAAGAAGTGCTGCAATTATGTTCTTTGTTGTCTAGTTTTCACTGTGTTTCCTTGCAACATTTCTTAATTGCTCCACATTTAGACTAGGAATGTTTCTTCCTTCTCTGTAGGTGCCTCATATTGAATTACCTTGCTGTTCTTCCCACCTGCCCTTTGAATTAGAAAATCAGATATAGAGGAGTGACTGCTGTTCTTTGGTGTCTGTCCCTGTCTGCTTACATTGCATTTAGTTTAGTCCTGCCAGTTAATTTAACACAAAATTCTGGGATGCAAACTTGCTATGTGTTACTTGTGAGATGATTCCTGCTTCCTATTTGCCCAGGCTGTGATGGCACCCAGAAAAGAAATAGGAGGGACTGCTTTGGCTCTCAGTGAAGTCTGTAACTAAACTACTCAGGAGCAGGATAAAACTGAGTTTCATGAACTATCAGGAGGAAACCAACTTCATGTTAGTCTGTAAGAAGAGTCTCCTCTGATATCCTATGGGAGATCTCTTCCTGACCACAAAGGTTTTGGTTCTTCTCCTTGAAGCTTGTGTCAAGGCTGATGGTTTTTGGGCAAAGTGTCTTGTGTGTGATGCAGAGCAGCTGCTCCCTCTCTTTGCTTCATGGAACTACATGAGCCTCATACCTGTAAGGATTGTGCACAGGTGTAGTAGGTGCCATCTTAGACCAGACCTCAACATCCCACAGTCAGCACAATGAAACCCACCACTTTCTCCAAATGCCTTATGTACAACAGGAGCCAATTGCTACTTTGGATAAACTTAGTGGAAGGGTCACCAATCCAGCTGCTTGGTCTTGGGCTCCAGAGAATGCAAGAGAAGTAGATCTGTAAGAGAGATTTATTTTGGAAACATGTCCTTCAAGGGAAGCTCACCTGACATCTTGCAGTAACAGGCCCTGGCCAGATTTTAATTTTTCACCTTCTGCCCAGTCCTTTTGGGATTTAAAGGGACATGGAGATTCCCATCCATCTGTGACAGGATGGGGATCACCATTCTGGGTTGATTCATTAAATGGAATTATGCTTTGATGTTTAATGGCATTTTTACAGTCAAACAGGCAACATGCCTTTTCTGATGACCCATGGAGAGAAGCAATGGCAGGCAATGAGTAACAGGAGAGGTGATGCTGCCCCAGCAGCCTCAAAGGGAGATGGAGCAGCTGGAAACAGAGAAATGGTCCTTTTTCTCACCATCATGGGTTCATTTGTGCCACTCCACACAGTGAGGTTTTACCCTCTTGATGTTCTGCTTTGCATCCATTAGGATGATTCTGGTCCAAAATGTAGTCAAAGGGCCAAGGTGAGGTGTTATAGTGGGGGCAAAAAAGTGACTAGTGGTGATTAAAGGGGTTTTTTTCCCCAGCCTTGGAATTGGCAGGGCTGAGTCTCTTGCTTACACTGTGAAGAATTACAACATTTCTGCTAACACAAATATGTGTTCTGAGTTTCCCCTCTCCCAGCACATACGCCAACCACCCACCACTTGGCAGCTTCCCCCTGCTGCCAGGCTCCCAGCTGCTCTCCCAGAGACCTGAGGATTTCCTCCCTACTGCTCCCTGCCTCTGGAAGAATGGCACAGCATTGGAGTTGCATCATGATGTTCCCTAGAGGAGAGTGCTGGAGGGATTCTGGTGTCCATAAACTCTCTTCCACTCTGGGACAGACAGCTCTGCTATAGCAGGCATGGGGTTTGATACAGTTGAATGCAAATAAATGTAACTTGGGAGAAAAGACAGAGATTTTTTAATGGATTCCAAGCTAGCAGAACTGTGAAACTCACTCTTTTTTGAATATGGTAAAAGTAAAATTAAATCTTTGTCCCTTTTAATTTGGGTTTCATTTACTGTTTTTATAAGATGTGTAAAATGAGAAGGGCTCCATAAGGACAAGAGATAAGGATGTAAGCAAGTCTCTAGTTAGGTTCATGTGAAATTCCTGTGAGGTCCTGTGAATTTATATGGCTAAATGATTTGTCAGAGGGGCATGCAACCACTTTGAAAGTATATGGGATTGATCAGCATAGGGGAAATGGTATCAGCATTCATGGTTAACTCTCTAGTGGCTGCATCCCATTCTTCCTTGTCTTGGAATATTTGAGATAAAAGCAAACATCTTTGTTCACTCCAACAAAAATCTCTTTGGGGAAGTTTTATGGTTTTCTCTGCTGGAGCTTTATCTAATCCTTCTGATGTGCTGGGAAGGAAGGGCACATTGCTCCAGTCTGTGTCCTCCAGCTTCTAATTTGCTCAAAAAGCCAGTGTTGAGTGATTGAACTGATGACTTCTTAAGCTTGATTACTTTTTCATCTGCCTGTGAAATGTAGAATATGTAAAACCTGCTGTTCATGTACTCTGTGAGGATGTTCATGTCAGTTCCCCTTGTGTATCATCACATCACCCACTGACTGCCTCAGTGGCCATGGAAATTTAGGACCTGGTGGTCGTCCTACAGAGAAAAGAGACAAGGACAGGTGGAGGTACATCATAATTAACAATATAAGTCGTAGGGTTTTTTTCCTTGTTGGAGGATGGATGTGTGTGTGTTCTTTTTGTTTGCCGTTTTTGTATTTCTTTAATTGATATGTCTCTTTGACTAGATACTAGATCCAAATTTGCAGGGAAACTTTATCTGCTATGAAGTTATATTATGAATTAATTTATCTATCACATATTTGACATGACAGTGTGTTTCTGTGGAATGACTGTGCTCATATTTTAAATTGCAGTTCACATGATCTATATGTCTCTTTTTCACCATGGGGAAGTTTTTGGCTTTTTGGCAAAATTATTTTTATATACCATCTCCTTTCATCCCCAATGTATTTTCAGAAGTGCTATCTGAGTCCTCATGATATTTACAGCTTGGAAGTTCTCTGGTGTGGGCTGGGCTCCCACACAAGGCTGCATGTCCCTTAATATACCACAGCTGCTTGTCTTTGCTTGAGGCTACTTGTTAACTTGCCAACTCAACACCAAGAGGTGTTCAAAGAACTATCCTCCCCCTTCCCCCCAAATACTTCAAAAAGCTGGGTTTAAAAAAGATTTTCTGCAAGCATTAGTCATGAGATCTAGAAAATAATGGAAAGAATTACAAAAAAGGCCCAAAACCATACATAATGTGCTTTTGTAGAATTACTATATTTCAGGGAAACATATTATGAAAATTTAATTCTGAGATATAAAACTCACCAAACTTCAAGCACTCACAAGTGTGGCCAGTTCTCTAGGTATATATTTTGCCTACTCCAGATTTATGGTGTTGAGATATAAAGAAGCAAAATCTTGTCACATTTGCAGCTGGGAACTGTGGCCTGACCATGAGGTCACAGATGGAAGAACATCCCCAAAAGCAGAATCCTTCTTTATCAGCTAAGCACCAAGATAAAGCTTTAATAAGACATATATGGTATTATTTAATCTCAGAGGTGCTTAAATGGTAACCCTTTTTCTGGATAGACTAGCTCTGTTTTTTTTGTCTAATATTGTTGTCTTATTTTGCCTGAGGCAGTCTGGTAAATCTGATTAGTTTTGGTTAGAAAGGTCCTAGGGTACCTTATAAATGACTTTCTGATTTTTCTTCATTTTACATCTCTTTCTGGCCAACATTAGGCTCCTGATACTTGAAGATATCCCAGTTTACTGCTGAAATCCATCTGCATTTTGTTGTCTCCTCTATGCCATTGCATAAGTTTGCTCTTTGTGCTTTGGGTTGGGAAGAGTCAATGGTTAGAGTCTGGCCAGTGGCAGGACTTTCAGGTGCTTTTCTGAAGTATAGCCCATCCCAGGGCACCATGAGATTCAGGTGGGTCCCCCACACTGTGAACAAAACAGTCCAGTAAGTGAAACTAATGAGAAGGAGGAGATCAGACCCCACCAGACAGCTCTCACTGGAGAGTACAGAGGCATTTGCAGATGGAAGGTTTGGCTTTAAGAAGAGTCTAATTGCCAGGTTTTCTGAGTTTATGTCAATAATAAAATATTCTGTGGAAGACAGGCTCTTGAGATGACAGGGATCCTGCCCAACTCAGTGGTGATTCTTGACATGACTTCCCTGGTATACCAGCATGTTTATTTACAAAGAGGAGGTTTTGTTAGGTGTTCCCCACTCTCTTTGTTCCTTTTAGCACTCTGAACTCACACAATCCCATATGCTTAACCTGCAAGAGCTTTCCTTTGCTGCTCTGTAAACCAGGCACCTCTCTTCATCTTTCAGGGATGAAATTAAACCCTCCATCCCTATTTAGCCACAGATGGGCCTTTTCAATGCCAGAAAACCCTATTAAACCCTGCTCTATTATTAGGATAGCCATGTTTTCACCAGAAGTAAACAGCAAGGATAAAGAAAGTTTGGGATCTGGTGTGAATAGCCCTTGAAGGAAACAAAACCAACCTGACCTCTGACTTTGTCTCTGTGCTGGCTGGTGGCCAAGGTGCCAACCGCTTCTATGACAACATTGAGGACATGATTGGCTTCCGGCCGTGGCCCTTGATCAAGATTTGCTGGCTGGTGTTCACCCCAGGTCTGTGCTTGGTAAGTGCAATTATAACACCATGACATGTCACTCTGGGTCCCCAAATTCTTGGTAGAAAAGGTTGATTTATCTCCAAGGTGCTGCTGTAAATTTTTCACACTGCTATGGAGAAGTAGAAGCTTGTCCGTAGCTGAGGTAGCTATTTATTTCCTTTGTAAAGCCTTGCTTTGCCTGGAAAATTAATTGAGCCTGAAAAGCCAACTGTTTATTGTGAAGGCAAAAGGAAATGTGTCCTCAAAGCCTGGAGATGTTTGGTCAAATTGCTTATGAATAGGAGACCAGTGAAAATTACCCTGTTCTGAAATACTTGCTTCAGTCTCTGTTCCTGGGACTTCCCATGGTTCAGAAATATCTATCTATAGCCATTTGCTTTCTATGTTATTAAATCTCTTCCAAAACTTCTGTAACTGTGTTTAAAGAAATGCACCCAAATTCAGGCAAGTTCTTGCCTGTTTTGAATTTATGTCCAGTCTTGCTCCACTGACTTTTACATTCTTTCTCAGCCAAATTCTGTTTTTGTATCTGATGTTGAGAGTTGTTTTCTTTGACCTCAGTGGGAACACAGATGATATCTATAGCTACAGCTTACAAAAGATTCCTAGTCCTTTGTCCCCAGGCTTCAGCAGGACTTGAAGATCTGGGAAATTTTCAAACCAGCCCAAATTGTCTGAAAGCTTTGTAGCTAGAGAGCCCCAGGAGGACAAAATCTGTGCCTGTGTGGTTCTTCTGGAGTGTTTCTGCCAGGCAAAACAACAATTCTTGTCCTTGATATGAATAAATTGCTGTCTCAATGTTGCTGGACCCTCAAAGCTGCTGCCAACTTTGCTTATGTTGAACTCTTCAGAAGCCTGAAGGCTTTGCACTGCAGAGATGCCTGGCCTGGCTTTGAGAACTCCTCGTGCATCCAGCACCAGGCTCTGCTCACTGCAGCCAGCAAGGTCCCTGCTGGCTCATTCAGGACAGAACTCTGGCACCTTGCAGGGCAGCCAGTCCTTGCAAGGCGGCCAGGCTGCCAGGCTTGGCTGCCCCTTGGCTCTCCTTATGTTTGTGTTTTGTGCTCCCCAGGGCGTCTTCCTGTTTTCCCTGATCAAGTACACACCCCTGAAATACAACAATTCCTACGAGTACCCACCCTGGGGCTACATGCTAGGCTGGCTGATGGCACTCTCCTCCATGGTCTGTATTCCTCTCTATGCCATCTTCATCCTCCTGAAAACCAAAGGACCCCTGAAACAGGTACTAGGATTGTGGTCACGGTGGGTGTGTTGCTGTTGCTCCCCCAGATGGTTCAGGATGGGCCCCAGGGAGGATGTACATGGCACATTTCTCCTCTGAGAAGGCAAGGGCTGGTGAGAGTCACCCTTCCCCAGAATGTGCTGTAGCTCTTGTGGGCAATTTGCAGAGCTTGGAGGGTCTCAGCACAGCTCCCAGGCTGATCATCAAACGTCCAGTCTTTCGTGTGGTGTGCACCATCATGCTTGATGCAATATAGAGACATATATATATATATATATAGCATAGATATGCTATAGATACCAGAATTGTAGTGAATTAATTTCCTGACACAGTTGTTTCCAGGAACAGTCTTTGAATATTGCAAACCATTCAGTGAAAGCAAGTTTGTAATTTATAATTATGATCAGTCACTGCTACAAACTGATTCCTCTTGTTACACTTGACTGACCAAGAAACACAAATGTTGTTTCCTAATGTCCCTGATGAAGACAGCTCAAGCTCCAGAGACTGAAAACTCACAATGAGGTACCCACAAAGCAGCTGCAGACTAAGGTCAATTTTGGAAATCATGGGGCAAATAGTTTTGAATAAATGAACAAAATCTGTGATTCTGGCAGGCACTTCACAAGAAGTGGGAGCACTAAAATTTATCCAAGAAGCCATGGATGAATTGCCTGATCTGCTTGTGATGCAGTCTGCATGGGAGTGAGCATGCACTGTCCTGAACAGTTTGTGATGGAAAAAGTTAGTAACTGTGAAAGTCAGGTTTCAGCTGGGAAATGATAGGCTGTCCCATGGAGCTGGCAGGTAGCAGGACATCAGCTGCAGGATGGAAAGGGGGAGGAAACCAGGAGCTCAGGAAGTCGTGTGGCACCAGAGAGGCTTAAAAATGAGATTTAAAAGACTGGAAATTCACTGCAGAGTCCCTGTGAGCCAGCTCCCTTTAGTGAAGAGCTCAAAGGTATTTTCAGTTTTTAAGAATAAACTCCTCAAAGTTGTCCCAACACTGCATACATGTGCGTGGAACAGCCTGTAGCACCCCGCATTGCAGAGGACAAAGGGGGAGCTAAGGGCAGGCAGCTGCCTCACAACCCCTGTCCTCACCATCACAGTCTGGCTGACTGGAAGAGGAGAGCTGAGGATGGCTTGTGGCAGGAACCAGTCTGCAGAGGGACTGCTTTACCTGGGAAATGCCACTGAGGTAGGTATCACCTACCACTCTGTTTTGGATCATAGCAGGTGCCCAGCATCCGATTATCAGCCCATTTGAAAGTCTTCACAGCTCCCACCAAAATCAATGGAAAACTACTTGGTATAGGAAAAGAAACAGATTTATGTTGTTTTTGCCATTGCCACAGAAAATGTGTATGGTGCTATTTGCTGTCATCCTCCCTCACAGCAGCAGGTCTGTGAGAAGTGCTGTACATCAGATTATCAGTGCACAACCCAGATTTGAGCTCTGAGGCAGAAAAATTGTCACTGAGAGTAGCTGAAGGGAACCTGCTCTCCTGTTTCAGGGCCGTTTGTTAGGAGAGGAAGAGGGAGCTGGCACGTTGGCTCTCCAGATGCCTTTGCCCCCAGCAATGGCTGTGGATCACTATTGGCTGTCAGTTTGCTCATCAGCCTAATTAACAGCGACTTCCTCTCCGCAGCGACTGATGCAGCTGGTTTCCCCGGCGGAGGATCTGCCGCAGCCCAGGAAGAAGCACGTGGCCAGGCCGTCCAATCTGAGGCGTGAGGGATGGACTCCTCCAGTCCAGGGGGTGCTCAGCATCACAGAGAGAGAAACACACTTCTAAGGCACCTGGGATGTTTTCTTCATAACCCAGACTGATTTGCTCTCTCCTTCCCAAATTGGTTTCTTTTCCCTTCTCTCCTTCACGTCTGTGACGGAAGCATCTGGGACAATTGCTCTCCTTCCAGCCAGCTGGTTGCACCCACTGGAAACAACATTTTTTTTACACTCTGGGGACTACTCTTGCTGCCAGCAGCTGTGGAGGCTGCACTATCCTTTTGTCAGAAGTGCCCTTCAGTACCATCACCAGTTGGGAAGAGTAAAACAACATTTTAGAAAAAAAGGAAAAAAAAAGTGCATTCATGTTGGGAGGAGGAAAAGAAACCACAGTGGCAAGGGCGGTGAGAGAGAGCAGAGATTAAAGTGTGAAGGAACCAAGTTAGGAATGCAAAAGCATGAAACGATGGGGCTTTATCCAGGAAATAAGTAAGCTGGTTCAGAAGTACATAAGAAGCTGGAGGATGACAAAGGCAAGTGCATTACCAAGTCACCTCTGTACAAGGGAGAGAGAGACAGGAACATATCATAGCAAATAACAGAAGGAGGCTGCAGTGTCTGTGGTTACAGCTTCAGCTGTCACTGGAAGGGAAGGGAATGACAGGGTGCTTGATGTAATCCTCGTTGTTGATGATTGATCTCAAGGCAGTATCAGTCTGGAAAAGGGGGTGAGGAATGACTATCTAGGGGACTTGCTCTTGGTCAAAACTGCATGGCCCAGTGAAAACAATGAATATTTGACAATTCTTTCAGAAAATTCATGGAGTGCAAGAGAAGTCCCAGAGCAGTTGGTAAGAAAAAGAGCTGCAGCACAGCTGGGAAAATGAGACCCTGAGGACTGCACGCCCACAAATTTAACAGCACTGTTAGGGCATTTTGTAGAGGAATTATTGAAGGAGTTGATGGGCCTGATCCTGCTCTGCAGAGTAACTTTGGGAAGAGGGTGGGAGAATGGTTGCACTCCCTTGGCTTTTCTGCAGATGACTGCTCAGGGGATAAGGAAGACATATTCAGGCACAATTATCATCAGTTCAGGCAAGATAAATCAAAATTAATAGGTAATATAGGTTCATTGGAAGCAGATTGTGTCGAATTAGAGGTTGGTTGTTGCCTGGGTAGTCAAAAATGTGAGGCAATGGGTGGGAGGAAATGTGCTCTGATGCTGGGTTTGGTGCAGTGCCAGATGTCTCTGTCCTGTGGAGGCTGGGGCTGTAAAGCTGCTGCCAAATCCTGCTTCAGTGCCTATCAGAAATTCACAGCTGAACCCATCAGAAAAGCCAGTGGCAGGACGCACCCGGGCGCTGTGCTGTGGCCCAGGGTACATGCACTGGTGCATGGCTGTGCTGCAATATTGGTGCATCCAACCACGCCAGAGAATGGCCTTCAAAATGAATCACAGATGCCACAGGCTCCTTTCCTTGTTCCAAGTAATTGCTTTTCCCTGTGCTGTGTGGAGATAAACGACCAGCACTGAAAGTAAGCATGGAAATCAGGCCTCATCTGTGCAGCTCGGTACCTATTCCAATTGCTATGGGAACCTTATCTGCTGCAGTTTCCTCTGAGTTTAACTGGAGAATTAGCATAGGGCAATCTTTTCCCTGTTTAATTTCCTTTCCTTTAAAAACTAAAAACTATAAACTGCTTGTAAAATGAAGGCTGAAAGTCAAGTATCAGAATTTGTATCTCTCTGGGACATTATAATTTGAGTTTTACTGTGGAAGACAGAGAAAGCTGGCAAACCTCATTCACATTCCCTGCAAAGGATTGCAGCACCATATAAGACACCATTTATTGTATTTTTATTTTTTGAAGAGCTGCATGTCATGCTGCAAATAGCTATGGGAAGAGCTTAGCACCCAGAGGTTTGCAGTCAGGCCTCATGGGAAGCAGTTTGGTGATTTTTCCTCTTCCTCCCATCAATATTACTCATAATTTGGTGGGGGAAGCAGCTCCCCCCAATCTTGATTCTTGTACAATCCTTGGTAGGACATTGAGCCCCTTTGCTCCTGCTGTCATGCCTTTAAGATGTGAGGTAGTGTTGTGCTGTCAGAGAAGTCATGGAGATGTGTTCAATTATTTTTCTGAGGCAGTTGAGTAACTCTGCAAAAATCCCATATGGAAACAAATACCTCTTCAGTTTGGAACACAAACATGGTGCTGTGTTACTGACTGCATGAACTTGTTCCTCCTGCTTATGCATAATCTGACAATAGCATCCCACCTCTGCCAGGAAGCAACTTATTTTTATAAAGCTAGAGGAGGTATTGCTGTGCCCATTGAAAGCAATCATAAAATTTCCAGGATCAGAAAATTAATCCAAATGGAATTAACAAAGTTTCAGGAATTTGAAGTCAAATCTCAGTGGCCCAGTGTCATTTAATTCCCTTTCCTTTAAAAACTAAAACACCCACATACACTCAGCTGAGAGAACAGGGAGGAATGCCATCAGTGGCTGTCTTTTGCTGTGCAATCCCCAGCACAATTAGAGACTGAGTAGTGGTTTGTTAGATTTATACAAATTTCTCAGGCATTGCTGCATACATGTGACAGATCTGACAGGTCTCCATCAACCCCTGGAACTGGACACCTCTGGAGACCTGTGAGTCTGATGGAAAACTGCTCCTGTCCTGCACACCACCAGGAATACATTACTGGAGGGTTGGTATGGAGAGGAGGGAGAGATTTATATTTTTCCTGTAATTGTTGATAACATGCCAAGACACGATGCAATTGAAGCTGAAGTCCAAGAGAAGGTATGAGGTTTTCATACTGTGCTACTCCTCACAGCTGGAATTAAAACACTGTATACAGAAGAAAGGACATACACCTGTAAACCCTAATTACCACTTCTAGGTTTCCAGTTTGTTGTTCTGGTTTTGTTTCTTGGTTGTTGTTTTTTTTTTTCTTCATCAAAAGGCCATTTTCACCCTTCTCTCCAGAAGGAAAAGACAGGAACAGTGTGTTAAAGAAGAAATCAAGCCAAAAGGTCATGTTTATTCCTTCTCCATCCTGTTACTCCTGTCCTCCCTCACTTCAGTCTTCGCTCCCTTCTTCCTTTGACGGTGACAAATGGCAAAAAAAGAAGGAAATGGTCATTGAAAACTTGTACTGGACAAAATTTAAAAAAAGATAAAACAATCAAATATCATCAGGATATCTTCAACTTTTGTGACTCCAACCCTCAACATAGTTTTTTGGGGAAGGAGAATTGCAGTGGGAATTCTTCTTGGCTCTCAAACATTCTTCTGTCCCAGGTGATCCTGGTAGCACTCGGGCAAAGGACAGTAATCTGCTGTAGGCTGCATGTGCTTACATGTGGTAACCTTTACAAATTAGCTAAATTGTGTTTGAGTGGGGTAAGAGGGGAGTAATGTTCATCAAAGGAGAAGCTAAAATGGTAACTTATTTCAAAAAGATTAAAATTTAAGACTCGAGAGGCTGAGGAAATGTGCATCTGCTGCTATCCATTTCCCTGTCCAGGGCTGCAGGAATAAGCTTGAGGTATTAAAGAAAAAAACTTTACTCCTGAACCTGCCAAGGAAAGAGAAGAAAAGTGCATGGATGGACACAGCAGAGGTTGCTTTGCTTTGTTTTACTTTTTAAATCCACAATAAGCCCTGCCCCCTCAACTGCATGTGGAGCATGATCCTGGCTCTGGTTTGAATCCCTGACCCACAAGTGCAAAGGAGGACGTGCATTTTCAGAGCTGTCTGTTCTGGTTTGTCAAGCCTGAGCTTGGAAAGCTATGTGGAAAGGAAAGGGATTCCCAGGGAGAAATGCTTTCAATGTCTGTTTAAAGCCTGTTGTGGGCAATTCCATCCTGTCTTGGTTTTGGTGACATGCCAAGACCATTCTGCTAAATAGCTAATGGCTTTTTGATTCTTTTCTCCTGTTTTGTTTTGGTTTTTTAATAGGCTGTAGAATAGTTTCCTGCCCAGCCTGGTTTACAGCCAGGATGGGAGCTCTGGACTAGGATGGCTGGTTTGGACCAGAGGCATGCTTATGCTCAATCATTATTTTCCAGTGGCCACTAAACTTTTCCAAAACATGCTTTATTGAGTGTGCAGCTTTTGTTGTACCACAGTGTCGATAGTGGTCTCTGAGGAGCATGGGAGATTACAGGCCATCTGGTGCCTTTCTGGACCTCATATTTCAACAGGACATGAAATAAGCTCCTTTTTCTCATGGAGAAATAAACCCTCCCACAAGAATAAAAGCAACCTGTCACTTTCACATATCCTGGAGAAGGGCCGTTGCTGCAACATGAGCTTCCTCCCCACATCCTAGCTTTGAAGTGAGGATGACCTGAGAGCTGGAAGGAGGGTTTCTTGATCAAGTTCTCCAGAAGCAGAGCTCTTTATGCTGGAATGCTCCAAGCAGCATGCATGTGGGTCCAGGAGCTGCTGAAGAGAAATCCCATCAGTGGCAAGGCATAGCAGTGCAAATCAGTAACCCTGGATTAGCTGGGACAGTGGAAGGCAGCCTGGCAATGGGAACTGGCCTGATGCTGGGGCTCAGAACTTTGTGGAAATCATGCCCAGGCAGTGTTAGTGTTTTGTGCAGTGCTTTTGGATGAGATATTACTTCCCCAGACAGGCTAGATGGCTGTGACTCCTCTTGGCACTGGTATGATACATACATCAGTCAAGGAACAGGGAGATGGTGGTGGGGTTCTCTCCTCATGCTCCATGCAATCCTGTCTCCTGTGTCTATCCCTCATCACCAACACTGGGCTCTCCTACCCCAAAAATGCTTTTGCAGGGCTCAGCTTTACACCTGCTTTATGCCTTAGCTAAGCATAAATTACCAGCCAAGTAAAACAGAGGCTCAGGAGCAGCCTCCCGTTGTCCCATCCCATAAACCTCCTTGTCCAGGACCCCAAGCATGGGAATCTGTCTCCACAAAGGCAAGCAGTGTGGTCAGGCACAGTTAGTTTTTTCAGAACCTCTGAGTGGAGGATATTTGAAAGCTTTTAGAACATATTCATTTTACAGTGTTTAAACTGAGAAAATAACAGAAATTATTTTTTTTTTTCTTTTATGAAAGAATCAGATTTCAGAATTTATTTGGTGCCTAAAATTTTTTGTTACTATGACCCCCACTCCAGCCTCTTTTGCAGTACAAGACAGGGGGTGGCATTTGCCCTGCATCTGGGAGTTTTTGAGCTCAGTCTCACTTTCTTG
Source organism: Cichladusa arquata (assembly GCA_026413545.1). Taxonomy (NCBI): domain Eukaryota; kingdom Metazoa; phylum Chordata; class Aves; order Passeriformes; family Muscicapidae; genus Cichladusa; species Cichladusa arquata. The sequence continues at coordinate 66,894,291 of JAOTQP010000870.1, read as the reverse complement.
TTTCTATGGTCAAGGGAGGCAGCAGCAAAACCTTTGCTGTTTGGCTATGGGGCCCCTGTGAGGCTTCATGTGAAGAGGAGAAAGACAAAAAGGGGCTGATCCCTTTTGAGAAGTTGGAGGTTCAGAACATCTCAGATCAGTGTCTCTGTGTGGGTGTGTGTGTTAGGGGAGAATTGTGCTTTGGTAGGTTTTGCCTTAATGACATTGCTACTGTGACATTGTGGCAGAGGCTGGTGGGTAACTGTGTTGCTGTCAGCGTTTTTAGTTTGTGAGGCTCTGGACTTATACTGTAAGTAGAGGTAATTAGTAATCTTGGTAAAACTTTCCAAAAATTTTTCCTCTCTGGAAGGGAGGGAAGGGTGTTTTAGTGACTGTGAGCAGGGGTGTCAGCAGCACCTTCTGGTTGTTCTGAGCACAATCCCTTGGGCAAGCTGACGTAGGGCACATTGAGCGATGGCAAAGCAATTTCCCACCGTCCAATCCTGTCAATAAATGCAATTTCCCTGGAGGGTGGGAGTGTGTGGAGCTCGATTGCTGCAGACAGGGGCTGGTCCTGGTTGTGTACATCACACAGCCCAGCAGCAGCAAGGCTGCAGGCTGGAGATATTTCCCCTCACAGAGGAGGCTCTGTCCCTTCCGATGCAGTCATAAATGATGTTGTCCCTGTGTAGCACTTCACAGAGGAGCCAGCCCTTTGCTCTTCTTTATCCCCAAGGCCTGTGTACTTATCATGATGGAGCACCTGTGGTGGACAGTGGTTATACTGCCTCTGTCAGAAACCCTCATTTGCATGTCATACTCAAATCTGTCCTCTTTTTCCTCTGCATCTATCACATTTTTCCCACACTCCTGTGCGTTTGAGGTCAAACACAGCTGTACAATAAGGCTTCTCCCTGTAGGAAAGCATTGCAGGTTCTATTGGGAAGTGCATAAACTCCATCACTATAGCTGTGCTTATGCTGATTTAAAGCATCTACCTCAGAGTTTTATTAGCATAAGCCTCTTAATAAAGAGAGAAAAAACCGTAAGAGCTACAGCAACGATGTAACTAGATCTAGGGACACATTTACTTTAAAGTCAGGTTGGTTTCACAGAGGATGTCATTTCAGTTAAATCTTCCAAAGTATGTGAGGACACTTCTATTTATGTTCCATTCACACTAATTTTAATTTATATTAAGTCCATCAGGATCAGGTTTGAGCTAAGTTGAACATGATGTTACTGCTCACACTGTTTTTGATGGATTAGAAGCAGCAGAGCTAAATCTTCCCAGTCCCTTGTGAGTCCCTTGCAGTTTCACTGACAGAAAGATGATCAGTTTTTTATAACTACATTTATCAAAACAACCTGCAGGCACAGGCACACTTTCATCAATGTGACTATGTCCACTTATTACCCAAATGGTCTTTAAGCTGGAGTAATCATGCTTCAAAGTGGGCTTCTCTGGTTTAATGTAGCCTAATTTGTTTTGATTTAGATGGGCAACACTGGTTGGCTAGAAGAGACCTGAGGGAACACCCTGCAGAGGGTAGGTACTGCTGTTACTCAAGTCCTGCAATCTTCCCTGCAGAAATCCCATGCCTGGTGTCCGTGGTAGCTCTCACTTTCTGCTTCCCAGACCTTGTGCTCCTTGTTGCTGTGCAGAGCATATCACAGGGGCATAGCACACCCAGTGTCACTCCAGCATCCCTGTGGCAGGGAACATAGCTGGGAAGAAGGGGGTGAGGGGAGGCTGTGCCACGCTTAAAATCTGCTCCCAAATGGCTCCAGGGACACCAGTGGTACGTGGCCAGGAAGCTCCATGTCCCTGTGTCACCTGAACCTCAGGCATGCTTGCACTCTGGGGACTCCAGCCCTGGAAACATGTCTGGAGAAAGCTGAAAGCAGGTGCCTTACTCTCACCAGTGCTTAGAGACTAACCAGCAATTAGCCTGGGAGCTTGCTGGCTGCTGCTGGGAGGCAGGCACTGGTAATTAAACCTCATGCTTTGAAGGGCCAACTCAGGTCTGGCTTTGCCCACCAGGAAACTGAATCTGTGTCACAGTGAGATGCTGCAGGTGTCAGTCCCACCAGAAGAGTGGGCTGGGCTACCCACAGGAATGGGCCATCCTCAAGCACCAGCACCAGCCTGGGGAGGGAGATGTGACAGTGCAGAGAGCTGAGCTTTCACTGTGCTTTAGCTGTGACAAGAGCCACAGACATGGTAATGTGTGTAGCAGTGTGCTTCTCTTCTCTCAGAAACATCCATGTGTACATCCTTTTTTATTTCAATCAAATGGAAGAAATGGTCACCCACCTAGACATACTTTACCCACACAAACTGGAGGTGAATGCTCTTCATTGAAAGAAAGAATATGGAAAATACCATAGAGACATCTTTAAATGCATGGATTTTATTTTAGTGGCTTTTTCTCTCTCTTCTACCTAATATCCCTCTCTTCCCGTAAGACATCTCAGGATCTGTCAGATTAATCTTCTTCATTTTGTGCTGGGGGACTCTTGGTCCTTCAGGTCTTACTTACTGACCAAAAGCCCAGTGCTGATAAATCCTTAGCAGTGGAAGATTTTTTCCACGTAAGTTATGGTAAGGTGCACAGGAGAAACAGCACAAAAAACACTGAGCTTAAGAGAACTTGGCTGTTTCACACCTGACAAAATCTTACTGCCAGAATATCCAGTGACATTATCTCACTAATTCTCCCTGTCTCCTGAGTATTCCAGGGGAAAGAAGATGAATAGGCATGCACTGAATAGAAGTGCACCAACCCAATCTATTTTTCATTGACAGGTCACTTTTAATCTCCTCCAGTGGTGGAAATTCCTTTTCTTTTCTTGTATTTATTTTCGGTTTTGTCATTGCCATATTTCTTTTACATTTTTATTCCTTCACCATATTCTGTTTTGTTTGTGCTGTTGACAGCAGGAGAGATTTAAAAATGCTCAGACTTAGGAACAATTTCACCTGTAGATGACTTCTTTCAAAGGGCTCCTAGCAGCTGGAGGAACAAGCAGCATAAATGCAGATTTAATACCAGTGGCTAAAGGTAATTGTAAATAAAAGTATTGGACAGATTTCCAAAGGAATGATATTTCAAAGAAGCTGTGTGCCCTGGAAACATGGCTGGCAGTCTATGGAGAGCTATAAATGTGTGGGGCATGACCTTTCCCTGTGCCATATAGGACTAGTTCATCCCAGCTTGACTGGAAATGCCCAAGATGAGGAGTAGCAGAGATTCTGGCAGTTTTCCTGGGGAGAAGAGGTCAGTGAGGCTGGCAGATGATTATGTCACTGAGTATTAACAGTTCAGTGGTGACAAAGAAACTCTGGACATCACAGGGTGGGGTCTTCAACAGGCCACCTGGGTTGGGAGTCACCTGGAGCACCTGTGAGTGGAAGCTGAGAAGATTGAGCACAGGAATTGTCTTGCCTTACCTACCCTCACACCTTTTCCCTGCCTGTTCCCTACTGGCCACCCTTTAGGATAGGATGGTTGGGTGTCAGGAGCCAGACCAGAGCTGAGCTCTGAGCCTGCTCAGGGAGGAAGGAGGCAAGCTTGGCCCCCACTGCAGGTTGGCAGGATTGCTGAGGTTGCAGAGGATAAGGCCATGCCTTAGACTGGGCTCAAAAAAGCAAAGCCTGCCAGCTCTGCTCTGCTGGCCAGCTTTGCTTCCCTTTGGAGGTGGTGGACTCAGTGGGCTGAGTCAGAGCCAGGCAGCCTCATATCTTGTAACAGCTCTTTTCAGTGAGTGCAGCCCTATTCCTCTGCAAATTATCCCTGAGTGATTATACTTCTGCTTATTTTGCAATGATTGTGTTAATGATTTCTGCAAATGAATTTTAAACCAAGAGATGTCTAGCCTGATTATTTGGCTGCTTTCACCACTGTCATCACATCCAACAGCTGTTATTTAGAAAACACTCTTTGCACTTGTGTTTACTCACACAGATTATATGGTGGGGTTGGGCTCTTGTGCTGGATATTTCCCAAGCCACCAAAAGCTTTGGAGGTGGCAGCCCAAATGCTTTGAATGCAAATACTGAAGCCAGCAAGTATTTGTCTGAGTATCTGCCAAGCTCTCATTTTCTGAGAACACACTGGTGAATCAAAATTTAGTCTCATGAACATTTATGGAAAACAACCAAGAGAGCAGCTCCAAATTCCATATTTTCAAATGAATTCTGCTTCTCTTCTAAGGCATGTTCCCAAATTCATTTGGGCTTACCAGTCTGTGTCTAGTTCTTGCCAAGTATGAAATATCCATGTACTCTTCTTTTCTTGGCCCCACTTCCCCTTTTTTTCTGGAAAAGCAGGGATTGCTCAGACTGATGCTGAGAGACATTTTTTCTCTCCAGCACCTTGGATACTCACAGTCTGCTTCTGCCTCTAACTCGAACAACAAATGTGATACAGAAAACACTTGTGGCTTTCAAATTCAGTTTTCACCCCTTCAGTAGAAATGGTCACTTTCTGGCCTGTTTTCTTTCCAGACCAGAAGTACATGAGATGGGCAGATGGTTTGCTGCCTGTCTGCCTGTGGAACTGGTGTTTCCAATGGCCTCACTGCAGTTCTCAGGTGTTCCTCAGCCAGGACTCTGTGGAAAGCTGTGAAAACACATATAACAGGCTGATTCCCTCAGGCCTGACATCTCCACCAGCCCTGCAAGCAATTGCTACTGTCTTGCTCTGTCTTTTTATTTTAGGAGGTGTCACATCAGCAGTTGGTCTTGAGCAGAGATTGAAGACCGAGAGAGAACAGTGATGGATGGACTAATGCCAGACCCAGAAAAGGGTGAGCTACAATGTCCTGATAGCTGAAGTTTGACTCTTTCTGACAAAAGGAGGCCAGGAGCTTTGCTGCAGGCTCCCCTCTGTAACTATCTGCAGGTACCTGCTTTAATTTGATTGGTCTGGCTGAAGCAAATATGACCCAGTAATGTGGCATTACATTCAAAAAGCCCTCATCCAGCTTGGGCTCCATGGCAACTGCAAATCAAGCTGGGCAGAGAGGGAGAGCTGAGCCTTCTGCATGGTCCAGCACATCCAGGGCTGTGCCTGCACACTTTCCAGGAGACAGGGAAGCATGCCTCTGCCAGCTCTGCTTTCACCAAGAGTTGCCTTATAGTACCATAGAATGGTTTGGGCTGGAAAGGACCTTAAAGGTCTCCTAGTTCCAACCCCACCACTGTAGAAAAAACTCTCCAAGACAGTGTGAGCCTTAGTTCACCAGGAAGGGATTTGATCTTGCCCCTACAGGACTCAGCTGGCAGCAATTCCAGCAATGTTCCATGTCATGGTGGATGATAATGATTTCCCTGCTCTGCACTACGTGCTCCCTTGTGCTTGCAGGTCTGGCCAGTGCAAGCTGTGCTCAACTGCAGAGAGACAGAATGGGTTTCCTAGGGAGCCAAGGCAGCACATGTTCCCTGGCTGATTTTGTATCCCAGCTGGGAGCCTAAAGGAAAAATTCCTAAGTCAGATGAAGTTTACTTCTCTTTTAACTTCATTAGCTGCTAAATAAGAGGTACTCAAGCTCCCAGAGTGGTGTGGGGCACACAGACTCCCTGAAGAGGAGAGGGATGAGGGTGCTCTGTCAGACCCATAGCTTTCTTCCAGAAGGGATTGCCACTCACTGCATTTGCTTCAGCTCAGAGAGGATGCCTCTGTCAGGATGCCTCCAGCATGTGTGCTGGAGAGCCACTCAGCTCTCAAAGCCTCCTGGGTTTACCCAGTAAAAATAATTTTCTTTCTCCAGTTTCCCTCTTGTCAGCTTTCCTGACACCACTGTCTTTCTCCTTTAAGGGCCAAAAACACCTAATGGGGGTCTTACTGCTTCCTCCATGCTTCTCCATTATATCTACTTTTGCCACTACTTTAAGCATCCCTACTTCTGTTTTAACACAAAGAGAGGAGCTGGTGAAGTGCTAAGGTGTCATCTCTTATGAGAATTGTGTTTTAGCTCACTTGGGCTCCTTCCCCTGCCTCTCTGTCAACACTGCCTCTAACAAGGTGATGCTCACGCATCAGCAGCTCCCCCATGCTGCTTTTGAGAGTGACTTTCTACTCCCAAGTGGATGGAAATTATCTTGGAAAAAAGAGAAGAGAAGAGAAGAGAAGAGAAGAGAAGAGAAGAGAAGAGAAGAGAAGAGAAGAGAAGAGAAGAGAAG
>JAOTQP010000870.1:66755310-66888025 GCA_026413545.1 Cichladusa arquata | reverse complement strand
GAGAAGAGAAGAGAAGAGAAGAGAAGAGAAGAGAAGAGAAGAGAAGAGAAGAGAAGAGAAGAGAAGAGAAGAGAGAGGAGTTCCACACAAGCTGTTTTAGAGCCAATTACAAGATTTACACACTAAGCAACTGGTTATTCACATGTGGCTCCTTTCCTTGGCTGATGGTTGGTACTTGCCACTTCAAACAAGAAGTCTCCATTTTCCTGTGGCTGCCCCCTCCATCCCAAAAGCCTGACCCATAGCCAGTAATGCACTTGATCCTTGCAGAACTAACAAATCCTTGCAGGAACTGCTGCAGCAATATGGATTCAACCAAGCCCTTGCAACCCACTTGCCTGATGGCTCCCCCTTTCTTTGGCATCAGGCCCTTTCACTTTGTCCTTCCTCCTGCCCATGCCCTTGGATCCTCTTCTCTCCCAGTGACTGTGATTTTCCAGTGGCTGTGGGACCCCCCCACCCACGCCTGCGACATGCAGGGTGTTGATTTGACTGGACGTGAGCTCAAAGCTCATTAAGGACTTGTCAATAGTGCAGTGTGAAGCAGTGTGGGGTGAGGCAGGGGGAGAAGGGCCCTGTGGCAGGAGGGGCTCACAGGTCCCCTCTGTGTGGGAGCAGGTCTGTATGTGCATCCCTGGGCTGGTGTCTCTGTGAGCAGCTCTGCGTGCCCCAGGGACCTGCCACCGGCTGGCACCGCGAGGCAGGTGAGTCCACTGGGACAGCAGTGTCAGGTCTGGGGGTGTGAGCACTGGGGACAGAGAAGGGAGTATCAAAGCAGTGGTGGGGAAGAGCCACTTGACTGCACTAGCATCCCTGGGGAAGAGTGGTGCAGATGCTGGGCTCTCCTCCATCCATACTGGGTTGGATGTGGGGCAGAGTGGTGCAGCACCCTGAGGACAAGGCAGGATGCAGGATTGTTCCTGTCTTCCAAAAGGTAATGGAGGGCTGAGCAAATGAGGACAGCCCTGCCTGGCAGTCAGTTGGAGCAGTGTGAAGTGGAGCAGCTTTACCCACAGTTGCACCACCTCAATGCCTAAATTTCTCCTGTCAGTTGCCATTGCCGTTGCAATATCTCCTTGGTCAAGAAAGACACCAGTTGCTGGGAAGGCAGCAACTTTTCTGTCTGTCACTCCCATGCAGAGCTTACTGGAATCCCCTTGGTGTTAACAGGCAGGTTCAGCAACCAACCTGCAAAAGCTGCTCACGGAGCAAAATTCGGTTTGAAGCGGCTGTTTCTGCTGCTGTAGAGAAGTGGGGCAGGAATGGACCATCTCTCCCCCATGCTGCAGTGGGGGTGGCTGGGAAGGACCTGCAGGTGCTGCTCCCTGCCCTGCTGCTTCCATGCAGTCAGAGCAAGAGGGGAGATGACTGTCCCAGAGCATGACCTGAAAATGGTACTGGGGTCCCAAATATTGGAAAGCTTCTTCTGCCTATGGGCTGGGGAAAAAATGTAGTGAGTGCAAATGATTGCTCAGTAAAGATGCTGTATATGCACTTCTGTGAAAATCTGGGGAAAGCTTCTCTGGGGAGGGTCTCCAGTGGGTAGGACTCAGGAAATGGATTGGGTGATACACACATAAGAGGCATGGGCTCAGCTGCCCTTCCCTGGGGCTGGGATAGCACTCATGTTTCAGCCCCAAGGATGAACATGACACAGAGTCTTCTAGGTTCTTGGTGCCCCTTCACAAAGGTCCTGCAAGCTCTGGTGATCTGTGGCAGTGCTGGGATGTTTCTATGGTCTGTGTATGTGCCCTTGCTTCCTATCTATCTGCAAGAGACTCTGACTCTGGAGGAGGTAACTCACTCTGTCAGTGAAGCCCTCCCTATCTCTCCTCTGTCTCCACAGCACTGGAGACCTGGACAAACTCACCCATTCCCTTCCTCCCTCCCCTCCTACCCTCTCCCTGCTCTCTATCTCCCCTGAGTGCTTCTTGGAGCTGCAGTCTGGATTCCAAAGACTCCTCAGTTTGCTGTGACCTTGCTGTGATTCTGTCAGCACCTGGTAGAGACGTGCAGCACATTTAATTTTGGTTCTCGTCCCTCCAAGAGAAGCTCTGCAACAGTTTGGGATGTTGTGTGGAGAACAAAAATCAGCAGCTGGAAATGCATTTTCTTATGAAGAAACTCAACAGGGAACAAGCAACTGATGTCCTTATACTGTGGATGAACACCCCCATGACACTGAGTCCTCTTTGCTGGGGATAGAGCAAGTGGATGTTGTGTCTGGCCCCTGTGGAGATGCTCTTGTGGTAAAGGCTGTTCCTGGTGCCAGAGGGCCAGGGTCTGCACCCTGGTATGGACTGGCTGGATGGGATGTGACTCAAGTCTTCAGCCAAGGCAACAGGGACAACAACCTTTTCTTCCTCTGCCTTATCTCCTGATCACAAGTCCTGGGGAAAGAACTGCTCCTTTTCCACTGCTCTATGGGGCTTAGCACAAGATGTGAGGATAGGAGAAGATCTGAATGTTAAACTGGTAGAGATAATGCCCAGCTAGTTGCAGGTTGATCCTGAACAGCAGGGGGTGGTGCTCTGGGTAATGAGCATGTTTTCCAGGCTGTTTTGAGGAAAACCTCAGCCAAGGGGCTGGAGGCTACCAGTGCTCTTGCAAAGTTCCTGCAGAGGCAGCTGGCTCTGCTGTTCTCTATTTTCCACTCCCATAAACAGCATATCAACAAAGGGAGCCTTGTGGCAGCCTGAGAGCTCTGGAGCACAATTATCTCTCTGCTTTCATGAGAAGAAGAACCAAGAGTTTGGCATCTGAGAATGAACACAGATTTTTTCTTCAGCTTGGCCATGTTGCAGCAGAAAAACAGTGTTGTGCTCTGCATGGTGAGGCTCTAGTCTTTTTGGAGCTGGGTACTTGTGCCAGAGTGGGGACAGGCATATTTACAGGTGCCATGTTCTGAATGAGGTACTTGGTAGCTGCTGTGATCCTGCCCAGAAGGAGCAGGGGGAAGGTCTGTGATTTTCTCATTCTTCTCCTATCTACTTTCCTCTTTGTGCTTTCATCTGAATGGAGTAACAGAAATTTGTTGAGGCAGTGCAGGGTTTTTACCTGCTCATCTTACTCCAAGGGCAGCAGGTACTGGTCAGTGTGGAGCAGGCTGAACTTGTCTGTCCCCTGTGGATGTGTCATTTCCCAATCTGAGCTTCCCAGCCCCAGGGACAGCCAGTCCTTTGCTCCTCTGCCATGCAAGGTGAGAACAGGTATAAAGCAAGAGAGAAATTCCACCTGAAACTGCCCTCTCTGTGTCCTTTCTGGGCACTTCTGCCCTACTGATGTTCTCATTGAAGGCACTGGGAAGGTTTTTTCTATCAGCCTCCCTGGAGTGGGATTATACCTTACCAAGGGATAAAGCAGGTCACCCCACCACCCTTCTTCTGGAGCAGCACTAACCTGCAGCTCTTCTCTCCCTCCATTCCCTACTTGAGGAACTTTGAGAGCTGTGCTCTTTTTTCAAGCACAGGTGAAACTCAACAGTGAACTCAAAAAGTAACAGGGTTGGGATCAGACAGATGGGTCTTTGCAGAATAAAGCTGAGCTAAAAATGTCCATGTTGCTTCAGGCAGGGCAAAAGAATAATGCAGCAAAAACTACCAACATCATGAAACTGAAATCCCAGCATGACAGGTTGCACTATATAAGAAAAGGAAAACACTTTTAAATTTAATCAACACATGCAAAATAAGCAGAAATAGGCCTTTAATCTTTTTAATGTGGTATTTTCACTGAGGAGGATGGAGACAGGGATGCCTTTAAGCAATTTATCTGCCTTTCCCAATCTGGAAATATGCAGTCTGCCCAGATGCTGCCTTGAGGGAGTGGGATATGGCCTGACCTTGATCCTCATGCTGCTGTGGTGGCTCAGACTAGGTCAGGACAGTCTGTTAGGGCCAGAAAAGAGTCCTGCCATCTCTCTGCTTCATGGGGAAGCTTCTCAGAGACCAGGATGAGTTTTAAGTGAGAGCATGAAAATGATTCAGAGGCTGCATCATTTGCATCTTCCAAAAAAGACATGAAGCCCTCCTTTCCTTAGGGACAATGTAAGGTGGCCACAGACACTGAGGTGATGGCAGAAGTGGTGAGTGAAGCATAGCCTGTGGCCAGGAGCAGGACCTGACCCCACTTTCCCCCAGGGAGTGAGGAGCCAGAGGAAATTCAAGTGGGCATCTGGGGACAGGGAGGTTGTTGCACTAGTTGGCCCCATTCCTCCTGTACATATAACACAAAAATGAGGGTGTCCCTTGGCAAAGTGATCACATGGCAGGGTGCAGACAGTCCCAATAGCTCCAAAAACATTTTCAGGGTTGTGAGGTACTGCCATAGCCCTCCTGGGATCATGGCTGGGCCTGACAGGTGTGTCCTGGCCTCATGTGAAAGTCCCATTTATCTGATGGTTTATGAAATGTGGCTCATACCCCAATTGCCCCTTCTCATCTGGGTAAGCTGTAGTGTGGTGCCAGCCTCACCTGCCACAATTTTAAGAATGATGTGAGCTGCTGGTGGAAGAGGAACATTGGACAGCAGCTGCAGATCAGACCCAGGTATCAGCAACCCAAGTTTAAGCAAGAGGATGGAAATGGGGGTGGAGCTGCAGGTCACTCAGCAGCTCCATCACCTAGGAGTGGTAATTTCCTTTTTTCTCACATCCTCTGTGAGTGCTGACTTCTCCAACCAAGCAATCACCTGTCTTCAGGGGAAGGGAGATGAAATGTTGGGTGACTGCAGTGGCACCTCTTGGGCAGCATGCAGAGAGGGCTGTGAAGCATGAGCCCTGTCTGCCTGACCCAGCTGGACAGGACAGTGATGCCCCAGCCCTGAGTGGGCTCCATGTGGGGCCAGCACTCTGCCAGAATCCTCAGGCTCCCACAGGGAGCTTTTGCCCAGCCCCTTCAGCTTTCATGGATGCAGGAAGCTCCAGCATATGCTGCTGCTGCAGTGAGCAGAAAATTGACCTGGAGTCTGCTGTGCCCTGATGGGCCAGTCACAGCTCTAAACAAGACACACGAGCCTCGGGGCTACTTGGCTGTCATTAAAATGGTGTGGATGGAAGGAAAAGTCTAATTGACTGAACAACAACCTGCACTGTGTAATTACACTCATTGTGGCTCTACGTGCATGGGTCAGAAGTAATTTATGTGGCTGTTAAATCACTGACAGATAAGAGGTGGGGAGGTGTGTGAAAGTATTTCTTACGTATGTTTCCATGGGTCATTTTGCTGTTTCGTTTCAGGCAATTTTGTGTCCTTGAAATTTTTGGTTTCTTCAGAATTTGAGGAGATTGTTAATATTGGATGCTGAAGCAGGGGGAAGTAAAAAGGTCACTGTTGTTAGCAACAGTGTTTCAGGCGGCAGAGTTTCAACTGGCAGCAAGACTTTCTCAGCACTATTTTCTTATCTGAAGCGAAATCCCTCAAAAGAAAAGAAGTCTGTTTGCCAGAATGCATTCCAACCTGGCTCTGCATCCACTGGTGACCAGGCAATTGTTTTTATTGGCTTGAGCAGCAGAAGACCAGGCCTTCTACACAACTTGGTGAAACACAGGCCACTCCTTTACTGTCAGGAATTTATTTTCACTGATTGCTTGGAAAGTTCTGCCTTCAGAATATGGTGCATTTGGAAGAAGTGGAATGAGAAACCTGCTGTAGTGTCATGTTGAAACTCTTTGACCTTGTTTTCAAGTCCCTGCTCCATCTTGTAGCTCTGCTCTTATTGTCATTTTGAGTCCTTCAGGTGTTTTGCTGTGCCCAAGGCACGGTGTGCTTTTCAGAACAATTAATCTGACATGACAGAGAGCTGCTGAACTGACTCTGCTCTCTCTGGGCTGTCAGCACAGGACAGAGCTTTGTGCTCGTGCTGGATGAGACCCATGTGGGTAAGTGGAGGGGCTGACATTTTGCCCCAGTAGGACCACGTGAGCAACACAGAACTCAAACACTTGGCCTGGGGTGACTGATGCCTGTGTTTTTGCTGGTCAGGGGTATGTGCCTGGGGAGGGACACGGCCCAGCCAGGCTCTGGGACATGCACAAGCCCTTCTATCCTAATCATTCATCACTGTAGAGAGACAGGACAGTGGGTGGGATGATCCTCACTGAGATCCTCTTGCCTGATTTTCTATTTCTTGACTGTGAAGAAATCTCTATAAATCTAGCTTATTATTTCTGAGCTGGAGATGAAGCATCTCACTTTTCAGGTAAGAAGAAACTGCCAGTGTGGTCTGCTGCTCCTTTATCGTCTTACCCCAAGTACAGGAAATATGAGGTGTGACCATCTAGCTGCAGTATCACTCTAGAACTGTGGCAAGAGGAACAGGGAAAAGAGCACAGGGAGAGCAGGATATATAATACTTTTTAAAGACAGCCGCTTACCTTCTGTTTTTTTGTCTACAGAAAAGAAGTGAATCTAAATGGTTTCTGCTGAGTCCAATTTGTTATGTCTCCAAGCATAGCTAATTAACCTGACTTAGCCCAGCTCTGAGTTCTTCCCAAGGGTTTTGGTGCTATTTCTTCTATATTGATTTACAAAGTTTCTTTATTTTACTTTCCTTCTACATGTTCTGTATAATCTTTTTCTCCTTGCCTTAGTGACAAGCCAGTAGCTGGTGTGACAGTGCTGTCACAAGGTGTAGGATGGAAATAGGATCTGTCAACCAAAGCCTGATTTGCTCTGAGTGTCCTGCAGTGGTCTCTTCTGGTAGCTGCCTCATGGGCTATGTGAAATGGTCTCTTTTCCCCAGAAACCATTTTCATGCTGCCACTCGCTGCTGGGCTTGCTGCAGCCATCCTGGAGCTAGAGGAGTGAGGGTGAGGCTCAGTGTGGGCTCCATAGCTCCGGGAGTTTGGTTACAGACTTTGTCCCACAGCAAGGGATTTCTGGCTTCTCCACTGACTTATCAGAAGGAATTACAGTTATTTCCTGCTTCAGCCATTCCCTTCACAGTTGACAGAGTTTTTCTAACCTCAGTGATGAATTCTATGGGGGAACAAAACCCACCTGCTATAATCATGGGATGCCTACTGTAGTAAACCATTGAGCCTGGACTTGAGACCACCTCTGTCCAGTACTCTTTAGAAACACTAGTTAATGAGACCCCCAAACATCCCAATGGGTTCTGTCTCTTTATGAGACTAGACTGCCAATAAGAAGAAGCTCAAGCAAGGTCAGCTTTAACTGCTAGAGCATGACACCTCTTTAACAAACGTTGGTTTGTTTCCTGATATACCCATATTGTTTTTCTTTTCTTTTCTTTTTGTTTGTTTGTTTGTTTCCAATGTTTGCATCTGTGAACATTTTTGTCAACAGACTTCTCTGGGAGATTGTGGCACTGATCACTCTCACAACCGCTGGTGAGGATTAATTTTGTCTCTGTACAATGGGCTGGGAAGTGGGTGAGTGTTGGCAATTGAAGAGAGAGGGTTTGCAGGCATGAAGCCAGTTTATTGATGCTACACATCAGTATACATACCTTTAAAGCTATAGCTAAAAATAGCAAAAACATTTATGTAACTAAGTAACCTTGCTTAATCATAGCTTTGCGCAGACCTGCACAGGCACGTAGGGTCTTGCATGATTTCTCTCAAACCAGGCATACTAAGCACACTGTTATCTTTTGCATTCCTCTTTTAAGTTTCTGCTTTCTTTGGCCGAGGCTTATGGCCTGTTCTGGCTAACACATCTATGTTGGTCACAAGCTGAGCAGTGCTTTGAGTTCTGCTCTCCATCTGTATTTCCATATGTGAGAGCAAGCCCTATACCAGTCCTGTCTTCTGCACTGGCTGAGGGCAGATGCTGAGGGGAGCGGGTAAAACAAGGAAAAGTATAGAGTGTTATTTCCTTGGACGAGTCCCTCAACCTCCAACAACTTCCAGCTCAAGGTTTTGCAGAATTGCAGTAGATTCTGGTGGATTTTCCTTCCATTATTTATCCCCTGATTTCCTCTTCTGAAGTCATAAACTCTCAACATTCAGCATGTCCTGCAGTGGGGAGTCTTGCTCCACAACTGCACATTTTCTAGCATATCAACTCTTGCTCTTTTTGAACCTACCACCTGCCGGTCATTGCTTGATCTCTTGCAGTTCTTGTGTCAGAAATGGTGAATACTTGTATTCTATGAAACTGATACATTTATAGGCCCCTGCCAGCTACCTATTCCACAGAACAATGGATCCTGTTTCATTTATACTCTCTTTGCATGGAACTTGCTCCACACTTTTAAGCAGCCTTTTGGCTCTCTTCCATGCCTTTTTCTGACTTTGCAATAGCTTGTGTGACAGGAAGAGAGAACTGCACTTATTTTTCAAGACATGAGTGCAATATTGGGTTAGACACAGCTGTAGTAACATAGCCTGCTCTCGCTCTCTTTCCAAATTGTTTTGGTGTGATGGTTATATACTTCCTAGGGCCTAAAATCAATGCAAGTATTAATTAAATTTTTTAGTCAGACTCATGCAATTAATCATGAGGACTTTGGAGTCCTGACTTAGTAGGCTTTCAGTGGTTCACAGGCTGACTCTAGTCACTTGTGAGCACAAGCTGAATACACACCTGGGAATTACAGTACCACATGCAACGTGGTGTACAGGGAGGAGCTGAACAGAGCAGAGATTCCCTTGCCAGATGCTGCAGGTGCATGGCTGTGTTGCTGCCATGGTGAGGGATAAAGGCATGGGATTGCTGAGTGGATTACCTCCATAGCAGAGGTGCTGTGCCCAGCTATGCTTCACTGGCTGGGCCACACAAACTGTCAGATGGCTCTGTGGCTACTGCACTTAGTTTTGGACCCCAGACCTGGGAGCTGTGGCACCTTCATTGTGCCCTTCTCCACTATCACTCAGACAGGACAGATATATTTCTCTGCTCTGTGGTGGGTCACCCACAACCTGTGATTTCCCTGCATGCCTACTGGTCCCAGAGCTCTTCCTGCAGAGCATTGGGATGAGAAGCAGGTAAGATGAGAATTGAGGGATTTGTTATGTAATGGTAACAATCAAGTCTGACACACTGCATTGACACAGGACACCTTCCTTCTCTCCTTTCTCACCAGGAGCTTTGCCCAGTGCTTCCCAGCTTGTCTTTGCATAGCCAGGGCAGAAACTGCCTTTCCTGCTCCTCCAGCCCCTCAGCACGAGTGGATACACATCTGAGTCACCATGGGCAAGATGGACAACACCTCCGTGGAGCTGAACTCTCCCTCCGAGGTGAAGCAGGCAGCCCTGGAGGAGCCAGAGCCCATCAGCCCTGAGGTTGTGAGCACCAAGAAGAAGAAGAAGGAGATCCCAGACAGAGGTTCCTGGAAGGGGAAATTTGACTTCTTGCTGTCCTGTGTGGGCTATGCTATTGGTCTGGGCAATGTCTGGCGCTTCCCTTATCTCTGTGGCAAAAATGGAGGAGGTGAGAGAAATGCACAATGAGCATTGTCCCCAAGCAGGTTTTGGTTAGGAGTGGGTCTGGGCAAAGGGGTGATCCTCCAGCTGAAAGCTCTCCCACGTGGGGGGTGGGAGTTACTAAGTTGTCCAGAGACAAGTTTCAGCGATCTATGGGCTTTACTAGCAAGTGCAGGCTGGGAAGAAGTAGTCCAAAGAAATAAAACAAGCAGTTTGAGATCTGTCACGTTTGTGCAGTCCAAATTTGCAGGGCCACACAAACAAAAACAAAGATAAAAAAAACATGTGGGACCTCATTTACTTACAGGAAGGGCTATGCACAAATAGGCACCCGGTTGGATTCTGGGGCACCTCCAGAGAAACCAGTTTGCATCTGTTAAAGGTGGGATTCTCCTCAGTCTGGTGTATTCTTAAGGGAGTTCTCCCTGCTCAGCTACAGAATTTCTGCACATCTTGGATCAAGTCAGAAAACACACTTCTGTGCCTCAGCTCCCCTCTAAATTGGTGCTCCTTCTTCAGCCTTGTCAGGGAGATGCTTTTGTGGAGAGGAGTATGGGCAGGTGTCAGTAGAGCAGAGCAGAGGCTCTTTCTTCTCACTGCCTGCTGAGCTCTCCCATTGTCTGTGCCTGTTACTAAAACAGCTTTCCTTATCCCCTTTGAGAGCTGCTCACTTCCTTGAACCATTTTAGAGACTTCCCACACAAGTCCTAACCCCTTTTCCTCACCTTTAAGGCTGTATGTATAATTTAAATTTTGCCTGCTAGTCTTCCCACATTGCTCTTTGCTTCCCTGTTAGCTCTTCCTGGCCTGGAGTCCCCATCCCAAGTGCCACACTCATTCATGCTGCTCTGAAGATCTCTTCTCATATTTCTTCTCCATGTCTTTTTTTATTTTCCTTTGCCTTTGGGTCTCATAATTTCTCATATCACCAGCCCATTTCTGCTGTTGCAGGCAGTGTAGGATGCTCTTCTCCTCCAACCCTGGTAAAGAGGAGAAGGGTCTTGCTCCCTGAAGCAATGTCCATTTAACTTCATGATATTTACAGATATCTAGGCCCTTTCTCTGAAGCATGTAGAGTCAGTCCTAGCAGGAAACCAGAAAGTTAGCAATTTTGACAAGCAGTTTTCTATCTAAGCATGTTGTTTTCATAGAATTGTAGAATCATAGGACGGTCTGAGTTGGAAAGGACCTTAAAGATCATCCAGTTCCAAACCCACTGCCAAGGGCAGGGACACCTTCCACTAGGTTGCTCAAAGCCACATCCAACCTGGCCATGAACACTTTCAGGGATGGGTCATCCACAGGTTCTTTGGGTTTTGTGGAGAGGTGGAAATGTGAGGTTTATGGGAACATCCAGGCCTGCCCCGGGGAGCCTGTGCCACCAACACCAGAGCCATGGGACAAGTTTGTCATCTTTGTCTGGCCACACCCTGACTGCTAGCTCTCCTCACAGAACATTTCCCCCGTGGCTAGGTCCCAGCACTGGTTGCTAGCCAGCATCTGCCCTGTGGATGCTGCATCATCTCAAGCCTCACATCAGCTCTGTCCTCCCCGTGACTGTCTCCTCACACGTAAAGGTGGAGATGACACTGCCTATAATTAGATGAGGGGTGTTGTGAAGCTAAAATCGATCCTACATACAAAGCCAGCTGAGAACCGAGGACAGAGGGTGCTGCAGAGGTGTGGAGCACTATTATTAGCACCAGCAATGGCACACGGGGTGATCTCTGCCCTGCCAGCTGCGGGCACGCAGAGGGAGCAGCCAGGCAGATGAAACGCGGGAATTGGTTCCTGCCTGCTCCCGAACACCGTGCCTCCCGTGCCGCTTGGTGCCGTGCGTGGCGGGATGGATGGCTCCTTCCTCTCCCGCACGGGCACTGAGGGAGGGCGGAGCTGATGCACGGAACCGGGACGGGGACCGGGAGCGAGCGGAGCGCACTGCAGCGCCTCCGCAGCCGGGCGGGCTCTGCCCCGGAGCGCGGCAGGCTGCGGGTGCGACTCTAATTTTAGCGTGCTGCATGTGCGCTGCTCAGAGCACGGTCGTGTGGGCTGCTTCCATTACGCACAGGCAAATTGAACTGAATGGAAATATTGTCGTCTCGCTTAGCGCTGTCACACTGCATCGGCTCACGGCCGGTTTGCTCGGGGCACGGCAGCTCAGCGCTCGGCCCATCCTCTGCGGGATGCAGGCTTCTCCCAAAGTGATGCCTGGGCTCCCTGCTGGCCCTGCACGTAGCTGGATGTGCCCAGCTGTGCCCATGACTCCTTTCCCATCTGGCTGTACAGGACCTGGGCATAATATCCGTGCGTGCTTGGAGACCTGGCCCTTTAAAGTGGCAGTGTCATTGCCAATAGCTCTCAGCCCAAGGACATGGTCTGATTTGTACATTTCCCACTATTCTCAAGAATCTTTGTCAATCCAGGATAAAAGACTTGTGTCCAAAAGTTTATTTGGTTTTTTCTTCCCAACAGTCTAATAAGATCTTTCACCTACAAATTTTCCTGACCTGTTGTAAATGAGAAGTGCGAGATCATCAGAGCTGCAGCCAAATTTCATTAATTGCTTGCATAGAAGCAAGAAAGAGACTTGCACTGCTGCTAAGGTCAGCCTCCGAACTGCACAGCAGCAGGGTGGCAGCAGCCGTGTCCTTGGAGCAGACGCTGGCTTCCCTCAGGGCTCTCAGGGGGCTGGACCTTGCAGGCTGTGCTGTCTAGAGCACACAGAGGAGGCTGCTGAGCAGGCTTTGATGCCCAAAGCTGTTCTCTCCCGTGTGCCAGGCTGCTGGTGAAGCCCAGAGCTTCCACACCAGCTGGTGATTCAGGCTCGTGGTCACCGAGCTGCTGGCACAGAGAATGTTTTCTCCCCACCACCCACTGCCAGCTCCTCTTGCATGCTGCCTCCCACGGACTCCCATGCCGGGTGCTGGCACCTGCCTCTCCCAGATGGGTTCACTCCCTGCTTGGCAGGCAGATGTCCCCAGCTGGGTGTCCCCTGAGCCAGCATCCCTGGCTGTGCCTGGCTGTTTCCCTGCCCTCAGAGAGCAGCTGCTGGAGCGTGGCTCTGCTGGGTGCAAGCTGGGCCACAGCTCTCCAGAGTGGCTTTGCTTGCTGGCTGCATGTTTGCTTTCCCACGATTATCTGGAGAAGAACACTCAGACTGGCAGCTCAGTCCTAAGGCTAGTGCAGGAATCAGTGGTGTCCTGAACATGGCCAGCTTCTTCTGGGCCAACTGAGTGTCCTCCCTCTGTCCCTAGCTAGCATCTTCTGCAAAAGTGTTTCCTCCTCAGAAATGATAGCCCACTCAAGCAATGCATGAGAAAGACAAAAAATGGGCTTTGTCCCACCTCATAGAAGTCAGGGTGACCTGAACTTGTACAGCCTTCCAATCACACAGCAAGGCTCTCCTATTCTAATAGCTCTTCTAAAAATTGGGTGCCAGTAATATATCTAGTGAATGACTGTTCTACCTCCTTTTAAGTGATGAGATGATTTCCATAGGGCCATGGAGAAGAATAATATTTTCACTAGCAATTTTAAGGGTAAAACCTAAAACACAGGTGGTATACAGCACTGTTACAAGAGCCAATACAGACTTGGTCACAGTTTTCTTAAAAGATTGAAACAGCTATGAACAAAGAAAGCAGTGGCCAATGTCAGATATTCCTATGCACTATTCTCTCAAGAAGAAGAAGAATTGAAAGCTTCTGCAGGTAAGACAGAAAGCACCAACAAGTTACCAATGTCAGTGTCCAAGTTTTTGGGTTTGTTGTCAGATTTGGTTTAGCATTGTCTAAACAGCTAACAAAGTGAGCCTGGCATTGCATAGCTAGTGATGCCAGTGTACATGTATACATGGTACATACATACCCACAGGGGTAAGGGGAAGGCAGCAGAGACCTCAGTGAGACACTCACCGAACACACCAACCCCAGCTGCAAACTGTCACCTCTGGGAGAGGCTGCTCCTTATCACATGGGTGCTGCAGAGCAAGAAACTGTAGCTGGAGGCATTTCCATCTTGATCAAAGGGGGAACTGCCTGATAACATTGCTCCTTCTTTCAGGGGCCTTCCTCATCCCCTATTTCCTGACACTGGTGTTTGCTGGGATTCCTCTCTTCCTGCTGGAAACTGCCCTTGGCCAGTATACCTCTATTGGTGGACTGGGAGTCTGGAGATTGGCACCCATGTTCAAAGGTACTGTGCTGTGTGTTTGTGACAGCAGTGGCATGTGACTGCAGGCAAAGCCCCATTAATGGTTTGAAGGCAAATCAGCAAATCCCTGAGGGCTGAGATGGGGTGGCAGGTGAGGGGAGGGTTTTTCCCTTCTCTCTTTATCAAGCTGACCTCGATGTCTGCAGTCACTAACATCACTGTGCTCTGTTCAAGCAGTTTTCTGTGGTGACAAGGGACTTTATGAGTAGTATGGACTGTCATCGAGGGGCTCTGGTTGCAGAAGACCCTTTGTTTTCCCAAGCTTCCCTATATACCCTTACTTTAATTGCATAGGAATGCAACCTGTTGCCATGCTTGAAGTAACTGTTTTCTAGAAGCCAATGTTAGAAGTGGGAAAGTGCAATTCTGCCAGGGAAGTGACAAGATCCTGTTTTCATGGATCTCTGTCCATATAAGTACAGGTAGCACACTGAAAGGTAGCATTGTTCCCCCAGTGGAAATGGGTGGCTGAGAGACGTGAGGGAATGAGCCTCCCTTGCTGACCAGCTCACAGTGCAACTATAGCACACTGTGTTGATAAGCCAATTCCCTTTTTCTGGTTTCCAAAAAACCCCTTGCTGTGATGCCCATGAACTCTCTGGGAACTGGAGACCTGGATTGATGCTGCTTTCTGCCTTCATTTCCAGGTGTGGGACTGGCAGCTATGGTTCTGTCCTTCTGGCTGAACATCTACTACATTGTCATCATTGCCTGGGCTCTCTACTATCTCTTCAACTCTTTCACTGCGGTGAGTCACAGACGTGTCTGCAGCATAGCATTGGCTGTGGTCTGGGTCCTCACTCCCTTATGGGCAGTGATTTGTTTATGACCCACAGTGGGCACTAGCTGCTTGCCATTTGTGCAAAGAGTCTTTATCAGCATCGTGCTAGATCCTTCCTGAGGAGGTTCATCAGCCCTGGAGGCAGTTTTGTAGTGCTGTTGGGTAGTGATGCTTGTCCTCAGGAGGGGATGGTCCCATCTCCTCTACAGGAGCTGTTCCCCACTCACATCAGTCTTTAAAACTCACCCTATGTTGCTGTTTTATTTCTAGGGCTGCTTGAATCTGAGCTGTATATTTCCAGAACTGGTTCTGTCAGGTTTTGTCACATCATGGTCTTAATTCTCAGGACTTATTCCTTATCTTAATTAGCTCTTATCACTCCTCTCTTGATAAATGATATCCAAGGGATTTTTTTTCTGTTGGGAAAATGATTCAGAAAGTATCTAGACATCTGCTTGTGACTGTCCCTTAGCATGTGCTTTGGTGTTATGTTTTATAGTGGGTTCCTCTTCCATAGCAGGGCCTTCTACCATACAAGGTTAGTCATACCCCATATTAACTTCTTGGTAGGTGAATTATTTATTTCTGCTAAGAGTTTCCTTAATGTAACTCTCTGAGCAGCCTGCAGCCTTAAAGACATCAACTGCATGGTTCAAACAGTATCTTCTTAAATGTCATTTAGATATAACCCTGAAATGCTACTGTGGGCACTGTACATCCATTTTACTTTTTGTTCCAGCAAAAATTTCAAGTATCTATTAAATCTTTAGCTGAATCATTCCATTTGGCATTCCCAGCTGTGCTTCTACCACCAATACCACCTATCACTGTAGGGTCCTGGATCTAGAACAAAATTATTGGCTGTGGATGATTAGATACACCCTCAGGGATTCCCAAAAAACCAGAGATCTTCCCCAAAGTAACCCATCCCAACTATACCCTGGGCAGGATGTATCTTAGGATGAGGTTTTGGTACTTTCAGGTGTTACAGACCTGGCTAGTGACAGTGCTTGTACATAGGAGGTCCAGGTGTTTGGCTCAAGACCTTTTCTTTTCCCAGACATAATAATTCCAGATGAAACAGTTAATGTCCTGGACAATTTACTCCTGTGCTTGTGTTATATCAGTCTGTTTGTGTAGACAGCCATTGCCTCCATTCTCAGGGCCATGTTGCTTTTTAAGCATTGAAGTTGGTGCAAATGAAACATAAGAAACAAATCACTGCTTACTCTTTGTGCAGTAAATTCGAGCCACTTGTTGAGTGAAGCTAGCAAAAAGCTGTAATGGTTATAAACACAATCTCCCTTGATAGCATTTTAATTTGTAGGTGTTAATTATCAACAGTGAATTGGCTTTCTATGTGGGGGGTTGCTAACATTTTATCAGAGCTACCTAGCATTGCCCTAACCACACAATGACATTTTTTCCTGGAAAATCCTTGTCACAATTTATCATATTTTGGAAAATTGTTCCATTATTTTGGCTACAAGGGCACGCTCATCCAGTGGAGCTGCCCATTCTCTTTGCAAAATAAAAATGAAGGGGTTTAATTTGAAAAGAAGGCAGATTTCACTTGGGAGATATGACAGGAATGATAACCCTGCTGTCCTTGTGCTGGTGCAGGACCTGCCGTGGCAGAACTGTGGGAACGCCTGGAACACAGAGCGCTGCTTCTCCAACTACTCCCTGAACGACACCACCAACCTCAGCAGTGCTGTCACCGAGTTCTGGGAGTATGTCCCCAGCCTGCTACACCAGTTTCTCCCCCTCCCCTGGTCACTGTGCCTGCCCACCAGGGCTGTGCCTGTTGGCTCTGTTCCTTGGGCATTACAGCCAGCCACAGAGCATGGTGGGCGTGGGATGCACTGTGCAGGTCAGATGGACAGGCAGACAAACAGCCTCTGCACCTCTCTTTGCCTCCTTTTATCCCATCATGATGAACCTCAGTTGTCTGTAGGGATTTGTGAGTCCTCACACTTGTCTGCACCTGGCCCTTCACCCTCCAGCCACCTCTGGGAGCTCCCAATCCCTCTGCCCTTGATTGTTAGACTTCCTCCTAACACAGTGTGTCTCCCACCCTTAGGAGGAACATGCACCAGATGTCTGGAGGCCTGGGGGAGCCTGGCACCATCCGCTGGCCCCTGGCTGGCACTCTGGCCCTGGCCTGGCTGCTGGTCTACTTCTCCATCTGGAAGGGTGTGGAGTGGACAGGCAAGGTACAGTGTGAGGGCTGGGTCTTCTGGTGCTGCCTCTCAATGTCCTTCAGATTCAATTTTATTTAAGTGTCTGTAATTAAGGTTACAGTGTTTAGAGGCAAAATCACAGTGGATCCTATTAAATTCCTGACATTTACCTTTCACAGCTGTAAAAATTGCTACCATGTTTATGGTAATTTTCATTCCAAGTGCAGAGAATAGCTCTTGCCTGGAAGGTCGTGGGTCTGAGTGCACATTCTTTTTGGGAAGAGGCATTTTCAGAAATTACTTGTATTTCCCACTTTGGGCCAGCCAAAAAAAAAAAAAAAAGCAAAGCTTCTTGTGGCCTCCTCCTTTTGACAATCACAGTCTCTTAAATTGCCTCTGGTGGAAAAATTCTCACTATCTCCTTAGAAATTTCCCTGCTGCCTTTTTGATATTGGTAGGAGACCTTCAGATGAGAAGCCCATTGTTATTCCCTGTGCAGTGTTCCAGACTAGCACAGCAAAAAGGTAATTGCTTTGTTTAATGAAACAGCAGTGCTGAGATGCTGGGATGTGTTATTTAGAGCACAGCATGGTGCAGCAGGACACTATTATGAAAGAAATAATCTAGATGAGAGATCAGAAAGAAGCACTTCAGGGGTAGGTCACCTAAGCTCTTAACTTCCCCAGTGGCTTTCAAACAGGCTGTAGCTACACAGCCACAGCAAAGCCCTGGTGATTACTGGTGTGGGTCCTGTGATGAGGGATGGCACATACCTGTAAGATCCTGAAACAGTGCTGAAAAGAAAGCAGTGGAATCAAGACCACTCATTTTGCTTGATGCATTGGTCTAGAGAAACACCAGCTTTGGCTCTGTAAAGTAAGGATGTGATAACTTAAGGAGATTACTTCTGTGGACTGAAATTATCCCTGTGCAATTCCCTTGTCTTTGGGCATTCCATCCAGACTCTGGCATGCTACTTTTGTGATTTGTATGTCCCTGTGCATCAATGGCAGGGAGAAACCTCCAACAGCCAGAAATGTTACTAGCAAATGCAAGGAAATGCTGCTGAAAGTGCCTGTGCTTGGGAGCCTGTCCCCTCACAGGAGAACATACTAGACTCAATGACACCATGGACAGGAAAGCACTGGTGGGCTGATGGCTTCTCTCCCATGGGGTCTTTTTCAGGTGGTGTATTTCTCAGCCACCTACCCCTACTTCATGCTTTTCATCCTCTTGTTCCGGGGAGTCACACTGCCAGGAGCCAAGGAGGGGATCCTCTTCTACCTCACACCTGACTTCAGGAAGCTCTCTGACTCTGAGGTTTGTAGCCTAGTGAGAACAGCTCTTATCTCCCAGCTGTCTCTGCATTAGGCTTCCCCAGGCACTTCTCATGAATACTGTAAGTACTTAAAATAACACTGGAATAACCCTGTTCAGGTACTCATCACCCATGTCCCATAGGCTGAGACAAAACTGAGGGACGGGTCCTTCATGGGTGGAAATCAGTGCAGCAGCTCTGTTGTACTCAAGCAGTGTTATCCACAGGGTATGGGGAGTCAGAAGTTATCCTGCCAAAGGGATCTCCCCTCTGAGCTGGGAATGTCTTATTTCACTGACTGTCCTAGGGCTGCTGGTCTGGCCTTGTTCTGGTGGTCCCAGAGAGAGGATGATGTGGTGGTGCTGGCATGGGGACCTCAGAAGGAGCACAAGTACAGCAGCAGTTTTTGGAAGTGCTTGAGTGATGAGTGATGGCCAGTGATGTGTTTTTGGTCACTGGAAGCAGAGAGGAACAGGGACACTTGCAAAAATGAAGCTTTTCAGGAGACACAAACTCTGCATTTTTCAGCAGTGAAATTCCTATATTTCCAGTGTCACCAGTCATGTGTGAGTGGGGACAACTGAACATCCATCATTTCCCAGTGAGGGTCCCAATGTCTTTCAGGACACTCTCTGTAATTGTACCACCAACTGCATTTGCTCTAATGCAGGAAAGGGCTCTAAAGACCACAAGACTTGTGTAAATACTATGCAATTAAGAAACAGTCTGCCTCCTTTTCTTGAACTTTCTAAGCTTTAAGACCTTAAGGCACTGGGACCAGCTTTGCAAGCTCTCCTCTGCAGTTGTTTGCACAAACAGCTCCATGTTGGAAAATCAAAGATACACTAGTGGAAGAGAAATGGAGGGTGTGACAGCAGGATGTGGGTCTCTGAGTGGAGCAGCAACTCTCAGGGGCACGTGAGAAAGCACACACACACACACACACACGCTCAGATGGTGCAGGAGTCCCTTCTGATCTGCATGGGGCACTGTTCAGAAATGCATGACCCTTCATCCATCCACATCCATCCCATCAGACAGCTGGGGATATATGTCTGATTTTGGGCCAGGCTGCACTTCGATACAGTTGACATATAGGAAGGATGCAGATCCCCTACCTTCTAGTACATAAAGGACCCTACAGTAAAACACTGGAGAATGACTTTTGACAAGGCCATGTAGTGATAGGACAAGGGGAATGGCTTTAAACTGAAAGAGAATAGCTTTAGATTAGATCTTAGTAAGAAACTCTTGACTCAGCCCTACTGACAGGGTTCCCCAGGGCCTGGACACCCCAGTGGGCTGTACATCCAAGCACACAGCTCCACAGTCTGCACCCAGTCTCCCTGCTAGCCCTGCACTGAGCTGCTGCAGGACATGGACCTGCAGCACAGAGTCCCCTTCTGCTGCTCCTCTTCTGGCTCCTTCTCCGCAGGTCTGGATGGATGCAGCCACTCAGATCTTCTTCTCCTACGGCCTGGGGCTGGGCTCCCTCATTGCTCTGGGCAGCTACAACCATTTCCACAACAATGTCTACAGGTCAGTTGCTTTTTTCCATCCTCCTGTGTGGCAGAGAGTGCTCATGGGTGAGGCAGGGGACTGATCTCTGCTGTCCCCTTGCTGGCAGCATGCAGCCTGGGGGACACAGTGTGATCTCTGCAGAGGGGCTCCCTACCTGCAGGTCTTTTGTTTACCCCACCCTCTGCTCTTGGTAGGGACCTGCAGGTGGGTTTTTTTCCCTCTCTTTCTCTCTTCCAGAGACTCCATTATTGTTTGTTGTATAAACTCCACCACAAGCATATTTGCAGGATTTGTTATCTTCTCTATCATTGGCTTCATGTCACACATCACGAAGAAGTCGGTGTCAGAGCTGGCCTCCTCAGGTAAGCAGAAACCCACGTTCAACTGCAACAGCAACCTGTGAGAACTATTTGTAACTGAGCCTGGGGTGCTCTTGAGTCTTTCCTGATGAGTTGTGCTGAAGTTATATTTTGCTGTAGTGAAATATTTAGGCCATTTGCTGTCTGAAACCTTCCTATGGAGAATAGATACTACCTATGTTTTCAGTAGACGTGATCAAAATTTGGAGTCTCCTTTTCATGCAAAATCTTGAGACTGGGATCTCAGAATCATTTTTCAACCAAGATGGGACTGTCTTTCTGCACGAAGACATATTTTGAAATTGCTGTCTTTCCAGAGAAAGATTTTATCTCAAGAAACAGCATTTTGTGGAGGAAAACAAAAGGCACCAGGAAAGTTATAACCAGCTCTGAATATCAGTTTGTTTTTCTAGCAAAGTGCTCCAGCTCTATTTGGTTGCAATAATTTGATGACTTTTTTGCTTGCAGGACTTGTTTCTCCAATCATTTCTGTCTCCCCATCTTATCCCCAGCGCCTCCTACTGAGTTTTGTGTCACAGGCACAAAGGCTCAGCTGTTCCTAGCCCCTATATGGAAACCCCTGAGTTCTTGGCTGTAATTTTTGTGTGTCTTATTTAACCATGGCCCTTAGCTCAGACTTCCCATCAAATGCTTTGTAAACATGGGCTCATCCCTCTTTTCATTACTGCAGGCCCTGGACTGGCTTTCCTTGCCTACCCACAGGTTGTCACACAGTTGCCCTTGTCCCCACTCTGGTCAATCCTCTTCTTCTCCATGCTGATGATGCTGGGTCTGGACAGTCAGGTGAGCCAACCCAGGGACAAAGTGGGGGAAGATACAAAAAAGTCTTCAGGTACAATGGTGGTGTCACCTGCACTTGATTTGTCATATCCTCCCTTGTGCCCATATGCTCTTCTCTTGCAGCATAAACCACCAGTGCAAAATGGATGCTCTCTTGGGTTACAGGTAGTGGTCATAAACACAAGTCTACTTCACAATCAGACTCAATTCTATTCATGTCACACCTGGTTTCCAGGAGAATCTAATCAACCAAATATGGTTTTTCAATCATTTCACACTCTCATAAACACTTTCTAAAGCTCATGAATGCATTACCATAGATATTATTTAGAAAAATAACCAAAATTCAAATAATTCCTAAATGTTCTGAAAGAAACTACATTTACAGGAAAAAAATTATCTGCATGGGTTATTAACTCAGTGGTGGTAAATAGTTTGACAATAGGCCCTCTAAGCACTCTGTAGAATTAATTTGCTGCATTGGCTTTTAAAATACCCCTTGACATTCTCCACATCCTTTCTGACAGCCAGTTTTGGTGGTCAGACAGTCTGTTGGGGAGGCTATTATTGCCTGGAGGAAGAGGCTTGGGGGGAATGAAGCATCAAAAGGAAAACAAGCTTTTAAAAAGTACAGTTAAATACACATGAAGAAGCTTTCTGTCTGCATGCTGGAGCTCTGATTCATTCAAACACACCAGCAACAGCATAGCAGCTTATGCATATAAACCAGTGAACAAAGGCTGCTACCATGCCTGCAATTCCACATGAAAGAAGAAAAAACGGTTTTTGTCTTCGTTGCTCTGTAGGCACAGCAGGGATGCTCAGGAGCCCAGCAAGGGAAGGGAGGCTGGGCTGAGGTCTGTGTTTGTGATGCAGCCACGAGCTCCAGCCCTTTAGTGAAGGTGGGAGTAGGTCCAGTGAGTTTCCTGCAGATGCAAATGCTTGAGAAAGAAATAATATCATGGGGTGAGGCATGAAGAAGAGAAGAATATATGCTAAAAATTGTGACTGGAAAGGGTTGGTGGGAAAAGCAAAATTTTTTGGAAAGCAGACTGCAGTGGCAAGAATAGGAGGCACCCGTGCTCAGCTCCTTGCCACTCTGAAAGCAGAATGTTTTCATTCAGATGCAAACAGCCAAGGTATGGTCTGTAAGCTGGGAAGGTGAGCCCCAGGCCAAGCAGCTGCAGTCCCTGGGGCTAGAAAGGCAAGCCTCCTCCAGGCTGCATCCCCTGTGAAGTCTGAGGCTGTCATGAGGCAATTTTCAGTAAAGGGTGTGAAGGTTATTGCCTGTTCCATGGCCAGAAAAAGCAATGTACGACCATTTGTTTCTCCACCTTATCCATTACACAGGAGCTTAATTTTGATAGGAGACAAAGAGAATTCAGCTCACTTTGTAGCCCTGTTCCTCATCACCCATCTCCCTGTCTTTCCCCCTGTGTATTCCCTGGTTTTGGTCGTTCTTCCACCAAAGGGCTGTCAACTTTACTCCATCCCATTATCTAAGGCATCATTTTCTTTGCTCCTTTTCTGCTGGACACCACCGTCTGCCCCTGGCCAGGGCTGTTCTCCTGCAAATACATTTCCCTTTCTGGTCTCAGATCCC
Organism: Cichladusa arquata; assembly: GCA_026413545.1. Classification (NCBI taxonomy): domain Eukaryota; kingdom Metazoa; phylum Chordata; class Aves; order Passeriformes; family Muscicapidae; genus Cichladusa; species Cichladusa arquata. Next base: position 66,865,859 of record JAOTQP010000870.1, on the reverse strand, counting down.
CTGGCCCTGCCATAGCTCTGGCTGTGCCTGGCCATGCATCCATGTGGAAGGAATAGCTTTCAACAGTGTTTTTTTTTTAGTCATGCTATCTCTTCACACTGTGGTGCCAGCTCAGTCCTGACTCTTCCAGACAGAAAGCCAGGTGGGATGGGGTGAAGAGCTCACTGTCAATGACTATAAAGGCAGCTTAACCCATGCATGAGCAGCAAAAGATGCTTTAATGGCACTTGTGTCCAACATAAAAAGCTTAGCTCATGAAAAATTCAAGTGGAAGCAGTTGAGCTTTGATGCTTTGGGAATACTGCCTTTCCATGTGGATGTAAAACCCTGGGCATGCACATCTCCCTTTGCCTTGCCCTGGCCCACGTGGAAGCCAGCCCCAGCAGTCAGCAATGCAAGCTTTCCCACCATCCCTGCCCAGCTATAGGCTCAGGCACTCCATTTTTCTTCCACACATCTTCCCAACCCTCTGCTGCTCTTTTTGGTCTGTATACCTCCATCTCCACTCCTGGGGCTTTTTTTCTTCCCAGGGATGGGGAAGTCCTTGACATCAAAAAGTGATGAAACCACTTTCATTTTCATTGCACTGGCTTGTACATCTGCTCAGTGTGACCAGGGAAGCCAGTTTGCTGCCCTCATAAATTTCCAGGGCTGTTGCTAGAGGCACAGTGTGCTCTCTGAGAGAGGTATGCTACCTGTAGTTTCTGGGAGCAAGATATAAAAGTAAATCTCACAATTTATCAAGAAATAGGAGGGAAGGATGCACTTCACATATATACTGTCAAACTGCCCTTGTGCCAGAAGGCAGAACTAGTAGAAAAACTGGAGGGCAGCACTCATGGGGATTTCATTATGTGTTATGGTGCAGACAGCATTATTATATTGTGCCTGGTGCAGCTCTGCACAAACCATCCAGGGGTTTCCTCTAGAAAGGTGATGTGCTGTGAGAATGGGCTTCTGGTGTGCTACATGCATTTAATGTTGTGTGCTTGAAAAAGGGAAATAAAGTCAAGGACTGGGTAATCAGGGATGTTGTTATTCAAATGCAAAAGAGGCTGGGTAATGCAGGTCCTTAGTGAGTGTTTTAGATCACTGAAGAGCACAAGTGTTGTGAAGAGCAAGAAGGGAAGAGCAATAAAGGTCCTGCACATGACCCATGAGCAGCCAGACACACAGCTGTGGCACAGGGCCTGGCAGCATGGGGAGCAGGGCAGTGATGGGGGGCCCTAGAGAGCTTTTGGGAAGAAAGAGGAGGCTTTTCATGGGAAGCAAAAGGCAGAGATTTATCTCAGCTATTTTTAAGTATTTAACTTTGGTGCTCCTAACTCCATCTATATTCATTGGGGAGAGAGATGAATTTTCAGAAGATGGTACAGACCAACTTTGTGCAGAGATGCCTCTTTCTTTCCTAGAGTCTGCAGAGTACATAAATCACTAAGGTTCTCAGCATTGAAGTTAAATGTGTGTAGGTTAAGTTACTTATATATATATTTATATATATATAGATAGATATATATATATATATATATAGATATATATATATAGATATATATCCTTGGTGTATGCCTTTTCCCATAGTTCTGCACTGTGGAAGGGTTCATTACAGCCCTGATGGATGAGTATCCTCGAGTCCTAAGAGCCAGGAAGAAGATCTTCATTGCAGTAGTCTGCTTCATCTCTTATCTCATTGGATTCTCCAATATCACCCAGGTACAGATGGCTGTGCTTGTACCTCCATTCCTGACACCCTTCTGGCCACTTGGCATAGCACAGCACCACCAAAGCTTTGGGAGAAGTGACAGCATTTCTCCTATTCTGGATAAAGTGGTTTGCTCATCACTGCTACATCTCAAGTGACTTAGGATGCCTCCATAATTTTTACCATCATCCTGTTGTCAATCTGGCCAGTTGTTCTGCTGTTTGCAATAAGGACTCAAGCCACAGAGCCCAAATTTAGGGAATGCTTGCTGCAGAGAAGTAACACAAAGAAAACCTCTCTGTTGGGGGCTTGAACCTCTTGAACTGAAGATGAGGTTCACATGAGGGGAGGTGAGGGCTGACTGGTCTGGAGACCATTTGTGGAACAATGTAGGTTCATGAGGAGGCAAGGCAAAGCTCCAGAGAGGGGCAGAGCAGACTAAATTGCCTCCTTCTAAAGCAGAGAAGTAGAAGAGATCCTAATGAATTTCTCTTCTTTTCTCCTCACCCTTGGCTATGCCTGAACAGGCTGGCTAATTGTCTGCAAGAGCACATCAGTTTTGCTGCTGGGAACCATACTCCAGTGAAAACATTGCAACAGTGGCTCTACTGTCCAAGGAAATCAACATGAAACCAACAGTTATGTTCAGGAGCAATCCAAGCTGCTGGCTGATACTGTCGATCATAATCTATAACTGAACTCCTTGACCCTGTTTTTGTCTTTTCAGGGTGGCATTTATGTCTTCAAGCTGTTTGATTACTACTCAGCCAGTGGCATGTGTCTTCTTTTTCTTGTCTTCTTTGAGACCATCTCAATTTCTTGGTGTTATGGTAAGCACAAAACACTTTGTTCCTTTGTTTTCTCCATGGGCATGGTGACTTACTGAAAGAGCCAGAGCCAGTGAAGACAATGACAATTTTGCAACTGAAAATAGCTTAGACTGATAACTTCAGCAAATCAGGAGTGGAAGGCTGTCATCTTACTTCTCCAGGCCATCACAAAGGCCTCTGCCCAGACTGGCAGATGCACAGGGTCTTTCCCTCTAGGCCCTCAAGAGGACACCAGGAACATGGAAGCTGTTAGCATGAATTTGTGTCCAGTACCCCATCCCCTCCAGCTAATGCTTCTCATGCCACACTGTCACCCTCTTGCTGTGCCTGCCCTGTGCTCTGCCATGAGAAGAGGTGAAGATCATGGTGCAGAGATGGGGTTTTTTTCAATGCTCATTTCTTCTTGTAGGTGTGAACAGGTTTTACAGGAACATTGAAGAAATGATTGGCTACAAGCCTTGCATCTGGTGGAAGATCTGCTGGGCCTTCTTCACCCCTCTTGTCTGCCTGGTAAGACCTGGGGAATCCTGTGTGCAGGAGTGGGTCTAGAAAGGTCTCTAGATGGGCTGCAGGGAAACATGTTCTCAACCCAGCACAGGTCTGGTGCAAGGGGGTCCCAGGCAGACTGGAGATGGGTAAAGAGATACAGGAGCCTCTTTCACTCTGCCTGCTGGAAATCATCCATAAAAATGTTCTAGATGATTGCTTTTAATCTAAATGAGGCCATCAGTTCTTCCTTTTTTTTTTTTTTTTTTTTTTTTTTTTTTTTTTTTTTTTCCTGAGATACCAGAAGATAAGCAAAATAATTTAATGTTTTAAAAAGCTATTATTGGTTCTGGCTTTCAGCTACTCCAGCTTCAGCCTCTGACAGGCTTATGAGAACAAAGGCTGTCACAAATGCAGGATAACTGACTGCAGGGCAGTTTGGCCTTTGCAGGTTTACCCTTCCAGCAGTAGTAATGCAGGGAGTGGTGTGATAAGGCCAGGGATAGGAAGATGAAGACTCCTGAGACCAGCAGTGAGGATGCTGTTTACTTGCATAGGAGCTGCTGTGGGAGCACTGCTTGTCTGAGTAGTCTAGTGAAGAAGGAAATCGGGGTATTCTAATTCCAGCTTTTTACATAGGATAAGAAGAAATTATTTGAAATTACCAGTTGGTGGGCTGAAAGAATCTAGGCTAATGTAAAGAGCTTTTGGGTTCCTGTAACACTGTTGGGAGCTAAGAAGGTAATGAAGGAAGGAATGGCTGGACCCCGATTTTGCACTTCCCCTGCAGTGGCTGGTGTTCTTTTCCAGGGTGTGTTCTTCTTCAGTGTGGTGGAAATGACCCCTCTGACACTGGGGAAATACGTGTATCCTGCGTGGGGACAAGGCATTGGCTGGCTCATGGCCCTGTCCTCCATGGTTCTGATTCCAGGGTACATGCTCTACTCTTTCTTCACCTCAACAGGGACTCTCCGGCAGGTAGGAACAGCCTCACCACCCTGCTCTTGGCTCAGGGTAAGCTCCCCCCTGAACTAAACCTGCACCAAGCAGACCCTGCTCTGACAGAGCTGGCAGAGTTCACCAGATTGGTGCTGCAGGAGCTCTGTGCACCATCTCCCCCAGGGAGGGTTCAGATCAGTCCCACTGCACTGAACAGCCTCCAGTGAAGGTGGTCTACCCTTCTGTCTGTTGTTCCTCATTGAGATTTGTGTGATCATCACCACAAAAATGGAGCCCTCCTCCCCTGACTATCCCTTTGGTGTGGGGTACTGGAGCCATGGAAGAGTTTGAACAGAAATCCTTGAGCTTTCTTACCCAGAGAAATCCCAGCTCCTGATGATGTTTACTTGGCACTCCTCAGCAGGGAGATCCACATCATCCAAGCCTGAATCCTGAAATGTCTCAGACTAGGCCCTCCTAGCAGCAGAAACAAGAACAGGGTGGTTTGTCATGTGCCCTTCACACTCAATGACTGAGAGGTTAGGAAGCAAGAAAGACCCACAATACCCACCACACTAGTCTTGTTTAAAACATTATCTTTAGTAATTTGAGCAGGATTTTATGTAGCAGTGAATCATGAGTCTCTATGTCATACCCAATACTTACTGTTAAGAATTTATTTACAGTGTTGACATTCAGTCTTGAGAGCACTGTGCCCTAAATCCCTGGCTCGGTGCTTACAGCTGTAAGAAGTCACCCCAGGAGTGGTGATTTATGGTTTTCCCAGCCCAGCTGGAGCAGCAACCAGATGCCATCTAAATCACATGAGTTTATTTTAGGGAAGCTGTATTTTAAACAAAATTTGACTCAAAAAAGTTGTGGCTGGAATTACTGGGCTGAGGTCAGCTTCAGGTTCTCTGCCTTTGAGGTGAAGTTGCAGGTGGATTTGAGTTTTCTTCCTCCCAGCATTTAATTTGGATGGGCTCTGATGTGGGAACTGGGTGGGTCTAGGGTCTCAGATCTGCTTTCAAGTTCTGGTTTCTCATCTGAAGCTGGGTTATGTACTTGTCCTTCCTAGGACTCAAGCCAGGGTGTTGTGTTAAGCCACTTTGTTGATTTTAGGTTGAAGGCCAGAGCAATTCCAGCAGTAGGCCCCTTTTCAGACATTTACAGTATTCCTTAATTCACTCATGATGTGAGTTGGAAAAGTGGGGAAGGGAAGCCTGAAAGTACAGGTCTGGGTTCAGCCCTTTGCCTAGTCTCAATCCTGTTTCCCTGGAGATGGAGAAAACACATCACAGCGTCTGGGGGAGCCCAAACTGGTCTGCAACCTCTCAGGAGTAGCTCAACTCCTCCTGACCAAAGGCTTGTGCCAATTATACCCACAGCCCTTCCATAGTGCTGTGTACTCCTGTGCTGCTCCAGGGGCTTGGAGGGAAGCTCAAGAGTGTGTTTCCAGCCATCCCCTCAGCATCTTGTGCAAACCATCAGCACCATAAGCAGCATGAGTGGCTGATGAGCACCATCCCTGTCTGACTTTTCTTCTAACATTGCCCATGAACATCACGAGACCCAGACCCCCTCTCAATCATTCATAGACCTAGGAGTGAGCAGCAGATGGCAGCAGGAAGAAAGTAGGCTAATCTGTGTGTGCATGTGTTGGTATCAGAGAGACAGAGAGAATTTTTGGCCTCTTATATGCACAGATCCTGGATTAATTTGTAATAGAGCTGGAGCTGGAGGGAAATTAGATGCCAATCCTGAATAAAGTGGTTTTGACAGACAGGAAAGATTACAAGTCCTTTTGATCCTACTGAGCATGAATGTGAGGGGGAAAAAATACCATGAATGGCAGAAGCAGTTCAGTGAACATTTCAGGGAATTCACCCAGTAGCAGCCACTTCAGTGGTATTGGAGGGTAGGAGTTTGTTTCTCTTTTCTGGAAAGTGATTCTACCTGTCTTTGTGATATCTGTTCAGGTCAGGCTTAATCCTCCTCTGCATTTTCTTCTGCAGTGCACAGCATCAGTCCCTCCCTGACTGACAAAAGTGATTCATTCTTCTTCATCACTCCTGATGCTCAATCCACACGCCTCCAGTAATGATTTGCCCCTCCATATTTTCCTGGGCTCCTGCTTCATTTTACTTGACTCTGCAATTTTCGTTTGATTAGCTCAGGGTGGCAGGAATTGCTGCTGTGCAAAGGTTTGTGCAGGTGGATGTTCTGATCTGCATCAAAGGCACAGACTCTAACCTTGTTAACCTGCTGCAGTTACTTAGTAATGTAATCAATCATAATTGGAAAATAGGTCTGCTCTAATGCCTGTGGCATCCAGCTCTTTCTTCTTCCTCCTTGCAGCTGGTCTTGCCTGGTAGCAGTTTGCCTCTGTTATCAGGATGCTCCCCACATTTCAGACAAAAGGAGGAGCTGCTGTGCTCTGTGCAGCATGAAAGCAGAGGTGACTGGCAGAGGCTTTTGGGGTGCTGCCAAATGCTGCTGGAGGAGTCACTCCATCCCCCATCCCCTCTCCCTGTAACCAGGCTCACCTCTGAGCCTTGGGGCGAGCTGCTGCCCCCATGCCCTGGCTGTCCCAGTGCTGCTGCCCCCAGGCCTGGCTGACACACTCTCTCCTTTCATTCCCGGGCAGCGTCTGCAGCAGATGACACAGCCCAGGCCAGAGGTGCACGCTCAGAACAACGGCCTCCAGCCCAAGACGTCCTTGAACGGGAGGATCTCGGATGCTGCTGTGTAGGAGGGAAGCCTGAACTCCTCGCCCTGCCCTGTAGCTGCTCACTCAACACTGTCCCTCCAGCTCCTCTGGCACAGCTCACTGCCCCTGGCTCTGCTTGTCCAAGAGAGGACCTAGTGGAGGAACCTGTCCATGGCTCTTCCTCCTGGCGTGGCTGACCAAGGCCCTGAACAAGCTCACCACCAGGGTGTTGTGCTGTGTTGTGACCACCTTCATCCTGCAACATCCTGGTCCAGGCCCTCAGGGAGGAGCACCTGGTGCCCACGTCTTCCTCCTCCTGAGAGAGGTGGTGTCTCTAGAGAGCTTAGGCTGTTTGCTATCCACTTGTCTGTTTTTCTTGCCTTTCCATGTGAAACCCCACAAAGCATCCCCCAGTGCACAGCTGTGTTTCACCCCAGAGAGATTGCTGTCACCAGGTTCAAATCCCAGATGGCTGTTGATTGATGGAGTATAAAACACCAGCAAATACATAACTGGAGGGGATGTGCAGAACCAAGGATTCTAGTGCAGAACAAGGGATTCTAGTGAGGAGACCTGCATGTTGGTAGCTGTAGGACATCACCCCACACCTGGAGAAGGGCTTGGGGACAGTGTGTGCTGCTCACAGTGTCCTATTTCATCCCTGCACAGTCTCCAGACATGTTTACTGCATTCATTGGGGCTGGCACTGTGAGGCAGAGCCCAGCAGAGCAGTCAACCTTTCTTTTCTGGAGCATCCTGCCCTCTGTAGCTGTGTGCAGTAGCCACACCCTCACCCTAAAAAGCAGCTGATAGGGTAAATGGAGGGCTCTTTGCTACAGGCTGTTCACACCTCCCACACTGACCACAACAAGCTTCATGCAGAGGCAAAGCCATGTGTTAAAGAGATTTTCCAGCACTGTGCAAATCTCCCCCCAAGAAAAAAAAGGGTAGTTCCTGCCAAGCACCCTCCCTTGCTGTGTCCTTGGGTGGGAAACAATCTGATGGACCATGATGCCCATGAATCATTCCGTTTATATCTTTTTCAGGAAGTGGCCACTCCTAAATCCCAGCTGGTGGAAGGCAAGAATTCCTGAGGCAGCCACTATGCTTAAACCCACCCCTGTGAAGCAGTGCTGGCTTCCCTTGGGAAGTGTCTGTTCAGCCAGCTGCTATCACTGGCACATCCCAACTCCCAGCACAAAAACCACAGAGGGCTGTGAGCTCTTGTAGATGGTGCTGGAGGAGTGTAACACCTTGGAGATAGCTGGGGAGTGTTTCAGAGCCATCCTACAACAGCAGCATATTTCTTGGTTGTAGAGCTTTGTGAAAGGAGGTGGCTCATCACAGCACCACATGTAGGTGTGACAGTCATGCTCCCAGTTGTGCCAGCCTCCCAGTGACCCCACACAGAGATTATCCTTGTACACAGAGTGTTTGATGAGCACACATGCTGTGACTTAGTGCTGATTATTGCACAGCATTGCCAGCTCTGCTCACACTCCCAGCTTCAGATCAGAATCAACAAACTCACAAATGAGCATCCAAGGTACTTCCCACCCATCTTTCCTACCAGAGTCTGGTCTCAGAAGTGACACTCTGCAGTCCCTCAGGTCCTACTGCAGGTGACAGATGAATTATAAGCCTTTACACAATTGTCTTGCTCTCCAACAGTAGCTTCAAAATGTCCCTGCAACATGTCCAGAGCATGGGCCAACCTGCTCTTCTGCCAATCTTCCAGCCTGTGGATCAGTAACAGAAAGAAGAAATTTTCTGGTGAAAGCTCAAGTCAGACCCCTTTGGGAGTGGGTCCCCTGCCAACGCATCAGTGCATCTTGATTAATGTTGCTTCAGATATGTAACCAATTTGTATTTGTACTCATCATTCTCAGCAGTTATGGCTGCTGGGCATTAAGTGCATGTTTTGTGGTCTCCAGCAGCCCCAGCTGAGATCACGCCCTGTCCCACCTGTAATTGTTACAGTGTTTGTGTCAAAAAAATCGCGGTTGTTAAATAGACAATGAGGAAATGCTGTATTTATAGGCTTGGTCTTGTAAAGCCAAAAGCCAAACACTGAAAGCTGCAATCATAGCTCATCACCATTAATCTCAGCCAGTTACAGACCTGACATCTTTCCTTGTCCCTTAATTGTCTGTGCCACTGTAGCTGAAAATTTCTATTCCAATTTCACCTATTTTATGAACCGGGGCAATAAGGAAACCGCTCTTCATAAACATGTATGTCCTTAGAGAGGGACATCTGTGCTGAAAAACTGTGTTAAAGCTCTAAACTTTGCAGTAATGACCCTTACTAGAGACCTGCTTTTGTCTGTGCATCCAGGTCCTATAACGTCCCTCCCCTCAAATGCAGACTGAGGGTGGCACAGGTGGGTGATGGCCAATGGACTCAATTTTTGAGTGAGGCTGTAAAACCATGGAAGACTCTGTTTCTTCCAACTTCATTGGGACAGCTCAGGCCTGAAGAATAATTAATCAGTGACAGTGGTAATTTTTTAAACTCTTGGCCAATTAGCTTGATTGCTAGCAGAGCTGTTCAAAAGTTGTTCCTCCAGGGGAGTGGAGAAGGAAGGGTCCAGAAAACAAAGTTCTTTTCCTGCTTGCTGAGGAAATCTCTAGACCCTCAATTCCACTTTGCTAGGATTTTAGCCCCAGCATCTCTGTGACCTATGGCCTTGCCTGTGGCACATCATTCCAGATTTAGCAGCAGGCGCTGCTCATAATAACAGTATTTGATGAGATTCAACCATTTGCTCAGTTTTCTGCTTGAGACCTCCTTTGCTCTCTCTCCTGCCCTGCTCCTTTTTGTTCTCTTCTCTCAGTCCTTCCCCACAATCATTTGTCCAGTGGAAATTATCTATCTCAGCTTTCTTTCTCCTGCTTTCTTAGTTCCACTACTGTGGAATTACAACTCACCCTCCTTTCTCTTCCCCTTTCTATTCTTTTCTCATTTCTATCTCTTTCTATTAACACCAGCCTCTCTTCCCTCTCCCATGTGCCTTCTTTCCAGCTTAGAACTCCTTCCCGCATGCCTGTGGCTTATCTTGCTGTGTGCATGCTCAACACTTCTGCCTACTGAGACCTGGAACTCAGGATCCCACAGAGGACCCCAGCTTTTCACAGGGTCCAGTCCCTAAGAACCAATTTCCATCCCAATATCAAAATTATAATTCCAGTTCCAGTTCCAGTTCCAGTTCCAGTTCTCTTCCTTTTTGCACCAGAAAATGCTTTGCCAAGGAATACTATCTGCTGGTATTACTAGAAAGACATTTCAACCCATGTTCCACCAGTATGCACGGAAAGATGTTGTGAAGGATGTTGTGGCCTTTCCTGTTTTTGCACTATGTTATTTCCATCTTGAATATTTGGATCTGTGAAGTCTGGCATGCGTAACCTTGCAGGTAGGAATTTGCCCTTAGTCAAGCTCTGTCTGATGAGCTGATCCCCTTCTCCAGCGTTTCAAACTCATCCCATCCTTAGCATTAGAAGAGCCTTTCCATCTCCACACACATTTTCCATCTACTGAGAAGTCAGGGGTGTTGATGGATCCCCTTAAGCTCATCCCACACCTCTGAAATGCCACTGTGGGTGGGTCTGTCAAAGCAGCCATATCTGTTCATTGACTGTAAGAACTGCTTTTGTCCTGTTCCCAGGATGCAGCACATCTGCTGACCATCCCTCCGCTCCTCATTCCTTCTGACTCACCCAGAAGAGAAGATACATAGCCAGGGTGTGCAATGCTCCCCTCTCCTCACTGCTGTGGCTCAGAAGGGGATTGTGCTCACCTACAGCACTCCTGCCTTTTCTCTGTGCCCTCACCTCCCCAGCACCTGCCAGCCTCTCCCTCCCACTATAGGCAGCTGCTTAAAATAATCCTCTATGAAACCTCTTAATTCCAAGGAGCTATTTAGGGACCTGTGTTCAAATCCCTCTGAAATCCTCTTTTTCCTGAGGCCTGCAAAATATAAAATAAATGCCACTGCCCCCATCCTCTGCTGCAGCAGGGGGTGACATGGGTCATGGGAAAGGCAGGATTTTTCTGGAGCTGCTTCCCCTGGAAATCCAGGTGTGATCCTCTCCCCTGGCTGAGGCAGCACTGCCACAGGCTGTGTGGAGCTCCTGACAAGTGTCCATCATCCCTGTGGTGCTGTCAGCCGGGAAGTGTCCATATCTGGAGATGCTCAGGAGAGGTTAGTGCTCCCTGTGCTGGTACCTGCCAGCCATGACACTGATGGAGATGCCTCCTGACAGCCTGGCATGATCCACTGTGCAGCCAAGGAACTGTCACCAGCACTCACTGCTGCCCCACGGACCAGCCACAGGCCCTCTGGGGTGGCATGTGTCCCCACCACTGCTCCTGGGGACAAGCAGCCCTCACCCCCTCAGCTGCAGCACTGTGCAGACTGGGTGTGGAGGGATTTATCCTGGGCAGTCGAGGTGTTTCTGCTTCCAGATGAAAAGAACAACCATCAGGAAGGGACTTGTCTGAATCCCTGGGGTAATGATATGGGAGCAGGCTGGCCCCTGAGGGTCCCATAGCCAGAACACAGGGGCAGGTAAACTGCTGGGGGGCATTGCTGCCTGATCACTGCATCTCCCACAAGCCCAGAGTCCACTGGCAGAGCAGGGCATAGTGGCACAATTGGGTGCTTTCCTCCCTTTGAGGGCTGCATGGCTTGGAGAAGACTCTTGGCCAGTTTGCATTGCATCATGCTGTTGAGGAAAATACAAATATCCTGCACTAACCCCATAAAGAAAAGCACCTGCTAGTTTTGTGCTGACTCTGCTGACCCAGATCCAGAAAAAAACCTGCTCCATATCTCTCCAGACACAAGGTTCTATCGTGTAAACTCATCCCTTGCCATCAACCCAAAGAGCACTGCCTGCTGTCTGCTCAGTGTCTCCAGAGCCCCTCACACAGACCTGGGGGTACATCAGCCCCTGGGGTGACAAGGGCAGGACATGGTGGCACCTGTGCCCCCTGTTTCAGCATACAGGCAGTACCTGCTCCCTGCCCTGCTCTCTGCCCATCCCCATGTGCCTTTTGGACACAGTTGCCTGTGGCTGAGCCCATCCACCCACCACCCTCTTTTCTGTGCATTCCCCTCCAGCACATGCCAGAGCCGACTGACACGGCTTTAAAAATAACTCCTAGGCAGGAGGAGGGCAAGAGATGGAGAGGGATGACTGTGCCTGGTTGAAGAGGGACAATATCCCTGTCTGCTTCTCCCTGCCCTCCTGTTGGTGCTACCGTGTCTGGCCAAGCTGGTTCACTGCTGGTTCGCTCTGGGTCGCTGCTTATTTTGTGCCCGTGGCACAAATGCTTTGATGTGTTTTTGAAGCATGTTTGGTCCTGCAGGGGGGAGAGAAAGAGAGCTGACATCTCTGTTCCCTCTCTGCACTTACTGCAAATGAAGGGATTAGGAGTTATAATCCAAGATTCTTATTTTAAAGCGGCTTTTCAGCTCTATGAGGGGAACTTCAGCGTGGTGCTCCTGGGGGAGGTGGTGACAGAGCAGCTGTCACAGCCCCAGTCACCCGGGTTTCAAGGCTCGGTGGCACCAGAGTGCTCCAGGCTGCGGGAGTGGCTGTGGGAGCAGCATTTCTGCAAGGAATGGGAGAGTGTGTGTGCTCTGACAGCATTCCAGCCACTGCTGGTGGGGATGACGTGCACCCAGTCCCACGGGGACTGCCCCCATCCCTGGCAGCACCCTAGACCCCAGGACGACCCTCCAGCTGTGGGGACTCCTCTGCGGGTCAGAGCCTCAGATCTGAGTGAGATCAGCTGCTGCCAATCCCCCGTGGCAGCAGCTGCTCTCGGGATGCTGAGGGTCAAATTGCACCAGCCCAAAGCGTCCTGCAGCCCTTGGAAAGCTTCTGTACCACACTGCCAGCAGTGTCTGCTTTGGAGAAATACAGTGATCTATCTTCTTTTGTATTTGTTATCTCCTTCTCCTTCTTCCCACTGCATCCATGGCAGACCTGTGCAAAATGTTAGCAAACTGCTGGGTTTTTTTCACTGGCATCTCTGCAGCCTTTCCCTGTGCTAATTATTATAGCCCTGCTTCTTCTAGGGCAAGTCAACAGATGGTTGAGGTTTTATCTTTGAACAAGCTATTTAAATAGGGCTCTGGCTTTTCCCTTGCACATTTCTTTCCTGGCTGCATGTCCTGAGCTGCTGGATGGGTTGTCCTTTTCACTAGGGATGCCAGAAGTTGTGAGCTGAGACTGAGGGCTGAGGTCAGATCCCAGGAGATGCATTCTTTCCTTTCCTTTTAGAAAGCGAAGATAATTCTGCCCTGGTTCATGTGGCCTCATAGAGTGCTGTGCTTTGGATTTAGTATGATAATAATGTTGATAACACCCTGATGTTTTAATTGTTGCTAAGTAGTGCTTACCCTAAATTAAGGGTCTCCTTCTCTGCCAGTGAGGAGAGGCACAAGAAGCTGGGAGGGAGCACAGCCAGGACAGCTGGCCTGAATTGGCCAAAGGGATATTCCATACCATAGCATTTCATGTCCCATACATAAACTGGGGGGAGCTGCTGATCACTGCTGGGGGATGGGCTGGACATTGGTCAGTTGGTACTGAATAATTGCATTGTGCATATTTCCATTATTATTATTATTACTATTATTATTATTATTATTACTATTACTATTATTATTAAACAATTCTTATCTCTGCCCACAGGTTTTACCTTTTTCTGATCTCATCCCTATTCCTTCAAGGGTGGAGGGGGGAAGAGAGTGAACAGCTGCAAGGTACTTAGTTGCTGGCTGGGATTAATCCACAAGATAAAAAAAATATGCACTGAAAAGTCAAGCCTTCCATAATGGGAGGGAATAGAAAGGTGCACATAGAATATCAGGATGGGTATATATCAGTCTAAGTGTTTTTACTGCTACAGCCTTGGTCCTACACTCCTGTAGAAGATCCTTCTGTTCCCTGTTTGTTGTTTGTTTTGGGGGTTTTTTAAATGAACTTGATATTGTTTGGGACACCCTACACTTAATGAGGAGTAAGGATTAGGAAGACAGGATTCTTATTTTCAAAAAATTCATTGATAGCTGTGCCACACTGTAAGATCCCAAGGCTGGAGCATGGGTGCTGTATAAAATAAGATCCTGCCCTACGTTCCTGAGAACATTCCCAGCTTTGTATGGTTTAAGATAGAAAACAGTTCCTCAGCCAGCTTTTAACCTCAGTTGAACTCATTAGCTGCAGAAAAGTTGCTTCAAGACCCACCAAGTGTGACAGAGCTTCCAAATTGGTTAAATCCCACAGCCCTGCTAACCAGGCATCATCATCCTTGAGGCACCTGCTTATTTTCAGCCACCTTTCCCAGGTCAGGCAGGTATATGTGCATGACTCCAGGCTGCTGAATTAAGGATCTGGGCAGTGATTTTACAGAGGGGCACATCTTCCCCAGCAGCTGGTGATGACAGGAAACCCTGATCTGTGGGGACTGTGCCCCAGGCACCCCCTTTCAGCACAATCTTCCCAGAGTACCCCAGATGAGGTGTAAAGGGACCCATAATGACCTGCACACAAGAGTGACACTGCAAGCACATGGCAGCTCTGGGTTTGTGGTGACCTTCCTGCCACCACACTGCTCCCAGAGGACTCCCCTCTCTATGTAGGCATTGGGATTGGTCTCTGAGGCATCACCTTCCAAGCAGGCAGTGGCCAGGCTACATTTTGCTTGATGGGGTGCATAGATACAGCAAAGCATTTGAGGAATGTGCTTGATTAAAACTGCATCTGAAAAGTTTCAGAGAAAAATTGCATCTCAAGAATCTCTGTGGAAAAGAGCAGTGTATTTTGATCAATGCCAACCACACTATGTATCAGTTATTGCACATAATGGATGCTGTATAGATATAACAGGGTACAGATGCACTGTGACAATTGTGGTATTTGCTTTTTGGGTTGTAATCCTTTGTACCAGCACTACCTCTATATGTCTACATAGTATTCTTCCCAGAGGCACTTGCCATCTTCCAATTAATAATAGTATCAGTACATTGGAGCAAGTGAGGAGTATTTCACATACAGACAATCCGATTTTATTGCTTTCATCTTTGCTTTACAGCCAGGTGTGTGATCTGAACATCATCCAGGAACTTTAATAATCTTCTGTTTCAAAACATCTTAGAAAATGCCTGTTTGGGTTGGGCTAGTTTATCATATATCTGTGGCACACAAAAACATAAATGGAAGCCTCTGAATCCCTGGAAATATCCTGTCTGTGTCTGGGAGGGCTTTCTGTCCTCCCAAGTGTTTCATGGTGGGCCTGGGGATCTAAGGGATTCTTTGAAGCCAGCAAAGAATTTGCAACCTAATAGCCAGGGGTTTTTCAGCAGGTGCCATCTGAATCCAGCAGCTACTGGACCCAGCTGCAGAGGAGATGTAGCTTGCCTTCCCCCACCCATCGCTTTGGAGAGGAGAGCTCGCTTTGTGTGCATGTGCTTGATTCTCTCTCAAAGGTCAGCTCCATTAACCTTGGGGTCATGCTTTGTGTAAATATGCACTTATATCTGATCTGCAGGGGAAATGGAATTTTCCTTACGTGTCTCCCATCCAAATGCTCCCCAAGGCTGAGCCTGCGTAGCTGGTGAGATGTGCTGCAATGGTGATGCTGTGGCCAGCACAGCTGTCCTGCTCAGGCAGCACATGGTGCTATGCCCCATAGTTTTGTCCAGCACATCCTGTAGAAGCCTCCCACCCCAGAGGTGCAGCCTGCACAGCCAAGAGCATCCAGCAAGATGGACAGCAACGAGCTGTGCCACAGAAGGGCTCTCCCTTCCCCCTCACCATTTTCCTCTCTGCCTCACCGCAGGGGTGAATTTCACAATTAAGTTGCCACCTCCTGAACAAGTTTATTGCTTCCTGCTTTCCTCTGGGTCTGATCCTCACAGAGCCTGAGCACTGAGCAGGCTGCCCCTGAGGCCAGCAGGAATCCAGGATGCTCAGCACTCCACGGGAGCATCCCTTGGTGTGTGGCTGTGCGCCTGCACACGCCGCTGGAGCCCAGGGACACCGGGGCGGGCGCTGAGGCAAAGAAGACATTGGAGCACAAGTGACATTATCTCAATATAATTTCTAAAACTCTATTGATTGAACAGATAAAATACCTCTGATCTATTTTTTTGTTATGTTTGTTACAAAATATTAGCCATTTGGACTCTTTGCTAGGTGTGACCACACCACTTTTCCCAAAGGAAACTTTTGTTGGTGATATTTACAGCAGGAGACAGGTACAGACAGACAGGTGCTTTCAAGAGCCTATGCACAAGTAACACTTCTGTTGTTAGATTTTGAAAAGACACATTCAGATGGGGTCATGACTAGTGTTGAAGAGCTGGGTGACTTCAAAGCTGCTGTCCCAGGCGTGGTGGTGAACGAGAGGACAAGGACAGCTCTAGCTCACAAAACACTGCCGGCAGTCCCTGGAGCCTACACTAGCACAGTGAGGCAGCTGGTGGGGTGGGAGACGGGGAGGGGTTTGCTCAGCAACTTGCATTTCAAAGCAGAGACTCTGCCAAGCAGCAGCATCCTTGGTTTAGGGCTCAGATTGGTATTGGAAACCTCAGAAAGATGTGCACATAGTTGTGGGTTGAGCCTTCTGAGAAACATGCAACAAAACTCAAACCTCTTACGGCTTGGAGGCCCTCAAATGTTCCAAACCTGGTGGTACCTTTCAGTATGAGTTGATGAAATTCAGGTTATGGACCATACTCATACCTTTCATCTACAGGAAGGAGAGAAAATATGAACAGTGGGATGCTTTGAAAGTCTTGTGAAAGCATTAAGTGTTGCTAACCCAGCAGCCAAGACTATGGCATTAAAAATTACTACAGCAGCAGAAAAACACTGCATTAAACCCAAATTGTTTGCAAGGCTCACTTCTCCTGTCACATTTTCAATCCCTTTGCTATTGGTGCAAACAGATTAATTTCACTGGGAATGCACCAGCATGAGGAAGCATCAGGATAGAGCCTGATGTAACACAGCGCAGTCTCTCCTACTGTTCAGCAAAGCCACCTTCTCATTTGGCCACTGAATGCCCAACACTCACTGCAGAACACTTTTCACGAGGTTTCTGTTTTCTCTCTCCCCCCACTCCTTTTTAATATAGAAGGGCATGAATTTGGCAGCAAAAAGACACTGGTTCATTTGGGTTGAGCTAATCTCTGCAGCAGCTCTCTGCCTGACTCCTCCACCTGAAAGATTGTGCTAGGTTCATGATCAGAATCACTGCTGTCAAGAGCTGGTGATTTTCCTTTGGGCTGGTCCCTCCAGGTGGGCTGTGGCACACATTTTGTCCTTCATTAGCTTGTCACTGAGATGCTCCTTCTAGCCTGCACCCTGACAGTCTGTGTGCAAGGGTGTCTGCTCACAGCTGTACAGCTAAGCTGAGTCTGTGTCTCGCTGGCGTGTGGGAGGACTGTGGGAGCAGACAATACAATAGATCAGACGAGGTGCAGATATGTTTTAAAGTGCTTGTTATCCTTCAAGACCAACCTTCCAAGAAAAAAAAAAAAATCTGTATTTTGAAGTGAAGTCCGAAGGGCTCGGCTCCACAGTGGGATTTTGACCAACCTGTTCCATGACAACCTGGAACAGAGTAGTTTTGTGCCTCTCCAGCTAAACCCAACAGAAGATGTGGTAGCCAGCAGGCTAGAAGATAGCAAGGGTTATCTACATTTGCTTCTCTGTCCAAAGCTCAAGGCCAGCAGCAGACTTTGCAAGGTCAGGGGAACAGAACCAGCTTGCCCTGAGAGAATACTGTGCCTCAGGTACCTCAGCACTTCAGTTCACTCACTTCTCCCCTTCATCCAGCAAGGAGAAGGGAGTCTCAAGGCAGTTTCCTTATTTCCTCTTTAGATTCTTGTAGCTCTCCCAATCAATTATTAAAGCAGCAAATATCTTTTGTAGGAACTTCATAGGCATTGTTATAAATATTTTATCTAAAAAATTATTTCCTCAAGTATCTTAACGTTTTTTGCTGTTGTCACTTTGTGTTATATGTCAAGTAAAATCTAATTTATTTATTTTAACACACACACACAGAGCTTCACTGGCTCACTGCTCTCAGGAAAAACCCTGAACTAGTACAGCTATTCCTCTCAGACAGTGAAATAAATACTGGGAAGGGGGGACAGTGCCAGTGCCTCCTGGACACCCATTCCACTGCAGCAGTGAGCAAAAACAACAGCAGCCACACACTGCATTGACCAGACAATGGCAGAAGCCACATATACTTTCTTGGGAAGCTATGAGCAGCTCAGATGAGGTTCTGGTTGCTGTGAGGCAGCAGGGACTCCCTGGAGGGAGTCAGCAGCAGACCAGACCAGCTGTGCCTTACAGCTGGCTGGGGAGTGAGGGGCTGAGCCCTGGCCAGGGGTGAGGACTTCTCCCAGCATCCAGTTTGGGATGTGCAGCATCCAAACTGGCCTGGGGGCTGGCTAGGAGTAAGCTTCTGTGGTCTGGAGGGAGACTGGGCTTCTATTCAGGTTCTTTTACAATCTTTTCTGTCATCTGCTTTTGCAGTCTTCCCTGAGGCTGTGCTTGTGGACTCCCCTTGCTATCACAGACAAAAGTGGCAGCCTGATGCCCAGGTAAGCAAACAAGTCAGACCTCTTGGCACAGCTGGTCCATGGGTCAGGCTCAGACACAGAGGGACTTGGTAGTGAGCAGGCTCCTACCCTGGAGGGCTGGCCAAGTGCAGACCAGTCACTCCAGCCCCTGTGTGTTTCCCTAACTCCAGCTGGGCTTCTGCCCAGGTCACACGTGTGAACTCTCTCCCTGAATATTCCAGCACAGCCAGCAAGCATCCAGGGAGCACTGAGGGGAGCTGAGCCTGTCCCTGATGCACTGTGACTTTTGTCATTGGCAATAGCCCCAGAGATGAGCACACTGGCACAGTCCCTAAGGAAATTGCTGTGTGGATTTTACCCCACAAGGTAAAAAAAAGTTTTCTGCTTCTGTCTTCGCTGTCCCCCTTTTCCTGACATTTTGCACATCCCCACCACTGGCAACAACTCCTGCCATTCCTCACCCTGCCATTACATCATCAGCACTCAATGCTCATGTCTCAGCCTTACATGGGAAGGAAGAGCATTTCTGTCTTTCCCTCATAAAATAAAATAAAAATAAAGGCCCTAAAAGGGATTCTGTCCTATTTTAGGATCCTAAAGTTGATCTTCTTAAACCTTGAAGGGAGATAGAATGAGTGAGACTAAAGCCTTTAAGCTAATTAATACTTTCCCCTCCCTACTGCACAAAAAGATTTTTTTTTTCTAAAAATACATCTACAGCCCGTTTTTAATGCTGTCTTCCTTCACATCAATGTCCCCAGTAAAGCAGAGGAGCTGAGCTGTCATGTCTATCTCAGGATCTGCCCCTCCTCTCACTTTGAAGCTGAGATAAAGAGTGAGAGAGAAGAGGCCTTGGAGCCTGGTATCTGGGCAGCCTTCTTATAGGAAGGGCTGATAGAGATAAGAATATAGCCAGGCAAGAGATACAGATAGGATCTCACATGAGTAGTCTCCAAAAAGTCCCTTCCCTCTAACACAGGTGGAAGAGCTCAAGTGAATGGAACACTTCACCCTAGAAAGGTGAATCTAACACTCAGCTTTGCTTTCAGGAAAGCAAACCAGCCAGAAGAAGGAAAGCAGAGGTGGGTCTGTTTTAGAGAAGACAGTGTTGTGTATGTATTTGTGTGTGTGTGTGTGTGTGTGTGAGTGTGTGGAGGTGGGAGGGCACCTCTCAGTGCCATCTCTTTGGGAAAGTACACATCCATTCCAGAAAGATCCCTGGACTGAAGCCCTCCCTTCAGCTCCCTCAGAACTGCTTGGTGTTTCCATAGTAAGCATGCTCATACATATGCTACCATACAGGTGTATTTACATGTGGTGAGGTCTGCTAGGTATCAGCAGAGGTCTCTGGTACAATGCTCCAACATAACAACAGAAAAAGTTTTGGTGTTCAGTGAGGCCATCTTTGTGTGGTACTGCAGCTCAGGACAGTCCCCCCTCCTCCTCTCAAGCTCTCTTCCACTCGTGCACTCCTTCATTTGGAAGCGGCTGCTGCAGGGAGATATTACTTGGAGAGCGATGAGGAGGAAGCGTGGCGAGTGGTGCAAGTTCTCACTCCAGCTTAGCAGGCGGCAGAGATGGTGGCAGGCAGAACTCCACCCCCAGGAGTGCCCCAAGATCAGTCCTTGGCATGGGTGAGTCCATTTCTCTCCGAGACTGGCGAAATTTCAGGGTGGGTACAAACCTGTGGCCAGGTAAATGCAAGGCAGGAAAGGAAGTCGAGGAGTAGGAAACGGAAGACAACGGTGCCTAGAAAGCAGCAGGTCATCAAGGCTCTGAGGAACAGGGCAGCAAAGTGCTACATGGGGACAGCACGAGCACAGAGGCCAGTGGGGCTGGCAGGGTGTCAGGGCACGTGAGCATGAAGGTTGGCAGTTTCTATAGATGGCTCCTCACAAACAGCATCATCTTGAGGGGAGACAGGGTAAGAGTTAGGTCAGTTGGCTTTTTTTTTTTTTTTTTCTTCTCATTTTACTAAAAAATAAATCACAAACTAGATCTCTGTAGGCAGAAAGGGTCCCTGGGAGGCGGTGGGGAGGGGAAGTGGGGAGGTCTGTGCTGTTTGGTGCTGGTGGTGTGGCTACACGAGGCTGCGTGAGCCACTGGAGTACCTGCGCCTCTGAAGCAGCGAGCTGGGGGGACAATACTGGTGGGGGTGGTTGTAGGGAGGGGGTGGAGGTGGCAGGGGAGGCTGATTGACCAGCTTCACGGGGGTCCCAGGGAGCCCACTGCCCACACCGCGCCAGGGGGTGGAGGTGCACGAGTCAGAGGTGACATAGCGTGTCAGAGTCTGGTTGAGGGCCGGCTCCATCCGAGCGAGGCACGGCTTGTCCAGGACAATGACTTTGACAATCTGCTGGCACTGTACAAGTGTCCCTGCTGAGGCAGGGTGTGAGGGCACCAGTGCTGTCTCCAGCCGCTCCCGTGGCATGTTAAGACGCATGCTGGGCTGCATTCCACTCTCGGGCCCCAGGGCGGAGTTGTGCTGGTACGTTTGAAGCCTGTTGTGAATTGACACCTAGTTTAGAAACAGCCAAAGAAGCATTAAATGTTACAAGACTTTTCCCATCTGCTGCTACTGGCTGCCCTGAACCCGCCACCAGACGATCTCCATGCATTCAGCCCTCCCTCCCTCCCTCCCTCGGAAAACCAGAATAGGTACAACCCTGGCTGCACAGTCCCCCTCAACAGCCCTGTTGTCCCCATCTAGCCTAAGAGTCCCTGTCCTTTCAATCGTGTCAAAGGCAGCAGAGCCTGCGTTCCCAAATGCAGCACAACTTTGATTATCCAAACAGCACAGGGAATGCAAATCGACTCTAGGAGTGGAAGTGTCCATGAATTCTCATGGTAATGAACAGACCTCGAGGTCATGCCTTTGTTCCCAGCAGCAAAAAGGAGAGGGGAACCAGACCACAAGGTTTCAGATAATCGAGGCTGTATGTTTCAGCAAAATGACAGCAGCTGAATCTGAGATAGAGAGTGACAGAGAAACTCAAGCCTTTCCCAGCTCCCTGCCTTTCTAAGTAGGAAGGTACACCACATGACTGGCTAATCTGTTTACAAAGGAAAAAACAGAAACCTGACACAGTCTAGCAAAAGGCAGCTCCCTCTGATCCTCTTGATGGTTTGTCAGTGAAAGGAAATGATATTCAAAAAAAAAGAAAAAAGAAACAAAAAATGTCCATCTAGCTCATAAAATGATAAAAGAAATTAATGATGAAATGGTAGCAGATTAGGTAATCTCAGAGAAATGGAAATGCTCCTCTGCTGGCAGAGTAATACTTGGTCAGCTGAAAGCAGGTAGGGAAGCAGGAGGTCATCAGGGTTTCCACATCGAGATGCTGATAATGGAATCAAATAAGGGAGCTCACTGAGACCAGTCTGAAAAGGAGGAGCTGGCCTGGACTGGAGGTCCCTAGGAAGGGAAGTGCAGCAGGGAAATAATGCTTCCCAAATGATGGATGAAGTTATAGTTCTTCCTGGCAGGAAGGCTGATGGAGACTCCAAACCAGAGCTAAGTTGCTGGCTCAAAACAAAATATCAGTCAAGTGACAAGCCCTGGGTGGGAAACAGTGCTCACAGGTTGGTGTGGCACTTCCAGCCAGGGAGGGGTACAGATGGGACAGTGGGGCTGCCCTGAGGGTCTGGCAGAATCAGCAGCAGCACCAGCAATTGGGAAGGAGAGGCTGTGAAGTGACCAAGCTCCCCACCATGCTGGAACAAGGATGAGCTGTCTGTCCCCATCCAGGCATGGAGGTTGCTCAGACTCACTGCACAGCAGGGCATAATATTGTGTCAATATTTATTCAGGTGGTGGAACATCCCACAGGAAAATCTGGCATAAAGTGCCAATGACATTAGGATACATGGAAGCCATTCTACACAGGGAGACACTTCTCCCAACAGGAATAGGAAACTGGCTGTCAGAGGCACCTTTCCCAGGAAGGGAAATAGGATGCTCTCCAGGGAAAAGAAGCAGCACCTACTCCCCACAGAGAAACTGAATTCTTCAAGTAAATATATGTTGACAAGAGGGGAAAGAACTACCCTGGAAAAGGTCAGGTTCAGGACAATGGATATATTCCAGACAGAGAGTAGGAAGTAATTTATAAGATTTTCAGTGTGAAGATTGCATTTTCCTGTTTCCTCACAGGCAGTGGGAGTATGGGTGTCTGTGAAGAAACAGGCAACCCACTGGATGCTAGACATTCCTACAAAGATAGATGTACACAGGACAGCCAAGCTCCCTAACTAGGAAAGTGAAGCTCTAAGGAAAGTCTGGTGTACAAAGGCCATGCTTGATCCCCTTCAGGGGGATGGAGAGACAGAGCTGCAGAGATTGTGCAGGAAAGCTGGGCTGTGGGGAATTTGCATGTGATGCTGCATGGAGTTAGCATGTCAGGGAAGTCCTTAGTGGGGCACTCAGTCTCCCCAGAAGCAGTGGGGTGGTTTAGTCCACAGCGTTTGGGAGCTTGGTCCATGAAGGATGTTACAGTTATAAAAACGGATTGAAAATGCTTTGAAGTTTAGTTTGGATTTGAAAGTTGTATTACCCGTCCTAGCAGTAACTTTTAATTGTATCTCTGGAAATTGGTAAAATTGTCAGTCTGGCTGGGGAGGCATTGATTAAAACCTGAGAAAAGAAACAACAGAGAATGTGAGAAGAGCTGAAGTGAGAGAGAATTACTTACCTCAGCTGCTCTGCACTCTACTTACCTCCACTGTGCTGTCCGAGACCTTCTCCCCCAGATCCTTCTTGCCTTTGAAATAAAATAAAAGATCTCACTCATGAGATCATGATGATCACTCATGAGATCACTCTAGTCAAGAGCTGGCCCTCACACTGCAGACTGGAGAGTTAAAGGGAGAGGTGCAAGGCCAGTCCAGACCCTCTTGCAACCTGTTAGCTGCTCGTGGGGAAGGTTTTACCTGTTCAGGGAAGAAAATTGGGCCAGGTTCTTCAGAAGTTAGCCATGCTCTATCAGTAACACCTCTTTCCCAGGTATTAGAGCTACAGATTGGGTAATGAGACTTCAAGGGTTTTTCTAGGGTATTTGGAGAATGTATACGCTCTCATATTTCCACTATTTGGCCAAGGCTTAAGGATACAAAACTGAACACTTCTTTTTGCACTTATTCTGACAGGAATCAGTGAGAACACATTTGCAAAGGCAGCACTTCTTGACCAAGAGAAGTTGGGTACTGGATACCCTCTTACCTGTTGGAGAGCCTTGCTTAGACTGCAGCTCCATCTGGGCTCCATTGGTCCTTAAGGAGAGAGTCTTTGTCCCTTGCTGTTTCTCCAGTTCCCCTGCAAAACAGACATATGGAAATAAATGAGGAGAGAGATGGAGGGAAGGTCACCAGCATATTGAAGGAGCAAAATGAGAGCAAAATTCAAGGAGGATTAATGCAAGGAAATCACAAGTGAGTGCCAAGAAGGGAGAGAGGAACAGCCAAGGAAAAAACCAGAAACTGGAGAGGATTTGACATGTGGAGAAACTTATGTATCCTCATAGGACCTTCTACATATGACCTACATTTATACAGGATTGGCTAGTACTGCACAGATGGGGACCACTGAAGCTGAGCTACTTTGGCTCATCAGTTTGTACATGGAAAGGCCATCAAAGGCTATATGGACATCTTGTCTGTATAAGGCCATGGACTGACACAGACTGCTTGCCCTCAGGACAGCTCTGTTAAGGGTACGAGATCTATCCCAGCTATTTACAGATCATATTTGCATAGTCAAAGGAGTATGGGATCTTCTGGGTGTGACAGTCTAAGCTTTCCTATTCCAGGCCACAGTCCCTGTTTCATAAGCATCATAAGTAAAGTCTTTCCATTTCTCCTGCTGGCCAGTGATCACAAAGCAGGACTGCTTTTTCATCCTGTCAGTGAACCCAGAAAAATCCTGTGCAAACTTGTGCTGCTCATCCTCTTTGCCCCTGTTCCTGAAGAACTCTTCCTTTACCCTTTCTCCCTTGTAGTCACATGCAGTGGGATGGCACTGGAGTGTGAATTCTAGGAGAGACCCTTACATTCAATTCGTATCTGTTCCAGTTCTGTCACTTCTGCTATTGACTCTTTCAGGTCTTCCACAAACTTCTGCATTTCCTCAGCACCCAGAGCACAGAAGTGTAGTACCTGTTTCTTCTCTGAGCCTGAAACTGGAGTCACCAGTGTAATGCCATGGGGGTAATCTGAAAGAAGATGTGGCAACAAAATAAAGAGGTGTTATGCATTCTTGATGGAGTAATAGGTTGGTTTGGTATGTCTGAAGGAAAGAGAGTTTTCAGCATGAGTCCAATGGAATTTCACACCCAGAGTTTATCACACTGCCAGCAGTGGGAACCTGCAACACTGCAGCCCAGAGAACAGAAGGACCAAGCTGCAGCAGCAATGCAAGTGTCACCAGCACCACAGTGCTGCCAAAACCTGAGAACTCTAGCTCCTGGTTGCTCTTAGTGCAGCACTGGCCCTGGGAACCTGAG
Source organism: Cichladusa arquata (assembly GCA_026413545.1). NCBI lineage: Eukaryota > Metazoa > Chordata > Aves > Passeriformes > Muscicapidae > Cichladusa > Cichladusa arquata. The sequence goes on along the minus strand of JAOTQP010000870.1, from coordinate 66,841,081 downwards.
CACAGGTTCTTTTTTTAAAGGAATGTAAAGCCTTTCTCAATCTGTGAAGAGTAAACAGTGTTTATGAGGCCAATGACACTTTTTCTCCTGTGGGAGATGCAGCAGCAGAGATTGTCTTCTGGGGTCAAAGCCATTGCATCCACAGTGGCAGGACTTGTCCCCAGTGTCTCCTTTCATCTGCAGAGGACACAGGAGGCGTGTTGGCACAGCATGGGTGGGGAGCTCATTGCACTGTGCAGAGAGAATGGTAAAGGGAAAAATGTGTTTGTAAGTCTCTGCTTAGTACTCCCCACAGGCAAAACATACAGGAATGTAAGTGAAAGGCCATGCCCAGAGAGTGAAAATATAACAGCAAAGGCCTTATGTTTATTAAGATCAGGTTTGCGTGCAGGGAGGTGATGACTGGAGATTGAGCCAACAGAATCAGGAGAACACAAGAGTGCAGAGAGCTTGCCATGCTTTTGGCTGGACTTCCTCTATCATTTTCTCAATGGCTGGTGGTTTCAATCCCTTTCCTCCTTTCCTTTCACATTCCTCTAAATTTAATTTCTGTCTTCCCCTGTCCTGCTTTCAGTTTACAAGATCTTTGTGACATCTGCTTTTCTGTTTCTTCAGGAGATACACAACAGAAGATCTGTTTGCCAGAAGATCTTTGGGCACTCCCAGAACACTACCCCTGAAAGCTGATTCCAGCTCTGATTGTGCCTCCTGGGGATGCTCAGGTAAGAATGGCCCTTTAGTTCACACAGGGATGTGGGAGCCTCTGCATGCTGCAGAGTAGGGTGTTGGGAGAGTCACTTACACTGCCAGTGGAGTACAGGAGGGATAGAAAAAACTCAGTATAGCCACAGTGCTGCTACATTTTGCCTTCCTTGCAGCATGTTCTCCATGTGCTCACAAAGCCCCAGGGCCATCAGCCATGCTTGCCTGGGACTGCTGTGCTGCCCCTCTGCCTGTGCCAGCAGGAAGCCTGCCCATTTCTGGAACTCCTCCATGGCACAACCAGCCCCAGTCATGACACATCATGGCTCTATTCCCAGACCATCAAGGTCAGGCTGACTAGGGCTGGCCTCCTGCCATGCTTTGGTGGGTGCTGTTCCAAGGGCTCTGCCTTTGCCTTGGGAAGCTACCAGCACAGCATGGCACTGTGCAGGGAGGTGCACCTGAGCCTCTGTCAGCATCCAAGGCAGCAGTGGGGCTTGTGACTTTGGGCATGAGGGGAGAGGGGCTAAAGCTGGCAGCAGCAGTTCTGTCAGCAAGATTCTGCACCTGCAGTTGGCTTCTGGGAGCTCAGTAGGATATATATGGGGATTGATTCCCGAGTCTTCACCACTGGTGGTGTTCCTGCCACCATGACAAGCCAGATCCTTCAATGAGGCCCTTCTGCAGATACTCAGACCTAGGAGAGGTACCAGGGGCTTCTTCTCATCACAGTGTACCTAAAGAGTGATCTCCTGAGGCACCAAGCCTCAGTTTTCTCTCCTCCACTTTTAACTCTGACAGAATCTCTCTCCTAATGCAAACTCACACAGCCCCCTCCTTTCTTCTCCTTTTCCCTGCCAAACCCCTCCAGGAAACCCAGGAGCAGTGGACTTACACTCATTCTCAAAGAGATGGAACTGCATCCCTAGCAGGCCAACTGACTTGCAGAATGTGTATGTTGAGGAGCTTTTCTTCTTCGGGCAGAGCTTGAGGATCTGTTGGAAGGAGAGAAGCATCATTGGTGATGGGCAACAGCGGGGCAAGAATGATGCAAACTGCTCAAAGCAAAAAAAAGCTTTCTGCAGGCTCTGTTAAGTGTACATGGGAGCAATGTTTGGTGTGCCTGGCTCTTTGCCAGGGAGCTGCCTGGAATGCTGCTCTTGTAACAACACTTCTGGAATCCTGTAGGCATCACCCTGGGCCCACTCAGCTCTCTCCCAGAGGTGCTAGCTTTTTGATTACCACATTTCTGGCTTTGAAAGGGTAAGTCTCTTAACCAAAGAACAGATCAAAAGGCAAAGGGAAGCCTGTAATAAATACCTTAGAGCTGGGAACATGAGCATATGAGAATGCTGTGCTGCCCTTGTACCTCAGCACTAGTTCTTATGGATCTGGTTTATCCCATGAGTAGAGGGACAGCAAGGAGCAGATCCTCTCCCCAGGTTCACAACCATGCAAATGGCTGCAGAGGAATAGGTGGGTAAAGCTCTCTTATCCTCTCCTTCTACAAAAGGGTTTGGGTTTAGTCTTGCATCTGCTACAACCACAGTTTCACTTCACTATTAAATTCAGCAAACTTCCATTTTGTTTGACCTCCTTCCAGTCTCAGTGTAACTCTGCTCTCTGTACCTGCCTAATTCCATTGCTGGGGCAGGACACTTTCAAAAATACTCTACATATTTGGAGGTCTAGTAAGTACTATCCAGGCTGCTACAGCCTTTTCCATGTTAGAAGGCAGTGATTTTAACATGTCTGGCAGAAAAGATTTAAAGTGCATGAAAGGGCTCTGTCTACTATAGTACAAACAGACAAAGAAATGAACCTCCCTTTCATGCCTCAAAGGCATGAGAGAGGGCAATGACATTGCTTGGATAGCTGTGGGATGTGACAGTTTGTTTTTTCAAGGGTTACTGGAGTTTTAGATTTAGAAGGTTTTTAACAGTGAAGAGTCCAGAGCTGTGTCTTACAATGCTGATGAACTGGGAGCTGTCCTTAGAACAGGGGGAAAATGGATGCTGTGGGCTGGTTTTAGATTTCCTTACAGAAACCAGGGTAATAAAAGGGCAGTGCCTAATTGCCAAAGCCCACTCACCACCAGCAGGTCATTGAAGAGGAAAACTTCCCGTTGGTGAGCTGCCTGTTTCTGCACTTTGTTGACATCGGTCACTTCGTAGAGGCGGCTGCAGCACACCAGCCGGCGGTGGGGCACCGACAGCACCTGCAGAGAGCACACAGGGCATCAGGGGCTGCAGGAGGGGCCACTCTGGGTCTGCCCCACCCTCACACTGCACAGCCCTGCCCACTGACACCACTGCACCCACTCTGCCCAGACAAATCACCTCACCACCACTCCTTGCCATCCATTTTCCTGCTGGTGCAGTAGCAGAGAAAGCCTTTGTGATCTGGGTAAATCAGAGGGCAGGCTAAAAGTGGTCTTCTTGCTCACACATCCCACCTCTGGCTTCCAATCCTCCTCCTCCTCTCTCACCCCACTGGACATTTGCAGGTTTCCTGGACTTTGAGAAACCATTCTGCTTTATTTTGGATAAACAGTATGTACATTTTTGCACTACAGATTGGTTACTGCCAAAGAAGCTGTCTGTGCAGTTGGAGATCTCTTAACCCCAGCAATTTTTAGGGAACTCATTAGGGACAGATGGATAAAATTGTTTTCTGTCTCTTTGCCTTTCACTTCCTACATCCTTAAAAGGCCTGAAAGTTTGAAACACTGCAGAGCTATCAGTTGAGCACTGGCAGGCAGGATCTGCAGTAAAATTCATGGACAAACAATTACTGCACCAGATACTGTAAACTCTGGCCAAGGATATCCCTCAAAATTAGGAAGGAATGAGATAGCAGGAAATAAAGAGTTTGGAGAAAAAGGAGTAAATTTGTAGAGACAAGCAAAGAAAGTATTACATAAGAGAAGAAAGGCATAGAGGAAAAACACAAAAAAGAGAGCAGGGAGGGAAGTGGGGGCAGAGGGGCTGAGTGGGGTTATGGTGCTCACCGTTTTCATTCCAACTATGGACTTCTCCACTTTGGTGACGTAAGTTACATGGTCCTCATTAGATTTCAGCTCTTTCTGCTGGATCCTCTCATAGATCCCCACCACCAGATCCCGAGGGATGTCAGCACCGTCGTCCACCCCTGGCAAACACAGAAAATGTAGGGCAGGCCAGTCAGAGAGGAAAGGAAAGGGAGGAACTAGTGGTCCCTGGCAGGTCCCTACTGCCTCTGCACTGTGCCATGCTGGGAAGGCTGAAGGGGAATAGCAATTTTAGGCTGTCTCCTTTGTTTCTCTAATGCATCTCATGCACCAGCAGGAGAGACTGACAGCTCTAAGGCCAATGCAGTTGATTTCATTATTCCATTGCTCTGCATGGTGGCTCCTTTCCATGTGTCCCCTAAGGTTTTATAGCCACAATTTCAAATTCATATATCTTGGGCTGCTCAGCAGCAACCCCTGCATTGATTTTGTATCACCAGAAGTGCTAGATGTGGAGAAGGCCTATGATGGGATTCAGCAGCTCTTCCTGCCAATGCAAGCATCAGCTCTCCTTGTCTGTTTGGTGACCTCCACCATTTTCCTTCTGTGTTGTCTCCTAAGAATAATACTTTCCTGCTATTCTCTTTGTGGTATCTCTGCTTTGACCCTTTCCTCTTTTACATCTCCTTAGATAATTCTCCAGGTTTTGCTGACTGACCCTTCAGAGCCTGGCAGAAAAGGTTTTCTTCACCCTTCCCTGAGCCAAACACTGCAAACCAAGCTGCCAGTCCTTCCTCCAAACTGAATTCCCCCAGATTTTACACTGATTTTCTCTGCATTCTTTCCAGCTCCCTGGTCTGAGATGTACTATCCTGAGTGATGCTGGTGAGGTACCACTGAGAAATGGAAAGGCATTGAGATGTCCTGGCTCCTTTACCTACATCCTTGCAAATGTGTCCCAAATAACATTTCAAACACAGGCTGCTGAAGCTGCTGGCCTGGGCATTGGCCTGTAGGTGAGTATGGACTGAACTGTCCCTCCTTGTCTGTGATGAGGTGACATTCACTCACTCTAATGAGTTGTGGTGTGTTGCTGGAGTTGAGTGACCTTCATGTTGATTTAATTCATTGTGGTGTGAACAGACAGATTTTGAGGCAACTCTAAGTGCAAGTTAACATTAAAAAACTCCCACTTTTGTTAGTGCTATCAATTGTAATACAAAAGGGGATGATGGCAGGTAGCAGCCCTATTCAGTATCTGTTGAATTAACTTGAAAGAGGACCTCAGTGTCACATTATACCAGTCTGAAGTAGGTGACAAATTCTGGAAGGTGTGGGAGGCTGAGATGACGTTTTCTGAACAGCCAAGAGGACAAAGAAATAAGTCAAAGGAACCCAGAAAAGTAAAAAATCTTCAGAAAAGACAGGAATTTATGCTGGAAAAATTTTGAGGGAGCTTTATCTGAATTGCAGATGTGCAGGAAAAGAAACTTGGAAAATGGCTGACCTAGGATGACCTAGGAGTGAATATGGCTGGGAAATTAGACAATAATTTGTCTAGACATGATGTCAAAAAGGCCAAACAATACTAAGCTGCACTAGTAGATCTGAAAATAAGAAGAAGGCAGTAGCTCTATATATGGGTATGTTGTGACCACATCTGAAAAAGTGCTTTTAACAACCTATTACCAGGATGGAAAGGACCGACCTTGAAAAGAGAAGAAAAATTGATTTGGGGAACTGATGTATCAGAAATTGCAAAGAGGTAATGTATGCATGAACTCTGTCACGCCTACAGTTACTATAAGTAATTGCAGGCAATTAAGAAGGGGAAGATTTAGCCTGAAAAAAAGGAAAATGTGTTCATAGCAGCAAGTAGGGGTTGTTTAGCACAACCCAGCAGGGTCTAAGAAGGATGGAGCTGAACAATAGGAAAATGTAATACAATGGACTTTTTCCAAGCAATGAGATATCTTAAAAGATGAAGACATCTCTTAAAGGAAAATGGTTGATTTCTGAGAATGCTGGACAGCTTTCTGCAGAAAAACAAAGCCAATTAGAATTTCCCTTTCCCAGCACCCTAGAAGGCATCTCAAAGGGCCTTCCTTCTCAGGCTCACAGGCAAGCAGCAGAAGACCTGGAGAAAGGCAGTTCCACAAGGTTTTTCCTGCCTTCATCTAGGCAGAATTTAGAAAAGCAAGAGGGCAAAAAAAAAAAACCAAAAAACCAAACAAAACAAACATCAAGGCAGGACCCTCACCTCTCAGATTGCGAATGAAGTCCTCCAGCATCATCTTCCTGTCAGGCTTGATGTTGGGGCTGTACATGTCTGTGTTGAGCAGGATGATTGCAAAGGCCAAGATGAAGATGGTGTCCGGGTTGTGGAACTGCTGGACCACATCTGGGTTGCACATGCAGTACCTCTGGCTGCAGCAGGAGGGATGCACACACTTAACATGGAACATGGGAGCTCTGCTCCAGCTTGGCAATGGCTTTATCACAAGCAGGTCACATTCCTCCTTTCACTCCACCTCTCACACATAAGAGAAGGAACCCACTGCTCTCTGAAGGCAAATTTCCCCACCAATGCCTGAAACTTTAGCCTGCTTGTCCTCAGGAACCAAAAAAGCAAGTGAGACTGGAGAGCACCACTCAGAGTGTGTTAGTACAGGAGTGTCTGCTCCAGCCTGCCTTGCTAATCACCCGGCACTCCTCTGGATGCACCAAGGGAGAATCCAGCAGCCCTGCAGGCCCTTCTTGGTGACTCCTGTGAGTCACCCATGAACAGGGAATCCCTTGCTGGCAGCCATGTCAGGACTGGCCTCACATCTGATGATCTGTGACACAGCAGTGGCACAGAGGACTCCATCCTTCAGGAGCCCTCCATGATCCTCCTCTTTGGAAGGGAACTCCATGGACATTCTCTCCATGACTGCTGCTTTTTGCCTTGTGCCCCTGCTCCCCCTGGTTGCAGCAGTGGGGCTGCAGGGCTCCTTCTCTTACCTGAAAGCCTCGATGAGCCGCTCCACCTTCTGTGCTTCCCCCTGAACACGGATGTGAGCCTGGAATTTCCGCAGGGCTTCGTCCAGCTCCATGCCTGAGAAGTCCATCTCATCCACCACACAGCTGTGAGGGGGACACAGCCTTCATCAGAACATCCTCCACTGTGGCACTGAGGCCCAGTCCCCAAGGGAAACCCCATCACTGTGCCTTCCTGGATCCTTCTTACCATGGACAGTGATTTCACTCGAGGGATTCCTGCATTCCACAGCTGGTGAGTGCTTTAGTGCTTTACTGCATGTTTTTATATATATATATATGTGTGTGTGTACACCATGATATATACATATCACACCATAGCATATACATTCACATATGCATTTACAGAGAAAGTATGTATATATATTTATACATGTGTATTGATACTTACCTGCATCTATATAGATATTTAGACATCTATATTGACATAGATATTTAGACACCTGTATCAGTATCAGTAAAACCAGAATCAGCTCAGAGAAAATAGGAAATGGAAGCTATTGTACAGAAATAACATGCAACATTACCTGCTCATCTGCTGTCACTTTGCATTTCAACCACATTTGCAATGTGGTTCACTGGTCACTGGAAATTCATGGCCAGTTTAGATATCCCCAGAAGGGGCTGACATCTCTCTTATTTCCCACTAAAGCATTCTCATCTGATAAAGACCCTGCTGTTAGTCTCCAAAACCTACCACTACAGTTCTTGCTCTCTGTATTAGTCAAATAATCTACTTGTTCTTATTCTTCCTGCATGGTATTTCAGTCACTGGTAATGACAACACCTTTCCCATGTGGCTTCAGCACATTCTGTTAGCATATTCCTACCTTTTGTGCTCAGGTCATTACTGCAAGCATTAATCAAAAGACTAGACTCAGAAATTATGTCCCTTAGGCCCAACTTCCCATTTCAGTTGAGTATGTAGGCACTAATGTCTGTATCAGCCAATTCACCCCTCTGTTTATGATTCCTCTGCTAATTTCTCTCTCTACCACTCTCAGCAAAAAGTTTCTTATGTCCAAAGCTTTGTCCCCAGTCTAAAAACAAGTTATTCTAAGAAAGACAGATATTGAATTAGTTTACTTTCCACTGACTTTGGTATGTAAAATTTACCTTCTTGCTTGTCATTATTCTTTCCCAGAAATAAATTCTCTAAACTGAAATTCTGTCTGAGAGATGAAGAAAATCACAGGTGCTAAAATCCCATTTTCTTTGAACCTTCCTTAAATACAAAGTTACTAATTTGCTAATGGGATGTGCATTAAAAATTCAAGAATTTAATATTTTCTGCTTCTCTGTACCTTGGATGCAACTTCTATTAGCCCATTAACCCCCTTATTTAATTCTTTGTATTGGGTTGGTTTGCTTTGTCATGTGGTAAAGAATAAACTGATCCCAAATTTAAGGAGGAAATTCTTCCCAAGACAGGCTATCTGGGACTTTATGAGGAGTGGTACAGGGAAATAAGAGGGGGAGGAGATTGTCTCTCTTCTGGATCCTTCTGTTTCCTAGGATTATCTGGAAAAGTTTGCCAAAGAAACATCTACTAATAAAGAGATGTGCTGTTACCAGTTTCCTCTTCCTTTCTGAGATAAACTGGGGTCTGTTGGTTGTTTCTAAGTGCTGCAGTTTGCTGTGGGTTGTTGGGAAGTGGTTTGTGAACTAAGCTGTTGAGTGCCATGAGCAGCCTTGCTAGAGTAAAAATCTGTTGCCTCAAATGGCTGAAGGACAGAGTTCAAATGCTCAGAGACATTTCTGCATTCCTCCATTGCCTTATTGATTCAGGAGTAATCATCATTTAACTGGGGTGACACCTGCAGAATAACTTACCAAGAGCTCTGACTGAACATAAAGTGCTTTGTATCTTCTGAGATTGGACTTGTTACAACCTCAGCTAGGAATTTTGGGCTTTTTCTCTGCACAAATCAAAATTCAGAAATAAATAGGGAGCAAGGGAAGAGAAGCAAAGGGACTGTTCTCACAGGAAATCTTCCATGAAATATTTTTTAATCTCTCCAAGAGGTGGACTGCAGAAACAGTTGGCAGTAAGAAAAACTTCCTTCACTTTCCTCTTTCCTTTGTTATTTTTTTTTTTTTCCATACTTATACTCAGTGCCTTGGGTTAACATCAAGGCATTCTGCTTCTTGGAATTTATCTTTGATAGTAAGAACAGTTTTCCTCTCGTTAGTCATTATTGTGTTCACTGCTGCAACCACCTCTGCACTTGGGCTTTTGTTATTACTTTTTAATCCTTTCCAGTGAGCAGGGTTTCTCAGCACTGACCCCAGTGATTTTCCTGCTATTGTCTGCTTCCAGACATGTGAACACTGAGTCCTTGCACACCCCAGGGACACCCACTAAGGTCACCCTAGTAACCCAAATCCACCAGCACTAAATCATCTACCTTTTGCTTACTCCTTCCCTCTTTGATCAGTCTTTCCCCCTCCACACAGGCTGCCCTATTTGTGTACAAATCTCAAGTAATAAAGTCAATGCCCTTAATACAGAAAGCATTGAGCCTTCATTAGGACAAGTAGGACAAGACAGCTGTTCACAGCTCCTTTCAAGCTCAAACAGGCATTGCTATACGAGTTATGCTCAGATCCTCCTTTGAGGGTTTTGCTCATAGACTGACTGATGCAGGTTTCCTTTGTAAATTCTAACTCCTGGGAGTCTCTTCTCAGCCCAAAGAACAGTGTCACCTGTCCTGCTTACTGAGAAAAGTTGACCATGCAGGAAGGACAGGTTAGGAAGAATGTTTGATTCAAGCAAAGTCAGCCTGTGCTTGGATTTGATTTATCTGACAAATCCTGTGTCGAAGGCCTGAAGAACAGCTCCTAGAGGAGCCATCAGGTACCAAAGTGCTGTTTCTGCTGCTAGATAGGCAGAAAGAAAGGTGGATCAAACTTATCTGATACTTTTTGTGTGCAAATTTGACACAGCAAAGTCCATTCAAAGAGGCAAACTGCCTTGTGCTGTGGGTTTGCCATGTTCCTGCTCCTCTTCTAGACAGGAAGTTTTGCAGCCTTCCCTGACTTCAGATTCCTGCACAGACTTGCATTAACTTTCCAAATGTACTCTGGTGACTGTGTCAGACATCCCCTGAAATGCAGCACAACTTTTCTTTGTGAAACCAGAGCAAGGACATCTTTTCTTTCCAAGCTAGAGACCGTGGAAGCTGACAAAGGATATGAGAGTAGGTGGCTCTCTGCATCCAAGAAATAAACCAACAGCTTATATGCACAAGCCAAAACCAGTGCTGAGTTCATTTTTCCACAAACAGCTGGACACCTGTGAGATGCCTGTTCCAGGATTGCTGGGAGGCTTGAGGGATGATGATGCAGGGACACAGTAATCACCTAATAAAATCTCATATTTCAACTCCTTCCTGCCCATGAACTTGCAACAACCCACACAAATTGAGCTTGCAGTGCATCTAGAGATTCATTTAGCCCACTGTCTGCAAGGATATGACTTTGGATCATAGCAAGCAGGAAAAATGCTGGCTCCCAGGCTCATAAACAAGGTGGTGGGGGTTGAGGACTCTTGTGCCACCTGTGTACATGAGGAGCTAGATCTGCTCTGATGCACCTCATAACAACAAGCAGAGAATTCTACACCAGGCTCCAGGACTGAGCAGGTGGCTCCTAGGTGGATTATTATGCTTAGCTATTGTCTCTGTTGTAGCTTCCTAGGCTACAGGGAAAAGATCCCCCAAAAGTGGGTGGACATAATGGCAGAAGAGCTGTGAGGATTTAGCACAGGACTAAGCATGGCAAAAAAAGCCTATGGCAAAAGGGTTCAGTGTAGACAGGAAGCAGCTGTATCATGTGGGGCTGGGATCTGCTCACCCAAGTGTAATGACCTATTTTCCAGCTTTTCTGCTCAGGTGACAGTGCAGCAGGAGCTGGGATGCCACTAAAAGCCTCTGTAATGAACCTGCAGCCTCTACTCAGGGAGGGAGCAAGGGGTGAGGCAGCCAGGTGGAAAGTCTAAAATCACAAGGCACAAAGATATTAATGGAAACCATCCCTTTTCTTGGCCTCCCTAATTCTACAAGCTTTCTGAGGGTGAATCAGCATTTGGGTGAATTGTAGAAGAGCTCAGCTGCCAGGAGGGAGACTGCCCTGCATGTGTGAACTGAACAGAAAGAAAAGTTAGCAGGACTCCCCAGTTCCATGTACCAGTGGCATAGGTGGGTGTCCCAGTCTCTACAATGGACACAGCACCAGTCTTCCCTTTCTGGAGAGTGCTACAGGACATGTATTGCCTGTTTCTCCCTGGGTCTGTCATGCCTGCTCACTCTCCCTTGGCTGTGGGTAGCTCACATGGCTACTTACTTGAGAATCCACTCCTTCCTGAGCTTCCCTGGGGCCTAGGCAGACTTGAGCTGCACCTTCAGCCTGTACAGGCCTGGCAGGAGAAGGCTGTTCTTACTCACACTTGGGGTGTGCTACAGCCTTGCTTGCAGCAGGAGGTCAGAACTGCCTAACACATTCTTCCTTCTGTCCTGTTTCCATCACATCCTTATCTGTTGCTCCTGCTCAAACCCTCCTGTGATGTAAGTCCCTTACTGATCCTCTGTAGCATCCTCAGTGAGAAGGGGAAAGAAGGCTAGTTTGTGCTAACCTGACAAGTCCATTCTGTCTGTCCAAGAGGAACCTAACACTTCTTTGAGAGACAGTCCCTTTGCTGGGCTCCCAGCTCTGCACTTTCCAAGAGCAGCTTTCTCTCCCTGACCTTCCATGACAGAAAGAGAAGACAACATAAGCTTGGCAGACAGAAGACCTGCTTACCCCCAGGGACAATGTTTCTAAGAGCAACTTCCACTCTTAACACCAACCAGACCCCAACTCAGCACAATGTCTCCTCTGCTGGAATCTCTGCCCATTTATGCTCTGACAGCAAGTGCACCAGGACAGCCACATCTGCACTTCCAAGTCCCACGAGCTGAACACAAACCATCCAGTAGCAGCACAGCTGACACCATTCATGAAATCACTCACATTATCTTGTTCCTGAATGAACTATAAATGGAAGCAATTCCTGAGTCAGGAACAGGTGGAAGGGAAGAATGGACTAAAGTGAAAGAAAGAGAAGAAAAGCAACAAATAAACACAGAATGAAGAAAGGATGCAAGAATGATGTGTCTCATGTTAAAGCTATGTGTTAATGCATTGGACCTGACTTTTTCAAAGCAACAGAATTATTTTTCTACAGTACTTGAGAAACAGATTTGATTAAAACTGCTCAGTACCACATAGATCCTTTAATGGGCCAGGCTACTTCTCTCCAGCTGTATTCCCTGAACTGGGAAGGTCCTGGGGCAGGTCCCCAGTAACTCCCTCTTGCTGACTGCAGGACAGCCAGTGGAAGGAGATTCTTGGATCTTACTGATGCAAATTACAGTGAATGGTTATTCTGTGGGATGCTTAAAATAGGTTACAAATGGGATTTATGCCCTGTAACACAAAATGCTTAAAAGCTGTATGTCCAGCCTAAACTAGCACACTGAGAAAAGCAACACTCTCGAGGGCCCCATGTCTCTGCATTGACAAAAGGAATTCATAGATTTGTAGAAGACACTAAACTTGGTGGTGGCCAACAACAGGTGAGATAAATCCTAGTTTTAAAGACTGACATCTTTTCTAAACAAGAAAATTACATACTGCATCTTCCTAAAGTGACAGACCTGAATGGTTCAGTATTATCAATGCATGTGTGTCAATTATAGTCAGAAACTGTCAGAAAATCACCTCCTCTCTCTGTTATTCCTCAGGCTAGCATGTAGAGTACTTCTGAATTATCCAGACACCTTTTTTGAGTTACAAGAAAGTCAGTTAAAGGTTGAAAGATAAGAGCAGAAAGATGGAAGGGAGGTTATAATTTCAGGGCATTTAGATGCTGGGCATGAAGGTGTGGGAAGGCAAAATAGCACACCAAAGTGCTCAATCCTCATAAAATGCTTACCTCACCTAAACCCTTGCCCTTTTACATAAAAGGCTTTGCAACCAGCATAGCACTTCTCTGAAGTTTTACATTCTCTAGGTGGGCAGTAAAGTGGGATCATCTTCACAGTGCCAATGCTGCTCTGCACTCCTGAGCTCTGCTGTTTGACAGCAGGAACAGGCAGAGGTTAGGCTGGCTTCTCTGTCAGCACAGCTTCAGTACCTGCAGAAGCCAAGGGAACTCTGCAGAGCACAGACTTATGGCTGGACATTACAGCTGAGTCTGGAGTTTGTAACCTGGGCAGCTCTGCCCTGCCTCCAAATGCACAAGGGAGACTGACACTTTTGCAGATGTTTTAAAAGCTGTCCTATTATTTATTCATGCAGCTGGGTTAATTCAGCCTGGCTGCAGTAGAAACGTTGCTCACAATACACAATTGCAACATAAATTTTCACATCGAGCGAGAGCTGAACTAACACAGCAAGTGGCATCAATAATTAAAATTGCTTTTGGGAGGTACAGGAGGCTCCAGGGTCAGGTTTGGGGTGTGAAAGAGCAGATATCTCTGCATACAGACTTGTTCATTGCAGGTGATCAGAGCCTGCCCAAGCACTACTGCTTGCCCATGGTAACCCTGCCTGGGCATTTGACCTCAGCAGGGCCAAGTGCCTATTCTTCTTCTGCCTGTTTGGGCCACAAAAATGACTGTGGTATTGGGCAAATTGTGCAAAAGCTACTGTATGAGCTCTCCTGTCTGCCACATGCTCTCCAGGGAATACCATGTACCTTAACATTGCTAAGTGTGGGTGGATGTGGGGACACCAAGACAGCCCTTGCAGAGTTTGTTCTCCAAGCTGTGTCAGTGCTCCTGAGCTAGTTTAATGGGAGTTGGACAGGGAATGAGAACCAGACAAGGTCTTAGACAGTTCTAAAATGCCAAAAGGTCTTTGATCTGCCTCTTGTTCCCATAGAAACAGCTCATAAGTTGTGACCAGCCCTTGAGATACAGTGCACTAGAAATGCCAGCACACTACAGTACACTGCCAGCCCTCTGCTTCCTGCAGCATGGACAGGAAAAATACCCAGGATTATAATTCTGGGCCATGATTTCTCCTTTCAATGCTTTGTTTCCATGCATGGCATGCTGCTGAGTGTGCAGCCATTGCCCATCCAGCTCTCATGAGCAGCTGATGAAAAATTTGCTTGAAAACCCACCAACCCTGCTCAACCATACCCCCAAGCTCAGAAAGAAAGTACTTTCAAATGGTTCATCTACAAACAGCTGAACATGCATGTTTTTTTCTTCCTGTTTTAGAACATCCTGCATATATTTTAAGTCTACTTTTATCTTTGCCTTTAAGGAAGACGAATCAACCATTTATTGTGAAGAGGGGATGGCAGCACAGATGGTTAGAGCAAGCATATCATCTGTAGCCTGGAGAGATCAGACACAGGTTTGAACCCTGAACTCAGCCCCAGTTGTTTGACACATGCTCAGGTACACACAGTCCCTGCCCAAGATGTATCCATGTACACACAGCCTCAATATCTCAGTCCCCATCTTTGAGCCTCATTTTCTACAGATGTTAATAGGATGGGCAAGGTCACTCTTTCACTGAACATTTGGAGTGTCACCATGAGAGGGGCAGTGGAAACTTTGAGTAATGAGCATGATGTAGTAGGACCACCTGCCCCAATGGCCCCTATGCAGAAACAGGACAGGCAACCCCAATGTAGCAGCTCCTGGGCACTGAGGCTGACACCAGGATTTGCAATAGGGACTGTTCCCAGGAGCTGCTGACACTGAGTTTGTAGTCCCACGTGAGGCAGAAGAACATGGTCATTTGCAGGGATGATGCCAAATTTAGGATTAAAAGGAAGAGTCAGCCTACTGTTGTTGCAATATTTCCCTGTGTGTGCAGAGGCTAGGTTTGGACTTGAGCAGATTATCTGTCAGGGAAAGCAGCCCACACAATGCTTACTGGAGAAAAAGAGGCAATTACTTTTAATTGTAGTTCTCACTGTGAAGAGAGTGGACAGCCCATGTGTCTTGTTGCTGGACAAATCAATACTTCCACAGTATATTAAAAAAAGAGATAGACCTAAGGTCAGGTAGATATCTGCAGCAATAAGAAGCAGCAATTGCAGCTGGAATTAAATTTAAAATTTACGCCTAGATTTAGCTCTTGAACTTTGGCATCCTCCAGTCTTTCTCTGGAGTAGAAGTGGTACATGGATGGGATTTGGAGTGTCTGTATGGTTTAGTTCAAGAGAAACCACTGCAAAATTCAAGGGAAATAGAGAACATTTTGGAGAATGGGAGAATGTAATAAAGTACCCAGTGCAAAGGACTGCCCACCTAATGGAAAGGCAGCTCTCACTAAGAGTTGTTCTGCATAATAAAAGAATGACACAGCTGAGTGATGGTCATGCTTTGAAATGGGTCTCTGAATGAGCTAGACTTGAAAGAGGAGAGAGGTGTAGGCTGAGAGATGCATGGCTTGTGACCAGGAAAGAGTCATGGTGAAAGAAATGAAGGTAACAATCCAGCAAAGGCAGCCACTGAACAGAAGCAGGAAGGAAACCTCAGATTTTGTTCTGAAAATGGGCAGCTCAGCTCATTGGAGATTTTGGAGTGTGGATGTTCCTTAGTGCTGTGTGGCTGCTGTGGCAATGAGGAGCCCTTAGTAATGCATGCTACTGAAATCACCTCATCACCACAAACAGGACCTCGTAATTATCCTCATAATGCAGCTGGACAAACTCAAAGGGCCACCAATTTCCAATCTGGACAGAAAGAGTGTGTAGCCAGCACTCATTTCTCCCTGCTGGTCTCACAGCAACAAGCAGATATTTTTCCTCCTCTGCCTCTCTTAGTACTTCTCAGAAGGCATCAGAGGTACTTTATATGGATGGGATGAGGCCCTAGCCAAAGAGTTTCCCAGTCCCCAAATCTGGCAGCATCACTAGCTCTACCACTTGACAGTGCTGAGCTCCTGCTAGGTGACCACAGGCCTCCTGAGGAGGGACTGAAATGAAAGAACTGATGACATGAAGGGTGAAACACATAGCTGGGAAATGTGGGATGCCAGATAGGGACTGGCAGTGTTGCAGCTCCTGAGGAGCGGGGATGAAGGGGTATGGAGGACAACAAAGTGCAGCCAGGGACAGAGTGGGCTGGCAACTCCTTTAGAGTGCAGGGAGGAGGGGTTTGCACACTTACTCCAGGACGTCCCTGTTGAACTGCTTCTTGCTGTTGCCCAGGAATTCCCCGATCATCTGGCGGCTGAGGCCCTTCCGCTGGAGCAGGAAATGTGCCACCCCAATGGGGGTGTCTGGGATGAAACCGCGGGAGATCAGGAACTGGATCCCTTTGTCTGGGTTTCTGGAAGGGAAGGACAGAGATGGTGAGTTTGCATGATCTCTTGCAGGCATTGTTGCTTGCATCAATGCAGCCCATGGGGTGTGCCTGGGCTCCTATGAATTCACATATGTCAGGAGTGGGACTGGTTGGGGTGAGGAAAAGTAATTTCCTGTGTGCCCCTCTAGCTGCTGCTGGGGACAGAAGGATGTCATAGGACCTGCTGTGTCACCTGCTGTCACCTGGTAATCACAAGTAGCATCCTACTGCCACAAAGGATTCTGCTGCATTGTACCATGTTTTTTTAGTGACTCTTCTGCCATCAATCTGCTCCAAAGGCTCTTTCCTCTGGGAAGAAACTTAGGAGACATTGCTGCCATGGTCTATGGACAAACAAGGCAAAAGACTTCAAGGGGGATAACCAAAACTGGACACTTTTTCTGTTAAAAAATAATTTTGTTTTTCATACATTTTCAAGGTTCATTGTTGAGTGATACTTTTTTACCTTCCTCACCTGGGCTTGATGTTGGCTGCCTGAACAGAAATCCCATACACAGATTTGCTTATCTCTTCCTCCACTTCTCCCACCCTTAGCTATGTTTTTCTTCCCTTCTCTATTGATTGACACCCTCAGGCAGAAATCTTTGTGTGTGAGAGCAGACACCCAGAGAATGCTTTGTGAGAAGGGAGGGAGCAGTGTGCAGCTCCCAGACAGAGGGCTTTTCTCCCTCTGTGGCTGTGAGCATCTCTTTGAGAACAGGTCTGGTGCAGAGTGGGCCTGATTGCCTGGCTGTGGGAGTGATTTTCTGCTTCTCAATGTGCCAGTGTCTGTGCCTGCACACACAGCTCTTATAGAAGCAGAGTGGTTTGGGTTGGGAATGACCTTTAAAGGCCATCTACTCCAACCCTCCTGCAGTGAGTGGGGACATTTTAAACTAGATAAGGCTGCTCAGAGATCCCTCCAACCTGATCTTGTATATCTCCAGGGATGAGGCATTCACCACCTCTCTGTGCAACCTGTGCCAGTGTTTCACCACCTTCACTGTAAAAATCTTCTTCCTTACATCTGCTTGAAACCAAACCCCAATGTTTAACACCATTACCCCTGGTTCTATTGCCAGAGGCCCTGAGAAAACATCTGTCCCCATCTTTCTTCCTGGTTTATAAGACCCTGTCTATCCTGAGGGTGGCTGTGATGCTATGTGGTGCCTGTCTCACAATGCAGGGAGGAACAAAAGGTACATTTGTACTATGCAGGAAGTTTTCTTCCTATATTTCAGTCTGTCCCACTGAAGGGTCTCTATCATGGTGCACTGTGCTGAGGTGAATCACTGCAGTGGCAGCAAGATTGCCACATTTCTTTGGTTCTCTGAGCTGGTGGGTGGAGAGAGGTAAGAGGGTGACTTAATGAAATGATGTCATGCTTCCATCATTAATCCAAATTCAGGATTCTTTGTCAAGCCTGAAGGAATGAGTTTGCTCAGGCAGTTTCCTGGGGTGAGGAAAGAATAGGATGAGATTTCAGAGCACAATAATGTGTGATATGCACAGGCACAGACTGTGACATTGTCAGGTGGTGAATATGTGGGTGAGCAACATATGTCTAGCTATAAGGGGATCAGCATTCAGCAGAATGGCCTGCTCCTTACAGGGGCCTCAAGGGCATGTAAAAAGTAGATGGGCTTGAAATAGTTCTGCTTACTCTGTAATGTCAAAAGAAAATATCCTGGGCAGTGTGGCATCCCTGGGGGAGGGCTGCAAGAACATTCAGCCCATTAAATTTGTAAATAGGAGAGGTGCAAAATCTGATCCAGAAAACTCCAAGCCCTCTTTAGGGAAAATTAAAAATGCACCTTCTTTATTATCACACAGACCTCCTGGTTCACCATTGAAGAGTACAGGTAAAGTTCCCTGCTAAGTGCAAAGATGATATGGTTGGGACACAAGTCAAACTAAGCAACAGGGATTCACAAAATGCACATCCACCTGCACACTTTGGTATTTGGCAAGGGACAGTAAGGTGTTCACAACATGAGGATGAGCTCAGTTACACCTGTGTAACTCCAAAGTCACTGCACTGACTTTGGATCCACTCCAGAGGAGCTGAGAGCTGAATATGGCCAGAAATTGCACACACTGGCATGGATGTGCAGGTTTCATTTGAGATAGTACACACAATGCCATCAGAGGATGCAGGATAGAACAGTCCAGCTGTGACAGCCCTCCTGCACTGCCTGGACTATAACTCAAATTTTCTTTCACTAACAGCAGCCTTTCATCAGTTTTTCCCAGGATTCAATTTGTTCTGATAGCAATACAGCATCTCTGCCACTGAACACCTGCAGATGTATCCCATGTAGTACAGCATGTAGCTTTTACCCAGATGTGCAGCAGACAACTGTACTCCCCTCTCTCCTGAGCTATCCATTTTTGGTGTTGCAGGGGTGTTAAGCAGAGCCAGCAAATGCTGTGGGATTCCTCAGCTCCTGCTGGCTTTCCCTGTGCCCACGCAGCCAGCTGCCCACACACACTGAGCTATTACAGCAGTGCTGCATCATGAAGCACTCTCCATTCCCTCACGGTGCAGCAGGTATGGGGGAAGTGCCACCACTCCAGCCATGTGTTCCCAGAAGCCAGGAAAAAGGATATGTGCACACACACACAGCCTCAGCTCCATGCCCTATGGATCAGTGCCCACATCCCAAACCCCACAACAGTAAACTGGCTTCTTCCTGGAAATAGATAGGGAAAGCAACAACTGAATAACTGCAGAAAGCTTAATGGCCCTCCCAGCCCCTTGGATAGGAAGTCACAAGGGGAGCATGTCCCCTAGATACTGCTCAGAGATTGAAGAAAGGCATCATTCCCCAGAGCTAACAGCTTATTTTCCTCACTCCTGTCCTCCAACCTGTACTTAGAACTGGAAATATGCTCTGTAAGAGTCCCAAATCTCTTTGACCTAACATCAATCCACTTCTGGATGTGCTCTGAGACGAACCCTAAAAACCTTTCTTCCTGGTCCCTGCCTCCTGGAGTCCACAGCCTCCATGGTACACGTACAAAAATCCTGTGCACTGCCCCTTTGTCTGTGAAAAACTCCTGCCTAGGACTGCATAATGATCAGTCCTTGCTTTGACTAAAATGCCCACGCTAACGCATGGAAAAACGTTCTCCTAGTCTGGGTACATTACATCCTCATTATTAGGGGACTCAAATGGAAACAAAGACACAGAAATGAGAGTGTGATAATAAAGCAAAACCCAGTACTTCTCGTGGCTTGTTTAGATGAGAAAAGTCTCATTAGAAGGCAATAAGTAAATCTAAATCTCCTTAAAGGAGCTCAGCTACTTTCTGCCAATGCACACATGACCCTGTGAATTAACCTCTTCTCGTGGTAATCTCTGCTCTGCTTTTGCTTTCACACCTACAGCCTTCTCATAGGATGTCAGACTCAGGTATGTGAGAGACAGATGACTAGACCTGGTCTGTCAGGTGAAAACCTACCCAAATATCTGAAGGAAAATGACAGCCAAGGATGTAATTTTGTCATTATGACTCATTCTGAGCTAGTTAAGCTCAGCCCTACCTCTGTCTGTCTCTCTCTCTCTTTACTTGGAATTGCCCTGTGTTAAGTAACCAGGGCTGGGTTTACAGTCCCAGCTCTGTTTGTTCCTTTGCAACAGAGTGGAGCAGAGCAATCCCAGGCTCAGCTGGTGGATGCCAAATGAGCAGCAACTGGAACTGAAGGTTCAGTGAATTGTGAGAGCACGGGTACTATTCATGGGCTTGTTCATGTGTTAGGCAGAAGAGAAGGACAGTACTTGGGAGAATTTAGGGGAATTGGCTTCTGGGAAGCCAACCTGTGTTGTGCATTGCATATCCAGATGGTCACATCCTTGAATAGGAATGAACTTCCCTGGAGATGGATCTAGACCAAGAGCCTGCCATCATCTGTTCCTGTGAGGCATGACACAGGCTGGGAAACAGAGGAAGAGCCACTTACATGTTGAAGAGGTTCAGTCCAATGCGGTAAAGGCGTTTCCTCATGGTGTCTGTGGAAAGCGTGGGGGACTTGCAGCTGGCTGGGTTCTCGCAGTGGTACCTCGGCAGACTGAGGATCATGGCCTGCAGGGCTTCTTTTGAGGACACCTCAGAGGCTGACTTGGCTGAGGTGGAGGTGCTGCTGCTGCTCAGCTGCTCTGAGTTGTCTGCATTCTCAGACTCCAAGCCTTTGCTTTGCCCTGCCTCATTGCTTGCATCAAACTGGAGCTTCTGCACCGCCATCTGATCCGGCTCAGCGCTGCTGTCCCCCGTGCCATTGGTACTGACATCCACCTCGGTTGAAGGGAGGCTGTTCTCAGGTAAGCTCTCTGGGGCAGAGGGCAGTTCACTGGCTTCTCCCTCCCCTTCTTCTGGGCTTTCTTCAGCCTTGGTGGCTGGAGAGAGCCCAGCCTGGTCGTTGCTGCTGAGACAGTTTGCCATGGACACCGAGGTAGATGATGAGACAGAGATGTTCTTGTTGTCGATCTGAACTGTGACGTCTCGAAAAGCCATCATGAGAGTGCTGCTGCTCTTGGGTAGAGTGTCTGGCAGGAGACCTTCCTCCTTCTCCTGATCCTGCAGCTCAGCTTCTAAGTCTTGGTTTGGCTGCATGGAGCTGGCGCTGAAGGTCTCCCTGATCTGGTAGGAGCCCCCGTCCTGCAGGGAGCACATGGTCTTCAGGCTCCAGGTGCTGAGGGCATCATCGATGGATTTGGCCAGGGACTGAACTTGTTCCGTGAAGGAGTCCTCCAGCTCAGTCAGCGCCCCACTGATGGTGGCTGGCAGGGACGGGGACCTCACCAGTGGGATGCCCATGAAGTTGTAGCCCTCCACCAGGGCCTTCTCTGCGGAGAAGCTCTCCGAGTTCTGGACGCGCACTTTGCGCAGGGAGATGCGGCGCGGCATGCGGCTCTCCAGCAGGGAGTTGCGGATCTTCTCAAAGTTCTTGCTGAGC
This sequence comes from Cichladusa arquata, assembly GCA_026413545.1. NCBI lineage: Eukaryota > Metazoa > Chordata > Aves > Passeriformes > Muscicapidae > Cichladusa > Cichladusa arquata. The sequence goes on along the minus strand of JAOTQP010000870.1, from coordinate 66,820,041 downwards.
TGGTACTGCCTGAAGGCAGTCTGGATGGTGCAAGCCGCCCTGCGAGACACCAGGTGGCCGCCGTATTTGTGCTCTAGCATTTCGATCTGGAAAACAGAGAGCACAGAGTTAGGTTTGGCTAATTGCCTCCTGATGCCTTCTTGTTGCCCAACATCCTGTACTGATTAGTCTTCAACGACTGTCAAAGGAGCTTCTGACACTGAATTAGCTTTTCCCTGCAGTGCCATGCCCCTGATTTCAACAGAAGGTTCCCATTTGGGCATGACTGGCAAAATCATCAGCACCATGAGCTTCCTCACAGCTGTAACGGGATCCTGTCCCTTCCTAGAGTGCCAGCCATAAAAGCTGGAGTCTGCAGGTGCCCTTCCCTTGCAGACTCACTTCTGATGGCCTTTAGGGCAAGTTCATCACTGCAAATACAATGTTCCAGCAATGTGTTCTCCTGCTCAGGAATTATCAAGCATTATCTCTTGTCTCAGAGTGTTACTAATGCTTCTCCCCTCTTTATTAGGAAATACTCTCAGCAAAGTGAGAAATCACTCAGAAAAAAAGAGAAGAAAATTTAATTTTTAAATGCTGAGAATGCTGGCTTGATCTAGCAGTTAATGAGAAATATAAACTTCCATTTAAGTTAGTAGAGTCTGGGTTTGTTCTGAATTTGTGTCTTTTAAAAAGTACTCTGAATCTCAAAGTGTCTTCCTTTTTGATATCTGAGTTTTTCAGGTGTCAGCCAGCAATGAAAAGAAAAATACTCCAGAAGAAGAAAGACTCTCAGTTTTGAAAGGTTAAAAAATCCTGAATTTTAAATATTGAGACAGGAAAATAAAAACACATAGAAGGAGGATTTACCTGAGCTGATAAAGACAAACACATGTAAATACATCAGCACACACCATCTCAACTGGCATCAGCAAAGCAGGTATGTATGGTTGTACCAGGAATTTAAACTTCCTGGTAATTCCCCCACTCTTCCTCTGCAGCTGGGTTTTCATTAACAAGTTCCAGGAGAATGACAGATGATTTGGGTCCAATGAGTGATTGACAGGGGACAAGGGGGACAGTGTGAAGATGAAGGTGGAAAATGAGGTTAAAAAAAATAGAAGAATGAACTCAAACTACCTTCACTGAGGTTTAGGCTGAACTGTGAGCTAAACTCTACATCATTGGTACTCTACAGGGCAGAGTGCAGGTGCAGACTGTAGTGCTAATATGTGAGTGCACACATCTGGAAAAACGAAAAAAGATGAAGGGCAGGACTGAGAGTGCTGGTGAAGTCAGTCCTGAATTAGCAGAGGATTCACTGCATCAGTCATGTGGTGAATATCAGCTTGTTAGCAGAACCAAAGGACGAGTTTTTCTGACTGCATCCTCATCCCCAGACATACCACTTGTCCCTCACCACGCCTTCTTGGCCCAGTGCTCAGTTTGAAAAACTGAGCTCCACAAGATCTGATTTTAAGTGCAAATTGATTTCACAGTCAAAGTGAGACTAAGGCATGAGCCTCAGCTCACAGTCATGTCGTGTCACCTGCTTCCTTCTTTTTCATAACATGATGTAAGTTACAGATAAAATCATCAGTGATGTAGGTACACGTGAAACCTGGTCTGACAGCTATGAGAAGTGTAAATGACCCCTGGCATCTTTCCAATACTAACTCCTCTGGAAGCAGAGGAAGATAATGTGACCTTGGGAGATGACAGGCAGAGAGGAACAATATAAACCCAGCCTTATTGTGCCTGCACTGGTATCCTGGCTATGGAGCAAGGAGGCTGGCATTTATGGAAGAGAGTGGGATGGGGAGCACATCCTTTAGTATTTCCCTTTCTGGACATGAACCAGGGACTTTTCCCTTGTGCTCAAACATCAGGGAGGCTTCTGTTTTTTGTCTGCCTTGCCCTTGAGCTTGCAGTCTGTCCAAGGTGAACGTCAAAACCTAGCGCTAAGAAATACCAGCAATTTTCTTAGCAATGGGCTTGGCCACCGCAGTTGCAGAAGTAGTTGGCTCAGAGCTCTGCTTACCCCTAATTTAAAGAACATTTGACTAATACTTTCACTGCTGCCCTCCCAGAAAAGGTCTGCATAAATGTTGCTAAAAATCACCCCCACAATAATCTTGGATACAGTGTCATTTACCACAAGACCTGTCAGTTTTGGATGAACAAGGACATCTTAAATCCTGCCATGAAACCAACACTCCTGACACATGTATTTAAAGTTGGCCTGCCTGGAAAGAGACTGGACTATCCCTTGAGCAGGAAGTCTCAGGCAGATAAATGTAAATTAAACCAATAAGCTGCAAAGGTCCAACCCAGACAGTTATTACTGACAACCGACCGTGAGCACTTAAAATAATGATCTGGTTAATGAAAATGTAGAGCTAATTGTGTAAGGAGGGAAAGAAGAACAAATGGGAGGGACAGAATAACAGTAAAATGCAAAATAAAGCAGAAGCAAGAGCCTTACAATTATCTGAGGTTTCCAAGGAGGTGACAGACATTCTGAAAACACGAAATTCATATGCTCTGATCTTATTAGAGGCCAAGACAAGATGTCATTGCTGATCTGAAGTAAAAGGCCAGTTTATCTCATGCAAGGACAGTGCCAAAAATGGCTGACTTTAATAGCTAGTGAGGAGAGATCCTTCTAAAGGTCTAAAGGAGCAGAGCACCTATCAGTGCCTCAATAAAAAACATCACCAGCTTTTTGCAGCCCATAATCTCAGTCCTCCCAAAGGACTAAGGCATTAAGGAGCAGAACTAACCTGAAGTGAGAGGACTCCTCAGCTAGTCTGTTTTCCAGCTCATACCAGGGGTGCAGGGCTGGGTCCTGCACGTGGTCCACTGCCAACTGGCATTGTCCAAAGCAAGGGGAAATACTCTCAGCAAGGGGAATCCTACAGTGTCTTTCAGCAGGCATAACAGGGACAGGGACTGTTCCAAGGGATGCTTGAGAAGACTGGCAGGACCAGATGCAGCATCCCCTTAGAGAGAAGTGCCCTCCCCACCCTTGTTTGGTACCAGTGGCTCTCTGTTTCTTTTTCTTTGCTGCTTATTGATGACTGAGACATACTCATTTGCTGTCAGATTGGGCTAAGTGACAGTCCAAAGGAATTAAGGATTTCACACAGCTGTAGCCTGTGCTCTTCCTCTCCAGAGGAAGAAAGGACATCTGTTAGCAGCACAACAGTCATGGGTAATGGAGATGTATGTCTGGATGGCTGGAGGAACCTTCTCTTCCCATCTGAGAGGCAAGAAAGGCCAGGCATGATTGGCCTTCTCTGGCTCCTAATAAACCCCATGAATCACAAGTAATTGCCTACTTAAAGCTACTCTTCTCTGGGGAATGATCTGACAGCCAGCACCAAAGGAAGGGAAAAGCAGGAGGGGGCTCAGGGGGATCTCAGAGAATAATTAGCTTAATACATTTCTAGCCTCAGTATGAACAACTCCTTCTGAGCAATTCAGGCCTTGAATTAGAAATGGCTGCGAAATATTCATTGCCATGAGGGATTGCATATGAAGGGAGATTTAACAAGGTCAAAGCAAGCCAAAAGGCAAGCCAAACTGCAGGCCTGGATATGGCCAGACATTTGAGGTGCACTCTCCATGGCTTTGTTGCCCATAGGCATAAATTTATAAATCTGCCAGGAGAGACCACAGCCTTATCTTATTCTCAGTTAGCACTGGTTTTCCACCCATGTTGCCACAGAGCAGGGTGATGTGCCACCATTCTACAACCAGAAAAGAATCAGGCTCAGGGACAAAATCTGAGTCACTCAAGGCAATGCATGCATCATTAAAAAAAACAAAAATAGAAAAAAAAAAAAAAAAAAGACATACAAAGCATACATATTCTCTATCACTCATTCTTAATGCTTTTCCCTCCCTCCAGCTTCTCACAATGGAAGGACATTGCTATAAGGGATATTTGTTAATGGAGTGTTTTCCTTCATCCATGGGACACCTGCTGCCCTTCATCACAGCCTAAAGGTATGTGTGACTGAAAGCATGCTCCTCTTTCCTGTGGTCCCCTGCATTTTCCCAACATTACTGTAGAGTCTAAGCACAAGGGAACTTTAGTATGTGAGTCTCTGTTCCAGCCTCCCAGCATAAAGCACTTCTGCTCTGTGCACTGTCAGAATTCTCTGTTTCATGGGGTAGGGAGCAAGGAGAGCCATGAAGCCACTCACCAACTCTCTAGGATGATGTTGAGGGGCAACAACTGATCCAAGCTTTGCAGAGGAGGTTGCACTTTACCCTCCTTCTTACTAGCACTCAATCCTCTCTCAAAAGGTGCATGTGACTTCAGTTGTGCAGTGAGACTAAAAATGTCTCCTTCCACCCCTTTCTCTTACTGTAAGTTTTATTACTGTATTACAAGTTCTGCTGTAAGTAGGGTTCTAGTGGAACAGGGCTGTGCAGGTCCTATCACCCTTCTTCCCATTCAAGAAAACTACCTTGAAATTGATAGGAATACCCATAAAAACATAAACTAGGTATACTACAGTGCAAAAGTGGAAGAATTAGTACTCTTCACTGCCTGAAAATCCCTCCTTCCAGTGATGGAGGCAATTCACTGAAGACATCCATGAGTCTGGAGGGGCCCACAAATTGCAGGGCCCCTTTGCTCTGAGAAAAGTGGTTTCACCAAGGAGATAGGCTCAGTCCCTGCAAGGTCAGTTCTGTGAGGCACCAGACATTAATGAACTATCAGCTAAACATGTCTGTCTTGTTCACATGCATCCAGGGCAGACTTGGCCTCTGCTGCAAGAACAGTGATATGGCAACATGACCTTAAAGCTAAAAGCTAAAATAACACAGGACAGACAATCCCCAGGACAAACCAGAGCAGCTCTAGGATATTGAGGAGGCTAAGCCCATATATAGCAGTCAAGATGTGGCCCACCCTGAAGATATGTCACATAAGCTTGTGAAGCCAGTTAATTAGTCTGTCTTATTTTTTTTTTTTTTCCTGGTGTGAAGCAAGAATTCTGTCTGAGTTTAGTATGCAGTGTTTTGGGAAAGACAGAGCTAGAGAGTCAAGGTGTCTCTTTTGCTCAGAAGTTTCTTGGGTCACTGGTCTGACAAGTATGTCTAGGGACAGAATCTGTGCCTTGGGGGAAGTGGTAGAGAGATGTCCCAGAAGTAGCAGCTTCTTCTGTGGAAACCTCATTAGCTGAGACCCTTCAGCTGCAATAGCACTCTCCACCTGAACATAATCTGGACACTGCCACTAGTGTTCACTTGTCCTCCTCACCTCACAGGCTGCAGACCCTACAGCCTCTGGTTGAGCTGCCTCCCCAGGGAAAAGGCACAAATGATGCCTTAGGTTCTGTTTTGCACAGCAGCTGTCCTGGACTGTAATCTGCAGAGATGAGGAGGAGGGAACACATTCCACCTGTGAGGGAGGAGGCCAGCTGCTTAGCCTGTCCCACTGTCTCCTGCTGGGAGCCCACTGGGAGATGCAGCTAGAGATGGGCACGCTTGTGCTGTGGAGTTAGGCTGTAGCCTCAGGCACAGAAGGCAACTTCTAGGACTGAATAATTTTCTCTCAGCCTGGTAAACTTGCCTGTCTCTTCAGCATCCTCCTCTGGACTAAGGGCAGTGGTGGCAGCAGTGCACAAACATCATGGTAGATGCTGCGAAGGACACCCATGGGATAAAGCCCACTTCTCCCAAAAGCTCATGCTAATGCAGAAGTGTGCTGGGGGCCTGCCCTGCATGATCCAAGATGGCAAGATGGTTCTTGGAGACTCTCCCATGAGGGAGGTCATTTGGAACCACCAGTTGCTGGGAGCCCTATGGACACTGTGCACTTGTGAGCAAGGCACTACCCTTGGATGCTGCTGCTCTTGGCTGCCTGCCACAACTGGGTTTCTAGGTCCATTTTGGACCACTGAATCCAGGCAAGGAGGAGCAGACACCAGCAAGGGTGGAAGGGTGACTCAGTCAGAGGTGGGGAAGCTACTTCCTCCATCAGCCTAACATACCCAAAGGGCAGATCAGGCAGGGCAAAAGCTCTGGGTGAACAAAAGGCTAATGTGTTTGCAGAGAGTCGTTCCACCACGGTGCAAACGCAGTCCCACCCTTCCCATCCCCTTCTCCCACAGCCTGAGGAGGAGGAAGCCTCGGTACCTGTTTATTCTTTAGGTCAAGGGAGAGCTCATAATCGGAGGCAGCCGCATGGGAACACGAGGCCGTCCCTTTGCTGCGCTGCACTCGCACAGGGGAACCCGTGTGGTGGAGGCTCGCCTTCTGCACCAGAGGGGAACCCCCCGCTGCCTGCTCTTCGTGGAGCTCCTCCTGCTGGGCTTTTAGCGTCAGGGTGTCGGACCTGCCTTCCTGGCCCCTCTGTCTGCCGGCCTCCTTCGGATCCTCCGTTTCACAGCCGGCTCTCGTGCTGCTGGAACCGCTGGGATCGTCACTGTGAACAGAACGCAACGTTTCGCTTGGTTTATTTGTTTATATTATATTTGATGGATCAGCATGTTTATTGTTCGCTACACTCATCACCCTGAGCTGCATTTTAAGTGTCTGGGGAGCCTGGGCTGTCAGAGGTCTCCTCCAGTGATGGATCAGGGCTGGAGGCTGATCCCTCTCCAAGGGCAGGCACCCCTGTATGAACCAACCCTGTGACTGCTCGAGCCTAGCTGCCTTTGCTCCTGGTGCTGCAGCTGGAGGGGATGGGGAGCCAAGGAGGGTGTCATGGCCTGTGGACATCTCTCCTGGCAATCACCCGTGTGCACTTGCTGCCTATTGCTCAGCATCTCTGCACATCCCAAGTCCCATCTGGCATGGAGCCTGGCTCCCAAGAAACCAGTTTTCCCTTGGGCTTTCTAAGGGCATATGGGAAATGGGGCAGGGGCAGCTGAATGTTGCAGAGTTTCCAGAGAAACTCTTGGAGAGTTGAGAATATAAATGGGCAGCAGAACCAGCCAGCCCTGAGATCCTGAGCCTTTGGAGAGAGTCTCCAATACAGCCACAGCAGACTCAGAGCTTCCATGAAAGAAGCTGCCTCTTTCTGACCCACAAATTGCTGTGCCACTGAGATCTCCTGTAGAAAGGAAAGTTGTCTTTTCTCCTGTCAGCCACAGCAGCAGTTGTGTGAAACCAGGGCCTGACAACAGTGCACTCTAAGAGAGCTATCTTGCTCCAGGCAGGATGGGATTAGCATATGTCTGATCCATTGAAGTGGTGAGGAAGTCTGTACTTAACCCTTCTTGCCAAGTATATTCCTAAATCATCTGATTTCAAACAAGATTTTGTTATTCTGGGGCTCTGTTCGAGCCATGAGAGTGTTTGTTCATTGTTACCTTAGCCTCCTTCCTGTGGCTACAGAGGAATAATTTATGGTTTCTGAGAGTGTGCAAGCCTACATGGACTCTGGCTGCTACTGCACCAAGTCCATCAGACACAGCTCCACTGGTTTCCAAGGGATGAGCATTGAGCTGAGAACAACATTCAGTTTGGAAATAATTACTACAGAACCAAAGCATTTATTTTCACTGAAACCAAGGATGTATATTGCCTCCCATACTTAAACACTACTAAATTCTTTCATCTGCTTCTGAAACATCTCTTTCTCTTGGATTTGTTCCACATAAAACCAGTTCTGCTATCAGCTGGATGCTAAATAATTTTATGATTGGTGTTGATATCAGAGCAAAAAGGGGGAAATTAGATATGATTTTATATAGTGCCCAAATTACTCAGAAGCGTATTACTTATCTCATTTTCAAAAGTGCTGTAAGCCCTTAAGAGTCCAAATCTTCTAGCTGTAAATAGACCTTGCCTCCTAAGCTTCTGAGCACTTTTTCACACTTACTAGTACTTTAGAAGTACTAGTAGAAGTTTATTCTCTCCTATGGCAGCTTTTCTGTTCAACAGATTAACAACCAAATTTAGAAATTTTCCTACAGTTTCTAAGAAGGCTCCAAATCTGATGAGCCAGACACTACCACAACTTCAGAATTAAGAAAGATGAAGGATTTAAATTTAGAAAGTTTCTTCTTTTATACACTTCTTTTATGCCTACAGTCACCAGTTAGACATTAAAAAAAATTCACAGAATTAATCAGTCTCTTACGTAAATGCTATATAACCAACTTTGTTAAAACACATTAAAATGATGGTTTTGCATACTCATCATCAGGAAAGACATTAAAATGAGGCATAAAGCTGTTCTTTTAGGTTGAACACCTATCATAGTTTGCATTGTTCTATCCCTGATGCTACAATTTTCTCCACACCTAAAGATATTTTTAACTCTTTATTTTTAATTATTTCTCTTCTCTGTCTACCCACATTACAGGAAATCTTACTAAAGCACTTTTCCCTTACATATCTCATTGTAACATTTTTATTGGCAGCCCCTGTTACACCCATTCTGGTTTTAACCAGCAGAGCAGCAATTTTTATCCTCAGCCTAAGGGATGATCAGGTGCCAGAGATTTGATCACATTTTCACTGTTTTTCTGAGGACTCCACTGGCTGCTCTGGGTAGAACATGGAGTGTGTGTAAGAGTTTTCAGAGCTCAGTCCCACTGCTCTGTAAGGAGGATGTCACCTCTGGTGGGTGCATCTCTCTGCTTGGTTTTCTGTCACACACAGTGTAGAGCCTGAGTGAGTAACATTCACAGTGACAGGATATCCTGCATCCACTGCCAACACAGAAGTAAAACCAGCAGGCTTTGCAGAATCAGACTAACCTAGACTGGGAGGGAAGGCTGGGTGTCTCTCCTCCAACTCCCTGCTCAAAGAAGGGCCATTTTCAGAGGCAGATAAGGTTGATCTGAGTCTTTTCCAGTCAGGTCTTAAATACTTCCAGACATGAAGGCTCCCCAGGCTCTCCCCCCAGCCTGGAGCCACCAATCCCTGCCCCAGCAACACTGTAAGAGGGCTGGTCTCCAGTCCAGCCACAGCTTTCCCCAGGTCAATTCTGACCCCGGCCAATGAGACACAGGCTCAAGAAGCCTCCTTTAACCTCCTTAGGCATTGAGGTCATTCCTCAAGACACAGCAGGGCTCTAAGACTGCAAGGACTGTTCAGCCACAGATGTGTGAGTAGCACCATCCACCCCAGCACTGCTGTCCCAGGGCATTACTGATGCCCCTAAAGACTCTGTGCTGGACAAGGACATCAGCTAAGCACACAGACACATTGACCTTGCCCTTCCTCCTCCATGCCCAGTGGACACAGCCATACAGAATGAACTGTGACTGTGTGTGGAATTTCCTCAGGGTCAAAATTCAGTCACATCAAAATCAGATTCCACTGGAGCACTCAAAGGCATTTTTCAGCTAGATGTTTTTATGCTGAATATAAAGATTTTAACCCCGTGCTGGTTTGGCTGTGGTGATATCCAGAATGCAATAGCAAACACTCTTGCTGAAGTGGGAATAGTTTCTACATATTCTGTTGTGGGGGAAAAAAAAAATAATAAAAATGGCTGAACCATGGAACCATTTTTAAGTTCTTTCAGTGTGAAAAAATCTGGAGGAAAACAAAAAAAGCAGACTTACTTCACCTTTGAACAAACCTGGGAAATTTCAGCTTCAGTTGTAACTTCAGTGATTTATAAGCAGTGGAAAAAGGGGTAAAGTCTGGTTTTGGTTAGCAGTCTCAATATTATCATTACAGCCCTATGGTTCCACTTACCAAAGCTGTATTTCTCCCAGGTTTACTCTCATCTTGAACCTGTTTCTGAGGAGGAGTTTTGGGAAGGCCTATTCTTTGTTCCCTAGTAGCAATGACTGATGAAGACCCAAAGAAGAAATAAAATACATTGCTAAAGATCAAAACTAATGCTACAATTAAATAAATAAAAACTTAACAATCCTTACATTTTCCCTCTGTCCTGAGTGACACAGTTGACTTGCATTGGTAACAAAATTCTTTAAAAAAAAGAAGGCTCAGGAGCTAGTACAGTCACAGTAACTAAAAAACAAACAGTAAAAAAAAGTAAGTAGGGCAAGGAAAGAAAGTATAGCATGAAAGATGTCTGGGGAAAAAGATGTTATTAAGCAAATTAGGGGGATTCACTTGCTTTCCCTTGGCCAGTAAGCAGTCAGACTCCCTGGCTGTGGGATGAAAAAAGGGAATGGAGCTATTGCATATTGTACTGTTTCTTGGATGAGAAAATTGGTGTAACCAACTGTAATAATTAAAAGTCCCACGCAGAGTCCAAGGTGTGAATCCCAAAGTCCCGGCCAAACTCCAACTAGGTCAATTTAGTTTGAATCCCAGCATCACCCCTGCAGTTTCAGCTGTAGTAAATGTTCTTCACTTGCTGTCCTCAAGTGTCATATGCCTCCATTACTCACAGCTTTTACAGTCATACAATCAGGTTGAGAAGGTTTGTAATTTCTTTGAATTCTGTTTGGTTCACAGCTGCAATATTAATGTAAATTGCTTGCAATCAGGTAAAAAGGAAGATATCAAATTCAGCTGTTCTCTTCTTCCCAGATGATCCTACATGACTTTTATGACCCATAACGAGCCTGGTCACTGCTACAAACAGATTCCATCTGCTGTGAGAAATATCTCTGGTGCTTCAGGTATGCCCTATTCATTTACAGTGCTGACTTGTATATGCCTGCTGCAGACAGGTTTGTTAACAGAAATGGTTACCACAGACAATCTGACTCAGGGCTTGTATAAAGTACCATCCCCAGTCTGGCATTTCAAAACAGGAATATCAGGGCTGTGAGCTAAATCCCAGTACTTGTTTCAAGAAGGCAGGATGGTGAAAATGCTCTCACTGAGACAATTCAGCTGGCACCCATAAATATTTTTATTTAGCACAAGTAAATCAGACTTCTGATAATCAGCTTTTATGTGCGAGTTTCTCAGGAAGATTTTATACAAGGATTAGAGTTAGGGAAGGATGAGGGGAGAAGATGGAGAAGAAATGTTGTAACAGTGAGGGATTTTTATTGCTCTCTTTTTTCTCCCTCCCTGCTCCTTTGGAAGCATAAAGACCAGATCAATGATATTAAATTATCAAGCTAGAGAAGCCATTTGCCCATTTCTAGCCATGTGAGCTCCCCATGTCTGCACAGGGCTGTTGTGTCACTGTCTGTCCTGGGAGAGATTTGATTGCTTTGCACTTGCTACAGCATCAGGGTGTTGCACTTCCTTGTATACTCCTCATCACCTCTTTGCTGCTGGAAATACATGTTACAGCTGGGAAACAGCTGCACTTCCAATTGACAGCTGTGGAGGTGAACCATGGTTATCTATTGCATCTTGACTGTCAGGCTTAGACATTCCCATACTTCATGACTTGAGACACAAGACACAGCCCCTTCCCCTCAAACATTTCAAGGCAGACTTGCAGGCAGGAACACACAGGTTGGATGCTCCGGACATTACATTCCATTGCACCACTGTCAAACACCAGAATCAGTTCATGGTCTGAGAGGAATTTTCAGAGCTCTTAGAAGAGTGTTTGCAGGGTGGCTGAGTGGCTAAAGGACCAGAAGAGGACTCTTCTCAAGGCAAATAATGTTAGTCCTGTAAGAAATTAAAACTGAGTTTCTCACTGATCACTTCAGAGCTACAGAGCTCACACATGGCCACCACACAAAACTCATCTCTTTGAGCCTTCACTCCTTTTCCAATTAAAAAAAATTGCAAATTAATAAGAGCAGTAGCAGAGTAACAGAAAATAGCAGTGGCACCTCTGGATTTGGTGAGTGGTTTAAGAAAGAAGAAGAGGATGTTCTCGTTGCCAGGTACAGTGGTTATGCAAAAATGTCTAGCTAATCATACAGAAGGAAGCTATGGCTGTGAGGTGAGTACAAAAGTGCTGGGGAGGCTAATCTTAGCTCTTTTCTGTGTCCCTGTGTCACTCCAGGAGAAAGCCATATTTCTGTTTCCCATGTTTAACTTACCAAATGCCTTCTTCATGGTATTCAAGGTCAGTGAGCAGGACTGTGACCTGTAACTGAGGCCAAGGCTACCTGGATTAGTTGTGAAAAACCACAAAAATTTATGCATCCATTTCACAGTGCTCCTTATGAGGATTGGTTGGTTATTGTACACATACCATTCTTAAATTGCTGTAAGTGATTAATGGCCTGATTAATTGCCTCTCATGGCCTTATATGAGACTTCAAAGCTTCAGAGATGTCAGAATGAAATAAACTCTACAAAGTACAACATAGAGAATTAGAAAAAGTTAATGTTAATGTCAGTAGAATGGAGTCCAGACCCCAAGTTTGCAAGAACCTGTCCTCCCTCTGTCTTTCCTAAGCTTCCCTGCTCAGCCAAAAAAACAAAAAAAACCAAAAAAAAAAAAACAAAAAAAAGGAAAATCAACTGCTGGCTTAGCAGGCTCCAAAATGTCTTTTCAGTTTATTTCATTTCAGTGTTCCCTTAGGACACCCATGGGTTCATCAGAATTCAATGGGGAAAAAAAGGCTGAGAAAGGCTTGGTAATACATTATGGGATCTTTTCAAGGTTCAGAGATTTCTGACATGCAGGGGGCCTGAGTGCACAAGAATTGCTTTTGATTTGGTTATAATTTCAAGTTTTAAGGTGATTTGGAGGCAATGCTTCCTGGGAGCCTGCTGAAACTGATGGAAGGCAAAAGTCTCTCCTGTCAGAAAGGCAGGGAACTTGGAACTTGATCTTGGCAAATCATCCCTTGCCAGCCAACTGCACTTTTCTCAGACAGTCTCCCCCAACAAAGACAAATATAGGAACAATATTCTGGTTTTGTCTACATTCACATAACACCTTGCAAAGCAGTGGCATCAAGCCATCTTCTCACACTAGTTTTACTCAGGAGGAATTAATGGTAAGTGGCCAAGCTCATCACCCATCCCAGAATATATTACTTATTTTATAAAAGGTCTTCACACACACCTGTAAAATATATTTGACAGCATGGTACAGTAAATATATTGGAAATCAATTAAATTTAACATCCTTTAGCACGGATTGAAGCAGGCAACATCTTTTCAGCATCACTTGAAGTGGTTTGGGTGAGATGTACATTAAGCAGACAGAGAATGTAATAATACTAGCAAGAGCCTCCTGTCCCAGAGGGACCAACATGCCAAAGTCAGGGCCTTCATTTCAGATTTAGTCTTTAAACTTGATCCCCTTGTGCTGTGTAATTCCCACATTGTTGTGGTGTTGTGCCCTTTGCTACAGAACAGCACTACAGGAACTAAATTTATCTGAAGCACCCCATGCCCTCCTGGTGCAAAGAAGATTGTCCAGGTGTCAGACTGGGCTGGCTGCCAGTCTGAGGGCCTGGCTCTCCGTGGCAGATTTCATCTACCAGAGGACTCAGATCTCCATTTTCCAAGAGGACAGGTTCCTCCAGAGGGTGGTTTGGAATAGCTAAGGCAGCTCTGACTTTATGAGAAGTGGTGCTCATGGTGCAAGGCTGGCTGTGCTGGGTGGTGTGGGTGGCTGTGTCGTAGTTTTGTCTTATAGTTCCTACATGTGTCTGGATGCCACCTCAGAATGGCACTTGGGCCACCTCTCTGGCACACTCCTTCTTCCTCTTCCCATCCATGCCTCCTGTTTCACCAGCTGCAGAGCACAAGGTGCAGCTCAGGAGGTGGAGCCCCTTTCTGAGCTTGGCACCCTAGGCTGGTTGCTGTGCTGTCTCTGCAGGTTAAACAGAATTCCCATAGCCTGGCACTGCAGACAAGGTCATTTGTGGCTGCTTTGAACTGAAGCACTGCTGTGCTTCACTGAGGTGTGAAGAGCACCAAGTGGACACTGAAGGCATAGGAGGTCCTCCTCTGCAGGGTTTAATTACCTTTATTTTAACCCCAGACCTCTCTTGCCTCTGCCATGTTTGGTAAACACGACCTTTTAGAGAAGGAAAAAACAGATGGCATCCTGCATTAGTGTAACTGCCCACTCAGCACCCCAGGAAAGAGAAACTTGGCTTCTCAGCAGCAGTCTTTCTGCCACTTTGAGTCAGATCTCTTGGCTCCCCATCCCTGAGGCAGGTTTGAACATCACCAAATTCGCTGATAAAAGCCTGCCGGTGCAATCATGCAGAAGATAGAATTTCACTGCTAAAATGAGATGAATTCAGGACTGGGAAGCAGCAGAGCCTCTACAAGGCAAGGAGAGCTTGCATGTCCCTCAGCCCATTTCTCTCCCTGTCCAGCAGTGAGCTGGGTGAGGGACATGGCTCTTGGCATTTATAAACCTAGCCAAGGGCTTCTGCAATCTTCTTTTTTTACCTGCTGTGGCAGACTCCAGGTTGGACTGCACCTCTGGGCTATTTCCTAAGGGATCAGGGTCATTGATTTGTGAAGGCAGTGAGAGAGCCACTTCACAGGTAGATCTTGGTCTAACTCAGATAAATTTTATTTCTACTCTGAAGTATCTCAGCTATTTAATCTCTTGTGATTACTGCAACCCAGTAGAAGGTCATTGCTTGTGTCAATCCAAACAGAAAGAAGCCTTGTTCTCCTCAACATAAAGAGGAATGCAGCCATAAATCACCATCCCTCTCAATACAAACAATCCAAACAGCATTCACCAGCTTTATCCATATTTTAACTTCGCCACTGTGTTCAGATCTAGAGGCTTGCACTGCCCTTTGGCTGAAGACCAAGATAGAAACAGCAGGGTTAGCATTCCTTCCTCCTTTCCCCAGTGCAGTGACCACCCCCACAGCCTTATGCAGTAGGCACAAAGCTCTACTTTTCCAGTTTTTAACCTATTTTGTCTCTGCTGCTTCACTTACACTCTGATCCACTTCATGTCACATTTCTTCCCTGAGGTCCCATTTCTTTTTCTATTTTTTTTTCATTCCCATTTGGAAAACAGGATGACTTAGCAACTTACACATTTGATCACACAAGCTCAGTTTTCCCTATGGCACCTCAACTTTTCTTACCTATGAGGAATGGAAATTATTTCTACCCTTATTCTCTGTACTCAGACATAGAACTTTTGGGACAAGATCTTAAAAAAAAACCATGTTTGCCTAGACTCAACCAATCCTACTGGATTGTTGAGCAGTATCCTAGCTGGTGTTATAAATGGCTTTATTCCTGTGGATTGCACCTTCCTCAGTGGAGGATCTAGGCCAATATGCTCTATTTTAGGACATTCTGTAACATCCTTATCAGATCCAGTTGTGCTGTAACAGCACAGAGGTATTTTTCACAACACCATTCTGCACCATTCTGGTTTGTGCATCTCAACCTACAACTCTCACATCAATGCATTTTGGGAAATTACAGGAATTGGTTATATTTTGCCAATCACCTCTGGAGACATGTGGAAAAAAGCACTAGCAGTGTATACACAGGGTAGCCTATCCCCATCTTCCCTCTTTCTGCAAAAGAGGGAGTGAGAGATATTGCAGTCAACCCAGAAACACAGACAAAAATAACAGCATCATAACCTGCTTACAGGAAACCAGTGTGGGAGA
This sequence comes from Cichladusa arquata, assembly GCA_026413545.1. Lineage (NCBI taxonomy): Eukaryota > Metazoa > Chordata > Aves > Passeriformes > Muscicapidae > Cichladusa > Cichladusa arquata. The sequence continues at coordinate 66,804,622 of JAOTQP010000870.1, read as the reverse complement.
CAACAAAGGTAACACACAGCTCTAATCACCAGGCAATTAGTTTCCAGTGGGATGATGGTACAATCTCTGTGTCTAAAGAATCAAGGTGCCAAGCAGAAGTGGTTCAAAGTTAGTGGAAAACACCTCCAAATGATGTGGCCACAATTGGGTTTCACAGTCTCAGTGAACTCAGTTCCTGTTCATGACACTTTTCTTCAGGATGATGTTTTCTCACAGAAGATGGAGTAATCTCCAGCTATTCTGCAGTTTTTCAGCAGGTGAGATGACAATCCAAAATACCTCCCAACTTTTTTGCATGCACTCCCTCAGCTATCTACTTCTGTTTGCAGAACTCAGAGTGGCCTGAACAGCTATACAATGTGCTCCTCTTCGGCATTTCAGACTCTTCAGTTCTTCCTGAAGCATATTACAATCTGCCAGGGGCAGATGCAGGAGAAGGAATTCTAGTGCACAGAGATGTTTTTCCAAAGGCAGAGTTTAATGTATCTGAGCACAGAGCCTGTCCCATAGGGCTGACCAGAACCTTCATAGAAGTGAGTTAGTGTTGCAGAGCACCAAAAAGACAAAGGCCTTTGGATTGACATCAGACTACAAGAAAATGTGTAATAAAAGGCCACAGTCTCATTGTGTCACTGCCAAAGAATGCTGGCATGAACAGGATTATTCCAGCCAAGAGACCTGCTCATTTATCTCCTGTTCATATGTTCTTGTTCCCTACAGTTCCTTCTTTCATTTACACTATTTTTCATCTTTCTGCTTTTCCTGTTATTCTTTTTCTCTGCATAATATATTTGCCACCCATTCCTCTTACAGTAGCACTGTAACATTTGTTGGGAGGAGTGTCTCTCCCTTTTTTTCTCCTTGACTCTTCTTTTCCATCTCTTTGCCCTATCTGTCTCTGCCTTGCAAGCCATTAACAAGCATGTGGACAGAGAGTCCACAGAAACCACCTGTCCAGTTCAAGAGAGCACACCTTGGTGTACAAAAGGTCTGGAATGGCTCCATTTTGGGGTGGGTGCATCTTGACTGATGCAGATCAGGTCAGACAATACTAGCAGATGATTAGGATGAATGGTGTGAGCTCCACCACAGTCCATCTGCCATTATTTTACAAAGCATCTGTGCCCATTTTCTAGTGCTAAGATACAGGGCAATTTCCAAGCCTGGCACAGCTTCTTCTCATGAATGTCTGTAGCATTATCACACAGAAAACACAGGATAGAGCAGGTGTTTATGTTGCATTCCCCTGGCCTGGTACCAAAAGGTTGCCATGGTATGGGCAAGAAATTCTTTGCAGCATAGGAGAGAGAACATGAGGATGATCTGCAATCCAGGGTGAACTGCCTGGTATAAATGCCACTAACTGATCTCAACAGCTGTTGAAAGTGGCTCCCACAGCTGTAAAGTTGGCTATGATTGATCCTCTTTCACACATATTACCATGGCCCCAGAAATAGCAAGTACTGGCACATGTGGGAGACAAGCACTTGAATCCAGCTCTGAATTCCTCTAAGGCAGGACCCACAAAGGCAACAGGGGAAAATAAAGAGCTAGAAGAACATGTGGCCAGGCAATGGCTGGATACAGCTTCAGGCTCTCAGAAAATGTGTCTGATGGGCATCTTTGCAGTTTCAAAATAGGATACTTCAAGCCTGTTTTCTTCAGCCTCTCTCTCCTAGCATCTTCCACCTTCCTGAAGAAAGATGTTGATAGAGGAAGCAAAGCAACCAATGTGACAGGGAGACTCCACATTCCATGAGAAATATTTTTTTTTCCTGTTGAAGAGCCAATCTATTTCTCACTTTACTTCCCCACCCTCATGTTCTCCACACTTGCCTGAAAGTATCTGCACCAGCTGTTGGAGAGGAGCAGGGAAATGCCTGTGTGGGAGAGAGTGCCAAAACATCCTGGTGGAGCTCCTTTACAGGACTGAGACAATGCATCTGAAACTGACCTCCTGTTTCTTTGGATGCTTCCAGGAAGCCATTCCTCCCAGATCCTAGTACCAGAAGATTTCCCAACTATACCTCCCTGCAAGAGATTCCCAAGGTTGTTGGTAACTATGATGTTAAGGATGTTTTCTAAAATATTTTCACTTGTAATCCCAAGTGTTTCCATATTTATCCTAAATCTAGATTCACTAAACATCATTGTGATTCTGGACTTAGGCTCCTGCAAAGCAACTGAAGCTGCTAGAACACACTGTACAAAACTGTACAAAATTCCCATAAAAAGTGAGGAATCTGCTCACTCCCAAGCTTAGGAAGAATTCAACCCTGGGTCTAGACATTGCTCTTGGCCCACATATTTGTGTCAGACTGAAATCAAAACTCTGAAAACTGTGAGCTGGGGGAATATTTATGTGAACTTTGCTGACCCATCTCTGCCTGTTTGCAGCTTCCCTGCAACCTCCAATGGTACTGTCTGGAACAGGATTATTAAGTCTACAGGGATGGAAGAATAAGAGATGAGCTGTTAAGAAACAATAAAAAAAAATCTTCACTTCATGCCCATGACCTCAATAAGGAAAAGAAATGAGAAGCACAAACAGGATGTGCTAGCAAAGCAGAAATGTTGCGTAAACTTATGTGTGTTTTCAAAAGCAGTGCTCTGGGGGACTTTGGGGGGAGTGAAAGAAGTCAGATTCATGGGCTTTGTGTATGGTCATTTGTCCTTAGAGTACACAAGACCATGGATGCAGAGGCTTGCTTTGCACTGGCATGTCCACATCTAGTTAAGATTAAGCTGGAGTCTTCTTCATTAAGAATCAGAGAAGAATTCAGCCTCCATGGTCCACTAATTGTAGGAACATGCACTTGACACTGCCAGCTGGGGGCCAATTAGGCAGAGTTGTTAGGTTTCTCTAAGTGGAAGGTTATAGATCTGATTTGATACAGACTAGAATCATCATCATGCTTCACACCTGAGCCAAAGCCACAGAACAGCTCTGAGCTGAGACAAAGCACTGACCTCCAGATTCTATATACAACATCCTGCCAGCAATCCTAAACCAGAAATTATAATTTCTCATTTCATGAACTGGATTTGCATTTGTCACGTCAGGCATGGTCAGTCTTTCACAAGTTCAGATAAAATGTTGAGTAGCTCAGTTGTTTAACTGTAATGCTTAAAGAGTGATGGATACTGGTGAAAAATCATCACTGTCCAGCTGTTTACCAAGGTACTTCAGTAATGTCCAGAGTGAGCATCCACTTGAGTGGTTCAGCTCTCAACAGCTTCAAGGGACATTACAGACTTCTCAGCCTTAAGGGACATTACAATCACAGCCCAAACAAGGTCTGGGGAGTTCTCAGCAGAATCTAACTGTTGGAGAACTAAAGTGACCCAAAGGCAAAGTGAGAGCTTTGTAGTGGAAGGAGAGATGCTCCTGTGCTACAGCAGTGAGGAGTCAAAGAGGGACGTGATGCTGTGGCTGTGCAGTGGAGAAAATTCTTGGCTCCTTTGTGCTAACATCTTCCAACATGAAGATTGCCAGAGGACAAAGAAAAATGCACCTTCACAGGACAAAGAAAAAATGCATGTTCAATGGAAACAAAGAATTCAGGTAAAGAGTCATGAAGAGTCAGAGACAGAGATGTACAGAAGTAAATTAAATCAGATTTTGGGCTTTAAGTATGTGCTACTGTTACGGTGACAAATCCAGCAGGCACTTTAGAAATGAGTCCACAGTGGTTCAAAGTTTAAACCATATTGATTATAATTTCATTGGTCCACAATCATGAAGTATACACTTTGCAAATTTGTGGCACTAATCATGTTTTAACCCTGATCTAGGCATCAGTCTCCCTATTGGAAAGTGTGGAAAATATGAACAGAACTTGTCCAACTTTTCCAAAGATATTTCAGATCCAAGCCCTTCCAGAAGACTGCTCTCTGCTCTCTCTTCCTGAGAGACCTCTGTCTCCTTTGCCTTAAAAGCAGGTCAGGTCTCATCCGCACTTCTTCCACAATGCTTCAGCACTCCAGTGCTCTTCCCAAGTCCATTGCCAGAGCAGACCTGCCCCTGATGCTTAAAGTTTTCTGCAGAACTTTTCCCATCACAGGAGGAGAGGTGATTTTCTGCTGATTTCCTATTCAGCACCACAGAGGCAGACTCCAAAAAGCCTATGAAAGGCAGCTGAATGAATATACTGTTCCCTCCAATTGTGACTCCATCATTTCCTCTCATTACTCTAATAGAAACAAATCTTTCTCATCTCAGCCTTATTACCTCACACAAAGGAAAATGGCATGTAATCCTTTTAGAACTGGGCTGCTGCTGGACACATTTTAAGGTCATTGTTCTGGGATGCCAGTCTCCACTCTATGTGACTGGGAGAAGTGGGAAATGCAATTACTAGGCTATTCAAATCCCTAGAATGAAACCCTGCCATTAATAGGCAAAAGCCAGTGAGAAAGAGCCATTGCTTTATGAAATTACAGGGTTTGGCTAAATTAGAGTCTAATCAGCACCTCAGTAAAGGAGCAGGACTAGCTCCTACTGCCATCCCTGGAGTTTCTTCATATCTCTCAACCTGATATTTGGCACCCCCAATGGAAACTCAACCTGCAAGATGGCTTATGGTCACGAAGCCAGTGGTGGACAAGTCCAGCAGAGACAATGGTGAAGGATTTATACTGTCCTTTGGTATGGAAAAGCCCTTAAAGCTCAGAAACAGAAATCTGCCTGCTGCTGCCATCACCTCATCCTGTACTTTGGCTCCGAGATTTTGGCAGAATCTGGGATCAAATCTGTCTCTTAATATTCATGGCCTACAGCACCAGTTTTGCTAATTGCTGGTGCAACCCAGCTAAGCAGTCAGGTGGGAAATTTGCATTGCTAAACTCATGGAGCTGCAACTTCCCCACAAGGAATTCACACGCTGGAGGAGAGAAGGGGGCTAGCTCTGCTTGTGGCAGTCAGTGAAGCAAAGCAGAACAAGATGAGTGGGAATAATCTCAACCACCTCATTGAGTTGGCTTCTGTTGAATGGTTAGACACTGACATGTTCCTAATCATTCTCATCCATGTGAAGCCAAGGCATTTTTAGCTGGCAGCAAAGAAAGAGCGAAAAATATTGCAGAGAAATGTTAGGGAATACCACACAAGAACAATAATGACCATCACAAACTACAAGCAGAGACAATCTTTTGTCCCAGATTGTTCCTGGCAGTCGACCTCCAACTGTTATTCCCTGCATTTGCTTCTCCTCCTGCCCCTCTCTTGAGCTGCATGGCTGCTCCTGCTGGTCTCTGCTGTCAGGCAGTCCCTCATCTCACTGTGTTGATGTCCCTTCTCTTTCTCCTTCTCTGCTGTGTTTTCCCTGTCTCCCAAAGGATTCTTGTCCCACAAGATGAGTCTGAGCTCCTGCTGAAAACAGAGCCATTCTAGCAGGTCCCAGACAGAAGGGATGTGGGCTGAGATACAGTTCCTGCTAGAGCAGGAGAAAGCAGCTGATCACCACTGGAGTCTCCAAGTCCCTTGAAGAGCTGAGAGTCACTTCCCTGTTTATGCTCTTTATTAGTCCCTATTCTCTTTAATCGGCTTAGACTGATGAGCCGAGGCAGCGGTGGGGATCAGCCGGGCTGTTTAATTAAAGGATTGCAGCTCAGCCTTGCAGTTTGGGGGTTTGTGTAAATGAGCTGCAAGTACATTATTTAATCTGCTGTGCAGAGAGGAGTTGGGGCATTAATGAAGCAAACTCTAATTAAAACTAGATGGCTGATGGTTATTAGTGGCATCAGTTCTGACAGGATTGATCTCATTTAGAGAAACCATCAGGAAGGGGAAAAGAGAATAAAGAATAAACCCAAGCTGGTTTATCAGAATTCACAGCAGCACCACTTGTGACTGGCTGTCCATTCAGTGGGACTCAGAAGAGCTGCAGAGGGAGCCCCTCTGTACCAGGCTCTCCCACCAGGAGCCCTGATGAGCAGATTTGGCTCATATGTTTGGCTCACCCAGGATCTGATTGCCTATTCAGGCTGTCTGACCAACATATTTCAGTCTTGATTGACTTTTGTTCTGCCTTGGTTCAATGGTGAACCTGTTCATTATTTGAGCAGAGTGACAGACTCTAAATGATAAGATGAGCTTCTCCTAGAAGCCTACTGAGCCATTCCAGAACACCATACAGATATGAGCTCCATGCTGACTCTGTGTTTTTCCCTCTCTGACATTCTTTGGCCTTCCTCACTGCTTTGTACCTGTCTATAGCTGTTATAGCAAGCTCATACCATTTGACACAGGTAAAAATGCTCCCCCTACCTTGTCTCAGGGTGTGAGACAGAACCCTGAGTTTTTTGGGTGACTTTTGCTGTGTTTTAAACGTTATAGCATGTGTGCCCAGGAACCTCATAATTTAAAGAAGAGTGAAGCATCTATGTGCCAGTGTCACATACAGTAAGAAAAGAAAGAAGTGTGATTATGGGTTGATGGAAGTGGATGTTTGAAGAGAGGCTGAAGAAACATTTTGTGTCTGTGTGTAAGTGGAGATCAGGGAGGGGTTGCAGGCAATTACACAACAGTACAAACAGTAATCTCTGTGAGGGAAAAGAGGGACAGCAATGCTGGGAACATGGGATGTAGGGGAGGATGGAGGAGGATTGGCATGTGTAATATGTGAGTTTTGTCTGTGGCAGGTAGATCAGTGATGGATGAAGTAGAAAAAATAAAGGTCTTGCCGGTAACAATTTCCCACCTTGGTAAGGAGTCTGGAGATGAAGGCTTCTGCTCTGCATCAGCTGCTGGGCAACAGAACTGGTGTAAAACTGTTTCATTCCTGTAAGAAAAAACAAACCACAGTGGGTCAGTGTTCACTTAGCAGAAGCTTAAGGGAGAATGCCATTTTTAGAGCTGTTCCAAGGGGACAGTGACTCCCAGTGATGCTGAAAGAGTAGTCTAATTATTACAAGAACATTTTTTACTCCAAGGTGGAGGGAAGCAGAGAGAAGGGGGCTGACAGTTCTATTCCCTTACCTTACCTGTTCTGCTGCTAATTTCAACTTGTGGAGAATGGGGCAAAAGTGCTCAAACCAAGTTTTCCTTCTAGCAGCATTTATTTCACAATCCCATACATCTAAGGAAAAACAGCTTTGTCTGTCTTTAATTCTATTTCTTTGGGGACAGAAATGTGTCCTTAAATGTGTTTTCTTGTATATATTTCCTATAGATTGCAAAGTAGTTGAAGTTTTCTTACCAGTGGCTAAATTAGCTCTGCAGACACTTCTCGTAAAGCCTCCCTAGAGCACAGAAATGGCCTTAGAACATGACTACTGGTAATTACCAGGAACAGTAGTGGAACACTGATGGGACAAGCACAAGCAGGGGGACTGAGACCATGACAAGAGAAAGAGACCATAAAAGAGAAAAACAAAACCCTAAGAAGTAACCAACTTTAGCAAAACAGGAAAACGAAACACCAATAATGTGTTTATTAGATAAGAAAGACAAAATATTTCATCCAAAGTAAGAAATCTTTGTGTTATAGAAATTTTAGATACTGGGCTCTCATTTCCATTAGATAGGTTTATTGCAAGAAGTCAGTTATGGTATTTGGTATCTTGAGCTTGATGCCTCAAAAGAGGGATGCCAAAGAAACCCTTGGACAATTATACCCTCATGATTTGAACTCCCCTCACCTCATGTGACAGTCCAGATCAGCAGCATTATTGGGGTCTGGGGTCTCCTTGCTCTTCATTGGTTTGGTGTTTTGTTACCAAATGCTTGCCACCTTTTCTTCTTCATATCCTCCTTAAATCAGTTTCAGTGGAGGTTTTGGTCAGTTCTGTAGTTAATGTGTCTTGGTTTAAAAGACAGATGTCTGCCAAGGAAGGTGGGAGCCTCCCTTGGAATGGAGAACATGATCCCCTTCCCTCCAAATTATTCTAACTTTGAACTTGAGGGGCTTTCAGCCAAAAACATGGGGGAAGTGATGCCTAGAGGAGCTGGAAGAGAGGCTAGACAGAGTTAAGAGGAATAAAATGGGTATTTATTGAGGGGCCTTCAAGGGCCATGCCCTGGCAGTACCAGTGCCACAGTTGTGGCCCTGCCCAGGTGGCTCCAAGATGGAAGCAAAAGAGAGCTTGGTCATGAGATCTCATGTTTTTATAGGCTTTAGTCCATTTGCATACAGAAGTCATCTGTCCAATTAATAACCTCAAATCATGAAGTTTCATCCTCCTTGCTTGCTTGCCCTCCTCTTTTCACATTGTTTATGCTTAGGGCCTGAAGTTTGAAGAGATTGTCCTTGAGTCCCCAGATAAAAAAGGACTGTTTTGTCTTCACCACCCTGTGAAAAGATCCTAGTAACTCTTAATATAAAACTAAAAGCTGCACACCCAAGTAGAACAGAAAAACTTAAAACCTAAGGCATCAGAAGGACTAAGAGCAGTTCTTTACTGGTATGTGTATGCACAGCAGATACACAGAAAAGACTCTATAACTCGTGAGAAATGAGAGTTATGAAGTAGTTATGCATTTATTCAGCGCTGGGGGATAATTTGCCCCAAAGCATGCACACCGAAACTTCAAACTACTGCTCTATTTATTCCCTAAAAGCCTAGGATTACACAATGCCTAATACATATTCATGTCCTAGCCCCGCCTAGTCTCGCCTACCCTTGCTTTGTATTAAAATGAACCAAAAGTCCTTTTGGGCTTGCACCTCTCCAGTTCAGAGGTCATCAGGGGTCTCTGAAGAAGGCTGCCAAACTCTTCATTGCACTTGAGCTTTTCAACTTTGTCTCCAGAGCATGTGTCTTAGCCTTTTGGGCACATTCCAGACCCTGAGATTGATTCTTGTTGGTTTAAGGTTTTGGATTTTTCACTTATCACTGGTAGCCGTGCACCCCTCACCCTGTTTGCAAGTTCTGTCTCCGTTTATCACAAACCAGTCTGCTTCCCCTCTCAGTTTTAGCAAGCATAGTAAATGTCATTGTCTTGGTTTTTGATGAACTTTTGTCTCACAGCAAGGCACACAAACAGCCCTCCCAAGCGCACAAAGCCCAGCGAGTCCCTTCCCGCTCTCCGAGCGCTTCCCCGTGGCTGCAGTTCCGGCCACGGCCAGCAGGGGGCGCTGCTGGCTGCCGGCCGCTCAGGGCGGGGCGGTGCCGGCGCGGCCAGCAGGGGGCGCTGTGGCCCCGCCGCCTCCCTCACGCGCCCTCACGCGATGGCGCGGGGAAGACGGGCTGCAGCAGGAATTTCGGGAATTTCGGAATTTCAGGCTGGCCCAGGACAGCAAGCAAGAGGTAGCAGAAATTCCTCAGCTGTGGAAGGAGCCACGAGATGTCTCTACAGGTAGGCAGTGCGTGGCTACCGTGTGCCAAAAAATCCAGAGCAGTGGCAGAGAAACTGCGGGGCTGGGCAGCTGCAGCCTGGCTCCTGAACATGGCTGGGAGAGGCTCCCTTGGAGGGAAAAAGGCTCAGGGTCCCGGGGTTTCCCCTGAGGCACCTGACCAGGGGGTGAAGGATCCTTTTTTAATGAGGTAGGGAGTTAATAAGCTCCCAGTACAATGGCCGCTGCCACAAGCAGAGCTTCACTCCAAGTAGGGGAAGGCAGCAGGCAATGAACAGGAGAATTCATCTCACCTGAAGAGGTGGTGAATTCTCCCCACAGTGATGGCAGCCTGTTTCCCCTCTGAGGTTGACAGTGAGAGCAAGAGACTGAGCAAGTGGTGGGATCATATTTGAGCCCATATTCAAGCTGGGTCACACAAATACTACAGCTGCTATATCCTATCACACTGATCATTTACAAAGAACCCTTTATGTTGAAAAAGGCCCTTAAGATCATTGAGTCCAACCATTAACCCAACACAGCCAAGCCCACCACTAAACCATGTCCCTTAGCACCACATTTACATGTCTTTTTACTACTTTCAGGGATGGTGACTTCACCACTTCCCTGGGAAACCTGATCCAATGCCTGACCACCCCTTCAGTGAAGAAATTTTTCCTAATAATAAATCTAAACCTCCTGTGGTGCAACTTTGGGCCATTTCCTGTCTTTCCACTTGTTACTGAGGAGAAATCCAACTCCCACCTGGATACAACCTCCTTTCAGAGAGTTGTGGAGAGTGATAATGTCACTCCTCAGCCTCCTTTTCTCCTGTGCCTCAGCTGCTCCTCGTAAGATTTGTGCTCCAGAGCCTTCAACAACTACCAAATAGAATATTTTAAAAAATAGACACCCCACATTTCACCCATTTCTAATTCAAGCATTTCCCTAAATGAAGTGTTATCTGTTTTTATTCGAACAGCAGGTGCACAATTTCAATTCCTAATTGCACATGAAGAAAGCAAACAAGAGAGAGGGGAAACATAGGGAAACATAGGGAAAAAGAGGAAGGAACAAGGATGGACAAAAGACTGAGAATTAGAAACTTGTATATAGATGAAATGCCTTGCTAGTTAGTTATCATGGTAGAAACACATAGAAAAGGGAAGCTGGAAAAAGAAGAATGGTGTGAAGTTTCAGGACTTTAGGCTCTGTCTCCTGTGGGCGTTTTAAGAAAATAATATCTCCCAGATCCTCCTCAGAGTGAGCACACACTGAGCACCACAGCTGCAGTCAGCTCTTGACTCTTGTTCTCATGATTTCTTATGTGTGCTCAAAACCAGCATTGGGTGCTTTCTGCCCAAACCAGAGTTGTCTTGAACCTCTGAGATCCTAAGATCTCTGGAATAGTTGTGCCCCTCAGGCAGGAGCAGGGAGAGGGTTAACCTGTGGAAGAAGTTGACCCATTCCCATCTGAAGAGGTTCTGTGTTATGAGGGCAAAGCAGCTTTCATCTGGCTGCAAAAGGTAAGTGTCCTAGAGCCTCACTGCCACTTCAGCCTCAAGGAAGTGCTCCAGGGAAGCAGCTGTCTTCCTAATGCTCTGAAGTCTTCAGGTAAGATGTTATTTTTGTTGTTGTGATTCGAGAGGGCCTGTCAGGGTTGATGTGTCTGGTGGCTACCTGCATTTTATCCTCCACTAGTGTTGTCAATTTTTGCAAGTTTGAGGTTTGAAGTGAGCCTTGAGATGTTTAGTATCTGTCATAAGTCAGGGTAATGCATTTGATGGTGGTTTGTTGTTTTTTCCTTTCTGTGCTTCTTGTTGTCCTTCAAAACAAATCTTACTTCATAAGCCAGAAACTCATAACTTGAATACATGGCCTCTGAGAAGTAAAACCCTAGAAAGCGTGATTGAAAAACAGGTAGGGAGACAATGTAACTTCATTCATTACTTTGGAGTGTAGATCTGTAATTTTGTTTCTTTTAAAATTCTGGTAGGTGGCAATGGTCAACCGATGAAAAGGGCTTGCTTTTTTGTCTGCATTTTTCTGTTCATCCTCTACTTTTCCTCCCTCAAACCATTACAGAGACTGAAATTTAGCACACACCATCCTAGGCAGATCAGGCAGGTGATTGTGGAGATAATTTCTGCCCGTCTGCCAGGACACTGCTGAACTGTTCTGTTTCCAATTAAAAATTAACAAATTATTATCTCTTGGAGTGTACACTGCTGAAAGCTTGGAAGGGACAACCAACTAGAAGCAAAGGTGTTCTGGGTGAGTTGAGTGGTGCAAGAGAGGAAGGGGCTCAGGGAGGAGGAGGAGGAGGAGGAGGAGGAGGCACGCTGGGGTAATTGCTGCCAGCACTATGATACCAGTCTGTGGAGCAGCAGCACAGGACAAGGGCAAGCACAGATGCACAGGGAGGACTGAGAACAGCCTGAGCCTGTCAGCCTTGCTCCATCTAGCTTGCTCCAGAGGCAAGGATTTGACAGTCCAGACCTATCTTAAATGCAGAGATAGCTTGGCTCAGAAGTTACCCACGCTGTCAATTGAAACATTAGCCCTCTCTCCTCTGAGAGAAAACAGCTGACTGAATTTTATTCAGCTGTTTTTAACATTGCTCCTGACAAGAGATGTCCTGCAGCCTCGATAGGGGTATCTGTGAATGAACTGTCCAGCCAGAGCAATTCCTGCTCTGTGATGAACCTCAGAGAGGTTTGTGCCAAACCTCCTGGCTAGCACAAGCTGTCTAGTCAGCTCAGGAGCTAGTCTACCTTTCAGGCTTCTCAGAAAGTTGGACTGTGCAGCAAAGGGGCTCCATCACTCATGCTACCTTGGTCTTTCACTGATTAATCCCAAGCAGATAAGTTTTTTTCTTTCTTAAAAACTGGTGTTGTAGAGGGAACAACAACTGAGGTCCAAAAATTGAAAGTCTCTGTAGCTTGCACATCACAGGGCCAAATGGAGCAAACTTTCCTAAAATGTAACTGCCTGGTCTAGGGAATCATGTCCCAGGGGCCCTGTTTGGGGGAAGTAACATCTTCTACACTAAAAGTCTCTTAATGCTGTATTAATGCTTTGGACAAGTGCCTGGGACTTTCTGCTAACGGAGTGTTGCTCCCTAAGCATCAGTGCCCACTAGTTTAGTACTGATGGGGGCTGTCTTGAAATAGAGATGCCCCTCTGCTGACAGCTGTGTTATGGTACACAAACCTAACCTCTTTTTGTTCTCCTGCACCCCCACAAAAGCAAACCCCCAGCCCAGACAGCATATGGAAAATGGTGGTGCTCCCAGCTCTCCAGCAGTCAGCTTTAATTAAACATATGTCCTGGGTGACCTGTTCCCAAAGATAAAAAGCAGCTCTGTGCTTTTCTGCATGAATGATTTTAGACTACAAGATATACCAAAACAAGACAGAATGAAAATTGTTCTTGCTACAAGTACACAGAGTGTACCATGTACCTGTACTTTTCTCTGCCATGGTGCAACACCCCTGCACCCATCCCACTGCTCTGGTCAGTTGTGTAGGACTGCTGGCATGCTCCATAAATGAAGATCACTGGGTTCCCCAACTGCCAGTACCTACTAACCTCTGGATTCTGATCCTTGAGCCCTACTGGCTTGCCTATCCAATAGCCCTGCCCTTGGCCCAAGCACACAGCAGTTCCTAGAAATCTGAGAATGTGAATCAAGCAATGTTCTATCAGTAAATAACTAGTCCAACTCATGCAGCCTTTCTGTTTTTTCTTTAAAACTCCACCTTTTGATGAAAAGCCAGAGGCTTTGACCAAAAGTCACTGTTTCTAGTGCTGGATGTCTCAGCTTTCCTGGAGTCTTTTGCCACTTGTCTCTATCTTGCCTTTTTTCGGATAGCTGCCAACTGAACAGATGGCATCGCAGAAAATCATGGCCTAGGAGGGGAAGATTAAAGGCAGAAAGAGTCAAAGAAGAACTGAAGTCATCTCAGATGAAGTTTTACTGTCTGTTATCTTTCATAAGATAAGCACTGGAAAAGCACAAACAGGAACTGTTTAGCAAACTTAAGTTAATGAAAGGCCAGTTGCAGTCCCCTGACTCCCCCAAAATGAAGCTCAATGCTACCTCTACCTGCCAATGGAGCTGTGACACAACATAGCTAAGGTTAGCTGCAGACCTTACTCCTTCCATCACCTCCCTCCTGTGATAGATCTATTTTTGATTCCAGTCAACCTGAGAGTTGGAGATCTCAAAAAGGCACTGTTTCCAAGAGTACTGTCTAACAGCTAGCTGCTTCTCCCCACTTCTTCACTCTTCACTGCAGAATACCACAACATTTTCTAGCTGTCTTAATGGCTCATCTCAACTGTAGGGCATTAGACTGGTGTTTTGGAGGCAGTTGAGTATGAGCAGAGTTCCTATTGTAAGGGAACATGCATGATTAAAAAGAAATTCAAATTAATTTCTGGAATTTAGGTTCATTAAGTTCCTGTAAATCTGATGGCCTCCTCACTGTTATGGGATACTGTTGATGGCAAGAATTTGATAAGATTCAGAGAGGAACTGGACATTTTAAAGATTATCATATTAGAATATTTAATGCAGATCCTTCCCAAAGCAAATGTGTAGGACTCAAACTTGCCAGCATTAGAAAGCCCATAGCTCTTTTTCACTCTTTCCTCTTGAACATTTGATGTTGGCTATCTCAGTAAAACAGTTATCAAACCAGAACCACAAAAGTGACTGAGAAAATGGTGTGTTAAGGGGCATGGGCCTTATTAACCAAGATACTGAAGTGTGGGAGTGCAACAAGCCTGAAACTATTGTTGCCTGGAAATAGAACAAACCTTCCCAAACATGTTAGAATGATAACATAAAAGAAAACCTTTACCTGAAAGCTTTCAGGTACAAAATGCGGCAAAACCTGCATGTGGTACAGTAATTCTGTAATTTTTATAAGGTTAGTTGACCTATATTATATTGTCCAATTAGGAGAGTAGTTGGTTAGGTAAAATTTCCCAGGGTACTGCCCCTTTGGAATTGGTCCAGAGGCTTCTTTGCCCCACTTTGTTTTTTCTTTCCAGATTCTGGCTGGAAAACAGAACATCCTTGTAGTTAGTTCTTTTCTTGGAATAAGACTAAACAGTATTTCAGGCATGTAGTTAGAAGGTTAGCTTATTGTTCCAAAATGTAGGGGAAAAGGGTATTAAAAGTAATAGGAGCTACAGCCATGCATTAGAAATCTACAAAGCTACAAATATATGAAAAATATAAAAAGCTAAAAATCTTTCAGCATCACTATAATTTTATTTTACATTCCCTCAACTACTACAATCCCAACCTTAGTGTTGCTGGCATTCACGGATCAAAAATTTTCTTGACTTATTTCAGACCAGTGCCTGTTAATTGCATGACAAAAAGGAAGATGTGTCTGGATGATAGGCACACAGTCCTGCCTATCTCCAGCAGACTGCTGAAGGAACCCCACTGTGCAGTGGCAGCACGATGGATGAATGTACAACATACACAGGCATGCCCAGCCTTGCCAGGATGCACTGTAGCCCCTCTTTCAATCCACCTGAGTGCCTGTTGTCCTACAGCTCTTCAGAATTCTCAAAGCTGTTCTTCCTTCTTCTCTCCACCACTCAAAGTCATGCTAGGAGGGAAGAAGAGGGGGGAACTTGCCAGGAGCATCTATTCTCTCTGCTTGCCTGCCAAAAAGGAAAAATCAAATATGTTTTGTAGTCTGGAACTTGGCTTGCCTTGATCATCTAATGAGTATTGGAGAAAATGTCTTCTTCCATCTCTATAAATTTGATTATCAAAAGATCAGTGCTATCCTCTAAAACTTATCTAGTCCCTGCTTAATCATCATCTTCTTTTTTGGTACAAAAATCCATTTTAAGTCATACCCTTTGCATAGCATTACTATACATTTCTTTTTTTAGTGTTTGGGGAGGGGATGAAGATAGCATTCCCATCTCCAGAGTATTTGCAGTTTCTCACTAGAATATGTCGATTTTAGAGACCCCATAAAATACCTTAAAACAAGTTGCCCTTGCTGGTATAAAATACCATATGCATACACTACTGTTTGGGAAGTGACAATCCAATGTGACACTGACGCAAATGTGTGTCTGGGAGCTATTGTGGGGGTTTCAGAACAGCACAGCTTGGAAGGATAAGCACAGAGCACCGTGCTGGGGAAATGGAATTTCCTGTGTTGGAGGAAGAGGGTCTGAGCCAATGCTGCTGCAATCTGATCTTTTTTTGGTTAACTCGTAGGGTGACTACAACAGATATGTCAAATGTGCCATTCATTTATCACCATCTGCTTCTAGGGATGGGGAGATTAATGCCATATCTTCCTGAACAGTTGGTTTCTCAGCTTACTTTAGTCCATATAAGTGATAGGGATTTCTCCTGTTCACTTTTACCTTGAAGAAATCCTTGGGGGAAAATGTGGCATGACTGGCAGATGGGTGCATGGATTTCAGAAACAAATTGTGGTGCTTTGCACCAATTTCAGTGCAAAGAACATGACCAGTAGACACAGGCATGTGGATGTGCAAAGAGGGTCTAAGCATGTAGTGATAGACCCTCTTTAATGTAAGGTGGCATTCTTAGGCTTGGGATCAGAGTCAGCAATGTGTCTGGTAAATGGTGAAAATGAACTGTGGCCTCATGCTCTGGCTCAGCAGGGCCTGTTCCTCTGCCATGGTCCTAAACACACAGTTTTCTCTTAGGTGACAGGTCACTTGACATTAAAATGTCTCCTGTGAATTCACTGTATTCAATGAAAATTGCTGCTGACAAGTCCATTTTGTTACCCAGAAACACTTGAAGGAAATCTCATCCATTTGTTAAGTTTACCAGGTGTGGTTGGGCTAACTGCAGGTTTTCCTACATGCTGGAAATGGGCAAGAGTGAGAAAAGGAATGTGATGTGCCCAGGAATCAACTGCAGGGGGAGAGTCCATACTGGCTTCTGGGTCCAGTCTGACTGATATCTCCTTGTGACAGCCAGAAGTGAAGTCTGGGGCCAGGTTTTGGACCCACTTTCAGCATTTCTCATGCTAGCTAGGGCATTACTTTGTGCAGTTTTGTGGCTCTTGATGCTTCAGCTATGATGGGATGAAATAACTTACTCAAGGTGAACTAAGGAGGATAAACTCACAATTTATCTGTGGACTACTTCTGTTATAACCAGAGACAGTCTAGATGAGAGAAATTGTCCATAGGAGGAAATTCAAGATCAAATATCTACTACATAAAGTTGAATCCTTAAAGTAGTTAAATGTAATGTATTCCACATGCCTTCATGAAAGATAGCAGCCTGAAGGGATTTGGAAATAGTACCTTAATTGGAGAGGACAAAACATTCCAGTTTGGGACATTTGGACAGCCTGGGAAAAGCTAGCTAGCTCTCTGTAGAGGGGTACTCGTATCTGATGTTGCTGTGTTGGTGCCTCTTCTAGAATTATTTGTTGATGAAATACTCTTTGGGTTTATGGAGGATGATTCTCATGCTCCCCTATGGGTCCAGCAGAAGTGATTCACTCAGAAGTTTCTTTTCTTGCTAATCTTTCCTAAGGGACAGTAGGAACAGGGATGAGGGAGATGATAGAACTTGATAATCAATTCTCAGGAAAAAACTTCCTGGGGAAAAGAGAGTTTGTCATTAGCTGCTAGAGGGACTGGGAGCCTGTGTCTTCTGAAATATTGTTGAATCATATGTCAATTGGGAGTCCATTCACCCCATTTAAATTGGCATGGCTGTCTGCTAATTGGATTGGTGCCTGTAGGCACAAAAAGGAAAAGGCCAAAGTGGCCATGGGAGGAGGAAACACTGTATGCTGGGCTATGCAGTCCAATGTGCACCTTCAGCCTCTTCAGATCCTCTGTCAGTGGTGGAAACAGTTGATGACTTTTTGTGCTAGACAAGCCACAATGTCATTTTCTTTGGCTTTCTAGAAGGTTGAGTAGTGCCACTCAGGAAAAGAAGCTACTGTATAAAAGAGCAGTCTGATACTCTGTGTGTGTGTGTGTGCACATCTGGTGACACATGCACACTCACTACAGTGAGCAGAGGTTTCATAAGTTGTAGCCAAAACTAAACTTCAGATATCACAACTAGGAAGCTGCTAAGAATCCAAAGCATGTGTGAGGGGGAGTTTGTGTAAGTTCCTGAAATAATTTCAGTTAAATAATTACCATAAACAGAAACTGTGTCAAATAAATTCTTAATAGAAAGCTATTTTTCCAATATAACATGTGACCTTTTCCAAGACAGAATTTGTCACTTCCAAGTATCATCAATATCATTTTTTTTAAAAGATTATATAATAATTGAATAATTACATGTCAGCAAATGCCTGCTGATAGAGATCTTCCAGAGTCTGAAACATCTTTTCATACCTCTTCTATTTTGTACTATGCAAAGACCCTTTCTTCTTTGTTCAAATAATAGATTTATAACTACATAAAATGAAAATAACCAGCGAAAGTTCACTTTTAAATACACTGATATGCATTCTCCAAATCCCTTCTAGGACTTCATATAATAATTATAGTTTGCCAGCCTCATGCCAATGTGGTCCTTCAGAAGAGATCCAGAACCAGCACTCGGCCTGAATGCTCTGCTAGCAGAGCAAACAGCCTTTTTCTTCTCTCCTATTTCGGGCCAATATGCATGAACATTAAAAAAAAAAAAAAAGAGACTTGTGTTTGTGGAATTGGCAACCCCATTCATAGTTACTGAGACTGTGAGATATAAACCGAATTTAGGTCTCTTCCTCAGCAAGAATAAACTATTTTTACTTTTTGAATGTGTCAGAATTGGACTCAGTAAAAGGATTTTTATTATGACTGAGTATTTAATCTGTTTTTAATCAAGCTTACACTTTTTACTGGCTTCTCACTCATGCTTAACCCCTCAGTACAGGAAGAAAGCCCTGGAATTTTCCAGAGGCTAAAATCAAAGTGTGCCTAGCACAGGAGAGTGACACAAAAGTAAATGAAGGAGTGCTGCTCAGTAATGCAGAATCTCATAAACATGCAAATCAGCTCCATCCATAGCTCACCTCTGAGCTCTCTGTGGCCCTTGGCAGCACTGTCTGCTGCAGACCTGTCCCTGGCTGGCACAGCATGGCCAGATGTGCTGCTGGTTCCCCTGCAGCTCTGTGCCCCCACAGGCAGCTCTGTGTTCCACGCTGGAAACCAGCTCAGCATGACAGTGAATTGCACCAGCAACTGAAGACAAGCTGAAAAGCTCGATCCTACCACGCTGGGCTGATGCACTAAATGTCAGTGGTGATGTTATACTGCACACTCAACAAGCATTTTCAGGATTGTTCTGTGCAGTAAATCCTGCTGCCAGGGGCTGAGCTGCCCCAGCTCTGCTGCTGCCGCTTGACACAAAACTCTAATACAAGGACTGCGACTGAAGGCAGTAAGGAAGATCAGGGCTTGGCTTGCAGAAGGCTTTAAAGCTCTAGTTTGGGGCTTTGGCTCTGGAAACCCAGTCACTACCACACCTACAGGTATCTGGGGCTGCAGCATCAGTGACCCCATAACTGAAAGTGGAGTGATTTCCTAACAGGGAAGGACTGCAGGGAGAATTAGGAATGCAGAACTGGACATAGGTTGCTTGCTGGCATCCCCAAGCTAAATGGTGCTGTTCCCTGATGATAGAGAGCTGAATTGCTTCTGCTGTGGGAAAGAGAAGAGCAGAGTAAAAGTGCAGGCCCACTTGCAGAGCTGACTCTAATGCCTCAAGGGACAGATAGCAATAGTCAGCACTCCTTGAGAGGAAATTTAATTTGCCCATTTCCCTTCCACACACACCCACATGCTTCCACCAGGGCCTTGACATATGGAAAACAGGCAGTGTTTGAGGCTGGTTGTGGACACAGCAGCTGGCTGACACCAAGGCCAGCTGTATTTGCATAAGTAATTGCCCTGGAAAGAAAGTACCATTTGGCACCAATGCAAACGGGGAGAGGATGCAACTTGAATGCTCAGCACATGACCATCACAGATACTTGAATTTCAGCTAAGAGGAGATTTCACAGCTTCATAAAATCCTGACCTTGCTAAAGTTGCAGAAGAACAGATGGAATTAATGAGGTGTTCTAAGATTTGGAAAATGTATGAAAGTTGTTCCCTTTGCCCATCTTAACTGTTCAATAATTCCTAAAATTTATAACTAGTAGGACATACAATATTCCATCAAGTCAATTTATCAAGACAATGACAATTTAGGTTAGTCCTAGTCCCAGGAGCTGGATTATTTTATACTCTTTCTGGTGCAGCAAAACTGGGAAAAAATTACCACAATAAAAATGGAGAAGGGATCTCTTCTTACCCTTGCATACAGTAATTGTTCATCCATGCCCTATCTCGGAGCAAAATAACACTCATATATAGATAGGTAGATATAGATATATCTCTGGCCAAAGATATATACATATACCTGGCCAAAGGAGCAGTGCTTCAGTCAGTGATGACTGTGGGAATCTATACAGACTGCACCTGCATATGTACAGTTTCCCTGGAATTAGATGAGTTACTTATGTCTGTCTGTACTACTGGATATCTCTGTAATGCCTTATTCCAGCTAACTTGTGCCTTCTGGGGACTCTTAACTTGCTAAGCATTTCACTTACAAAACCACAACTGTTCTGTACTTACTGAAGCTTGGAACTTCCTACCATGGGCTGGAGCCCTTTGTATTTGGAACAAAAAAAATACCTATAAGGTGTGGTTCTGGAAACATAAGAGATTTTCCTCTATTGCAAGAGCCTGATTTCTGCAGAGATATTTCAGGAAAGTTTCATAAATACTAGAATTCAGAGTGATGAGCTGTGGGATTGATTATGCTTCTGCTCCTGAAACAAGATGGCTGATGCAGACATTTTGAACTTTGTGGTACTTACAGCTGGGCAATCTCCTCTAACAACTGAGATTTAACAAGTTCTCTTCAGTACCCTGGTGCCAGCAGGGCTGTAGCATAAGCTAACACCATGTAGCTCAGCATAAGCTGGCAGTGCTATTTGTGCTTTCACACTTCAGCTGTGAAGCTACATCAGTGATGGTTCCAGATCCTGCATGCTGGCATGTGACAATACTTCCCATCCTGGGAAACGGCAACAGCAGTGGCTGTATCTGCATCTGTGGTTGCTTTAGCACCTGGAGCTGTTGAAGTCTTGATTCTTGTGGTGAACACATTCTACCTAGACTCTAGTTTAGCCCTGGAAGCTGTGTGGTGGGGGAAATTCCAGTTTTGGCAGCAGCTGTGTGGTATAAAAGGTGTGTAGTGTGTGAAGAGATCCCAGAGCTGTACAAAAGGTGTTCTGAAGACACAGTGAAGTTTCACATATAAAAAACAACCTCATCAAAACAAGTTTTTTATAAATACTGAACTTCTTGGCCACCTGGGAACACTCTAGTTCATGTTCTGCTGCTGTTGACCAGCACCCCCAGGACCTTTTCCAATGGGCAGCTCTCCAGCCACTCTTCCCCTGGCTTGTAGCACTGCAGGGGGTTGCTGTTACCCAAGGAGGGGACCCTGCAAGGACTTTGCCTTGTTGAACCTCACACCACTGCTCTTGGCCTGTGGATCCAGCCTGTCCAGATGCCTCTGCAGAGCCCTCCTACCCTCCAGCAGATCAACACTCCCACCTAACTTGGGGTCATCAGGCTTTATACCTTTGAGCAGAACAATTGAATTTTCCCACACTTTTAAATTTGTTGAAGACCACCATCTAATTCTTTTTTTCCAAAGTAATTTACCAGAATAACTGGAATACATAAGATATTAGAGACCCTGTTTCTATGGCCTCATAGCTAGGTATTTTCATTCCTTTCTCTCCAGGAACAACCACTGCCATAACAATTTTATTCTTGTGTCTCTACACTAATACAGTACTAAGGCAGTGAAGATCATATTGCTAGTTTCGATCCAGCCCAGACAAGGCTCAGTGGAAGAGTACGTTGGGATGTTCTAGCAGGATGTTATTTTGGAACCTCCAAGGTCTTAGAATAGCAATATTTTTCCCTGCCAAACTTATGCTCTTGAAATAACTTAAGTAGAAGACTCTGTCTCATTAGGTCTTATGATAGCAGGACTTGGATTCTATTTCCATGCTCACTTCCAAACAGTGACCCACTCTCAGTTCAATGCAGACAGAACTTCCAATCTTGTTGAACAGGTTGCATTACAGGTTGGCGTCTTGTGGTTATGCTGTACTTGAATGGACCACTGTTTTTTTAGCATTTATTGAGATCTCATAGTTGGTACTGCCATAGGACAGCTCAAGCCTCTTAGCAAAACAATGCTGAGCTGTATAAAAGGCATCAGTAGAAGAAAAAAATAGGGTTTTTTTGCTTTAGCCGTGGGGTGTAACTGTTGGCTATGACTCCACTGCATGCTTCAGGTACCATTGTTAAGGTACTGCCTGCCTGGAGCAGTTTGCTTTTCACAGGATCAGAGATTCCAGCAAAGGTTAACCATATTACAAGTTATGCCATAAATAAAACATAAGGAGAACATACATGTACTGAGAGTTTCCCCATTAGCAAAAATCTGCAAGGATTTCAGAGGATTGAAGAATTTCCCATGACACACAGCAACACCTCAACGTTGAATCTAAGGTACAGAATGTAAGGGAGGAGTTTGGAGGCCTCTATGGAATTCTTACTCTTTTCAGAGGAAAAATACAATAACTGCTGTCAATATGCCAGCCAGAGAAGGGTAAATAAAGCTTGCAGTGTCTTTGACCACCTACTTGCTTGTGTAGGCATCGATTCTACATCTAATCATCCTTTGTCCTTTAAGTTTTCCAAGGGAAAACAGGTTTGATTGAAACAGAATGTACCCTGGCTGGCTGTACACAATCCTTTAACATCACACTCCTGAATGCCAAACCTTGGTCTTACTAAACTGCTAGCACTTCTGTGCAGTGAGAAGGACAGAGAATTCCCCAGAACTGTGATAAGGCACCATATGAATACTGTTTCCAAACTTTTTAATCTTTCCCAGCACATACAAAAAAAGCAGCTGTCCAAGAGCAAGGGTTGAAAGGGAATCTGATTGTTATTCAACTGGGATCTCCTCCAGCTCCCACTAAAACAGTATTTCCACTGAGTTTGTATATAATCTGATTTCAAGTCTCATGCAGTGAATCCTAGCCAATTCAGCTCTTAAGGGCTGTCCTGACTCAAATGCTAACTATCTGCATCCAAATGAAGGCTCTTCTTACTTATGAACAGATCTTACTCTTCTATCTGTAGCATGAGAAATGTTATTTATTGCCATTGCAAGTGGGAGAATCAATAAACAATATGGTGTCTCACACAGCAGCCTCTCGTAGCAATGCCTATGTTGTCCTCCCTGTCTTCAATCTTTTTACATTTGTAACTAAACACTTTCAAATGGAAATATTCTACTATGCGTGGCAGAATCAACAGCATGATCCAAAGAGCCCCTAATGATTTCATCCTGAATATTTCTTGAGCATGGGTTTAGAGAGAGATTATGTGTGCAAGGCACACAGTTCTGAAAAATCCATGACTCACATAGAATCCACAATACATAATATTTATTTCCAGATCATAGAATACTCTGAGTTGGAAGGGACCCACAAGAATCATCAAGTCCAACTCTTAAGTGAACAGCTCATATCACATGGGGGTTGAGCTCATAACCTTGGTATTTTCAACACCATGCTCCAACCAACTAAGCCAATCTCACCCAGCATGAGCCACAAAAAGACTGAAACAACAGCAAGAGAGGTGTCAACTGTCCCACCTAATCTCTCTTCAGTTTGTGTGCCAGTATTACTAAGTCCTACCTGACTTACTGTGTCCCACTGAGCCAATGCTGAGAGCAGGAACAGCTGCCAGTAGCAGGTGGTGAGTGCTTCACTTTCAGGGAAAAAAAAAGAAATACTTGCCCCACTTCTTACTGAGATCAGTGAACTCCTTGTGAGTGGCAGGAACATTATTTAGGAGTGTCTGGAAAGACCTTTGATTCTTAGGCTGAAGACGCTTTGAAGGAAGGAAGTGGTGGATGCAGGAACACATCCCTGTGCTCCTGTGGTGCATCCCTTTGGGTGAGGGGTGATGATGATTTGCTGAGGCACTCCATGGAAGCCTGAGCCAGCACAGCCTGTGCTATACTTGTTTTCTGAGGTAAACTGGAAATCTCAGACCTCAGTGATGTCAACTCTGAACTTCTCAGCAGGGCTAAATTCCCTTTGAAAGGAAAAGATCAGTAGGAATGATCTCTGTGTTTAGTTATCTCATATCTTGTCTTACATCATCCTCTCAAGAGTGTGCCAGAAGGCCAAAAGGAGACCTCTGATTGTTGTATGAATGACCTGCAGAACAGGATTTTCTGATTGTTGATATGGCGTGTGGATGACTGAGTGAGCTGTGTTCCTCTTCTGCCTAATTCTGAGTGACTGGAGAGGAAAACCTTTGCTCTGAATCAGTGGGGACTTGCACCTGTGCCTCTCTCCCTTTCTAAATGAGCTCTAGATAAAAAAAAATTTATTGCAAAAAGTGCTAAGCTGGATCTGAATTTCAGCCTCCACATCTTTTTCTTAGTATTCTCACTGACAAATTGTACCATTGCATTTGGAGTGTCCTACATCTCTACAGATCTAATCATCAAAACATAAAAAATACCAAAAATCATATCAGTCTTTGTCAGAGACTAGCAAAATGATCTCTCTGTGTTTGCCTTCCTTGGCCTTTCTCTTATGAGTCTTGCCTCTTTCCAGGCTCCATCTTCCACCTGTTGGGAGAGGAAGTTTTGTCACCCATATTCGCTGCTTTGAGCTGCTGGAAAAATAGGAATTATGTGTAAGCAATTTAAAACTGCCCTCCTGAGAGTTCTGTCACCAAACAGTTTTGTAAGTCAAACTGCTCCACCTAAACTGACTCAAAGAGAGAAGTGAGTTGTTAAGCACAGTATGCGATTATCTGAGGCTCTCAAATTCCACATCTCAGTTCTGATTTTGGGACAGCACTAGGAATGTTCCAGTAGGTCTGCCTGATTCAGCACATGCTCTAACAAGTTGTGGCACCTTGTATTGTGTCTAAATTAAAATATATTAAAACTATCTATAGAACTGAGCTTCAAAAGCTGTCTCAGAAACTGTCTCCCCTTTGTTACAAAGCTCAGTCCCACTCATTTCTTCGCTCCCCAGAGTGCTGTCAAACGTGTCCAGCCATCCAGCGCTCGCTGCAGTGACAATGTTCATCTTTCAAAGGCAGTTCTCAAAGCCCCCCCAGATCCCGCTGGCAGACACCTCATGCTACCCCCTGCAAGGGGAGTGAGGAACACTCATCTGTGCACACGAGGGGATGCTGAAGGGAAACCAGGCCAGGCTATTTGCCTACTGTCACACGTCAAGCCTGTCTGTAGCATGAAGCTCCTACCATTCTAACAGCTCAGTCCTGGTTTCTAAGCAATAGCTCAGGCTTCCTCTCTATACAGCAACTTAAACTACTGCAAAGGATTAAGTAGGCACTTAACACCATATTGAACAGGAGCCAAAAGAATTAATTTCACAGGAGAAAGAAACCAGCACAAAGAATTAAACAAGTCAGGGGGTGAAAAAGCTGTGTGCTGCTTAAAAGACAGAAACAACCTACACTTAACTGCTAAAGCTTATAGTTGTCAAATCTAGGCCTCCCATACTCGTTCCCCTGCCTTGATTTGTGATACTTTGCAGACCAAAAAGAATCTTTAAATCAAGGAAAAAACTTGCCATAGAACAGAGTGCAAGTCACTTCTGCCCAGTAGCTCCCCTAAAGTTCTCCCTAAATTAAGTTCCTTTACTGGATGGTCGGCATAGGGAACAGAACTGGGCACCTCTCAGTGACAAGAATGGCGTCTGAGTCCTGGTGCTGTACTACCTAACCTAAACTGTGGTCCAAGCAGAGTATGTCTGTCTCAAAAGCATTATGCTGTGTCTGTGAGGATTAAGCCTTATCCTTGTTTAGAAAGGGCTGCAGAAGCTGTGTAACCTGCCAGTGGGATAGCAAACGAGCTCACATAACCATTGAAAGGCCTTGAACCTGAGCAATGTAAACCTGGGCTTACAGGCTGATGAGCAAAGCAAGCCATTCATTGCAAGGAGCAAAGGTGACACAACATGAACTGGAATGAAATTGTTCACCCCACTAATAAACCACAGGAGCAGGAACAAAGCTGACCTATGCTACTCAGTTGTTACTAAAAGCCAGCTTCACTGACTTTTAACCAGTCCCCTTTCCAGAGGACAAGACAGAACCCCAATAATACAGTGAGAACCTCCAGTGTTTCCTCAGCACACCAAGCAAGCAATACCTTTCTGTTGGAATCACCCCCAAAGCTCATGGAAGTCTTGCAGCAGCACACAAACGGGCAGAACAGTGTGAGGCTAAACATCTGCTTGTAGGTTGAGAGTAGAGAAGTGGAGCCTCTAATGTCTTCTTATGGAAAAAGAACCTTTTCCTGATTGAGATAAAAGAGGATCTCTGTGAGAATGTGTAGGTGTCATTAGGATTATTTCATCCAGTTTCCAGATTTACTTAAACCAAATGTTTTCCATCTATTCTACTATACTGCAAAAAACAGATGGCATATATGCTCAAAGGAAACCAGAAATAAAGGATTTGTCTAGAACTCAGGTCTATTTCATGGGATCATTGAAAATGTTACTTTTCCCAAGGCACACATTAACATGCTTTGAGTCCTCACCCCTTGCCTGCTTCCATCAGGCAAAAAGTATCTCAAGATGCAGAAAGTGCAGCATAAGTAATATACTTAATTTGGGTTGATATACTAAAATGATCAAGCTGAAAAGTTGCAGCATGCCCTAACAGGCAACACCAAATCTCTTTTACTAACTGGTTCTCACTAAAAGCTACTGCAAGCAAAGAGAAAAATAAAATGGAGAGCCAGCAAAATGGAAATTTCAGCCAGCCAACAGGAACAAATACCAACAAATTTCCACATAAACATTTGAGACATTTTCTCCTTGTAAAACAACTCACACAAACAAATACTGCTGTTCTAAGACCTTGCAGGTTCCAAAACTACAGCCCTCAAATAATGAGATTTATCCTCTTCTGTGCTTGATCCCAATATATTCCTTTGTGTGGAACTCACAGTATGAGGAAGGAACATGAAAGAGACAGGCTTTGCCGTGCACATAGAATGGAAAGCAGCCTTTTTCCCTCCTTCCATGTTGTTCTAGAATTTTGCTTTGTCTTTGGTTTTAGGTTCGAGGAATTTGCTAGCTTTTGCAGATGGGAATTCTTCTGCCGTGCCCACCAGTAGGAATTGCTATAACTGTGCTTGCTCACATGGAATAGCTGTGACTTTTCACCCCATTCATGTCACCCATGCTGCACACCAGCACACCAGTGCTGGGCAGGCTCCCTCCTCCTGCAGACTAATCATGCTGCTTGGCATCAATGGAGGAGCTTTCAGAGCTGAGGAGTACTGGCACACTTGATTACTCCGCTAATCCTCTTTCAAAAGGCATTGTTGCTATTCTTGGAATAATGAGTAGGAAGTTTCCTTGCTCTGTTAATGGGTCCAATTAGAGGCAAAATTGTTGAATTGCCTTCTGACAACTTGCTCCATGACCCATATCACTTCTGGGTGAAGCAAAAGAAGTCAAAGTATTCAGGCTTTTGTCTAAATGACAATTCATTAAACAACGAGTCAAAAATTGCTAGAATCCAAACAACCTCCTGACAAGAAGTGCTTGTTTGGCTCAAAAGGAACACTAAAAGACTTTTAAATGTTGGTTAACTTTTTAAAATGACCTTCCAATGAACAATATAGTAACAAAAAAACAGTTTGCTGATTCTAAAGCATTGCATTTTACTGAAAGATACAGGTTCTTATGAGACTTTATCATACATTGAAAATGTGTGGGTAGTATCTTAGCCAGTTTTAGTGTTCATAAATATTCTCAAATGTTGCCAGAGAGAGATTACAAGAACTTATGCTTGTGCTCAGTAGAAAGGGATTCTGAATTCTAATTTATCTTATTGGAGACTAGCCACTAGGTGCTGTTATTCTGGTAGCACAATCCCATCATCACAGACTGAGTGCAGTGTTTTGTCCCTCATTTAGCAGCAAGATCCAGCTTGGCTTAGGGTAGCAGAACTTCACCTGAAAATGAAGTCTACTTTGCTGTAAAAGGGTGTTAGTATAGTTCAGAACTGCCTGTGAAGACACTCGCCTCCCCTCCCACACCCATCCCATCTACTGGCAGTCTGATGTCTGTTTCCATGCCTAGATATGGGAAAGATATTGGAAAACAATTCACTGATCTGGGGCATGACACTGTCTTCCTCATTCAGTAGCAGTGGCCATGGGTACAAATGTGACTGCATTTGTATTAGGGAGAGGGAGGTGTTAGAAACCTGATTGCTGGAGAAGATGTGAAAGAGATAAAAATTAATGCCTGGATGGTAAACTTGAGTGTCTTGAGTCTTCAACCAGTGTGAGGAACACAGCTGGTCAAAGAAAGCAGTAAAGCTACCTTGTCCTTGGTGGCACTATGAACACATTTCATAAAATTAATGTAGAGCAGGTGTTTGGAATAAGAAATATAGGCAACTTTTTAAATACTCCCATGAATTCCCTAAGTGCTTTATAACGAAGGTTGTGGGGAGAGAAAAATAGAGGGAGTACCACTGATGCCTACCCATCTCTTAGGTGGGATCTGGCAGTCAGTATCCTGCAGAGCTGTGTGAGAGGAGCTTTGAGCCAGGAATATCTAAAGACTTTCTCTTGCAAAATATACTGGAAGATTATTTAAGGATTTAAGTAATTCCCAGAAGATCTAACTGCTCTTTTTGCATGAGTGTTGATGAAAAGTGAGCACCTGAAATGTTCTGGTGACTTTGGAAGACTGACCCTTTTAAAGTCATTCAGAGCAGATGGGAACACTGCTGTTCAGATTCCAAATCTGAGATGTGCTGCTCCACTGTGAGCCCCTGAGAAGAGAGCTTCTTTGCCTTTGAACAGAACTCTCTCTGCAAATAAATGCTCAGATCAGTGGGCCATTTTGGATAGGAACTAAGAGCTGCCCAGATTGACTGTAGATTGCAGGTAATCCAAAGATACCACACATGACTGCAAGAAGTTCTCAGAAACCAATGTTCCTTGAAAGATGTCTGGTTTCCTTAAAATTATTTCACTGTCCAAAAAAAAGTGTACAGGCTGGATTTTGTGAGCTCCCACAAGAATATGCCATTCTACTGCTTTTAGACCTCCATAAGCTTCCGTGTGATTGTTCATCACTTTGCACTAGCCTTTCTGCACTTCTGACTCTGTTGTTGCAGCTTACTGGGTTAGAAAAAGGGTAATTACCCTTTCATTTGTGTTTGATAGCTTTGTTTCCTTTCACCAGTACAACTGCAGCATGAGGAGCCTTTTTATAAGAAAAAATCTGGAAACAGGCACAGATTGAGGCTCAGCTAGTTCAAGACTGGCACTTAGAAATGTTTTAGGAATAAGACTGAGCATTACTCGTGTTGTATCCTTGCCACGTTCAAAGGCATGCTGAGCCATGGCATGGTGCTGTAAGGCTCAGTGCCCCCAGCAAGATGGAATGCTGAAGTCACTTGAACTCCTGGTAAGACTAAATGGATTTTTGTTGTTGTTGTTGTTATTGTTGTTCAGTGCTTGTGTGTCTAAACTTGGAGTCTTCTGTCAAAGTCCATTTGGTTAACAAAACTCACTGGAGTACCAGTAACAGCCTGGCCTCAGTTCGCCACCCCAACACCTGTACAACAGATTTTGTGGAATAAATGGCAATTCTGATTACAGGGAACTGCTGCCTTCTGTCCCAGAGGCAGCTGTGTCTCAGTGGTAAATAATGGGCAGTCTGAGTGCTCAGAAAGAAAAAGGATTCTGTAAATGGAAATTCATATTCTTCTGCGTGGGAAAAAAAAAGTACTGTGTCCCTCAGGGCAAGAGGGGAATGCCAGTCTACAGCCATTATTTGATGGAACTGTTTCCAATTACATATACTCTGAACTCCTTAATTCACAAACTCTTTTTTCTAAGGGTAATAGTGCTTCTGAAAAACCTTGTTAAGGCAGGATATAGAGGGAGAGAACTCCTTTACTGCTTCAGCTACTGCTTCAGTGCAAGCTAAGAATGCCAAGAATGACCCTGATAAAGTTCACACAACTATTGGAAACACATGGAAATTTAATGGCACTACTGTGTAAGATCCCCTGTGAACTGCAAACCAAATCAGACCATAGATCTGGGATCATACAGGAAGAAAAGTAGAATCCATTGGAATTGTCATGGGCACCTCAAGAGCATGCTTGGAGTAGGTGGTATTGCCTGGTTGTGTCAAAGGGATGCTCTGGGGATGTCCTGTGGGCTGGGTACTGCTGAGGGCCATGACGAAAGGAAATGCATGCCTGATTTTCTTTAGGAATATTAAATAGCAAAGAGACTAAGGGTGAGTTGAACTCTCATATCTGTGTACAGCTCCATATTACACTGATTCTGGATATCTAACAGTGGCTAGCTGGAATGGATATTTTTTGATGTTCTTCACAGTTCAGTGTCATAGCCTGAAATTTTCTGTCATGATCCTTAAAACGGGAAAGACAATTATTTATGACTTTCCCTATCACCCTCTTCTCCATAATCTACTCTTAAACCTCTGAAGGTATATCTGCAACTAGACTGATTCAACCTTTAGAAGCTAAACCCCAGCTGAGGTCAGGAGGTGCCAATGAGATGTTAGCAAGCAGAGAAGTGTTTTGAAGAATGGCGTTTTGAATCTTTATGGGGCTGGAGTTTTTTCTCTTTTATATACTACTGAAAATTTCATAGTCTCCACGTAGACATGAAAGACGCAGACAATCTAAGTTCAACTCAACAGGTTGATCTTTTCATGTGCAGAGTGCCCTGAATAAAAATCTATGGATGCCTAGGAACAGACAGGTACTTTAACTGTGGGCTGTTGAGGTGTTATGGCTGGGGAGGGATTAGTTTGATTGTACATATGTAAGTCTGTGCCTTTCTTCCATTTGTTTTCTGGGACATTCTAAACCCAAAGCATTTGTTGCATTCTTTATCACTGTCCCTCAGCTTATCTCTGTTTTTTAATCCTCACTCTCTCCTGTGGACAGCTTGGCTTGCTTTACAGGGTCATTGAGTTTGAGCTATCATACTTTACTTTTACAATAGTTTAGGCTTGTGTAATATTCTTATTTCTTTTGCTTTCTTTCTGTGACATTTTCTAGTTCTGGCTTTTGTTCTTTTGCTGGAGGTTCCAAGTTTGTTGGAGAGGGTTT
The DNA here is from genome assembly GCA_026413545.1 of Cichladusa arquata. Lineage (NCBI taxonomy): Eukaryota > Metazoa > Chordata > Aves > Passeriformes > Muscicapidae > Cichladusa > Cichladusa arquata. The sequence goes on along the minus strand of JAOTQP010000870.1, from coordinate 66,774,029 downwards.
GGCTGCCTGCAGTGCACACAGAATAGAAATGCTGTGGATTTTTGTCACTAGACATCTACAGCATGGCTGCTTTTGTCTGCAGGGAACTAGAACCAGTGACTTTGTTACAGCTGGTACTGAGAGCTCCAAGTGTCAGGATGAAATTAGGAGATGCCAGCATTTCGTTCACCTTCCTCAGCCTTTCTCTTGCTTCTAATGGTTCAGAAAGACTCTGGCAGTCTCTGCTTCTCAAAAAGATCAAGGGAATGACACATTTACTGTTTGACCTCAGATGAAATCAAATTCCTCTGTCTTTCTAACTATGTGATATTTTTGACCAATGGGAGATTCATAGGAAGAAAAACCTTCAGGGAGAAAAACAAAAAAAGGAAAGAAAGAGTGTGATGGAAGTACCAGAGGTGGATGGGGAGTGTTAAAATAGGGTTTGGCACCCTAATTCTGCCCTGGCAACTAATAAAGTTAGGGCTTTTACATAAATCCAAGGAGCACTCCAATGAAAGGTAAGATGAAGAATTGCTAATAATAAAAGGAAATGGAGAATACAGTCAAGAAGAAAGAAAAAATTAAATTGTACAATCTTACCAAACTGAAATTCAAATGCATCTGGAGGCTGGTTCTCAAAGACAAATCCAGAGGCTACTCCACTAATGTGCTCCATTTGAAATTCCATAGGCTGTGAGGTTAATTGTGAACCTCTGGGATCAAGCAATACTCACAGATTTGAGCATTGGAAACGTGCCACCTTGCCTGTAGCTCTCCTCAAAACAACAATGCTAGATCTGAGAATGGACTGCTCAACATGCAAAGCAGCAAGTGCATCTGATGCAGGAGCAGAAACTTTGGATGACTGTCATGTTGCACAATGTGCTGCAGCTTTGTGGCTCCTGGATGGCATGTGCTTCTGAAATGTAGCATTAGCTACTACCTCATGCCCTCCTTCCAGCTGCTTGTTGTTTTGCTTTGCTTTGTTTAATTAAGCCAGCCTTCTGAAGGAGAGGGCCATGCAGCAGTCATTCTGGTATGTAACTTCCTTCATATAAACCCCTTGTCAGTGTTGGGGCTGGGGTGATTACCAGGTCCTTTACATAAATCACTCTCCTGAGTGAACTCTACAAGTTCTTGTATCAATGTTCTCTTTGTTATCTCTCCCTGGGAAGGCTTGTTGTCTTGTCTCAAGACCCTCAGTCTTTTAGAGGAGGAGGCAAAATACAGGCAACTGATTAAATATGCATGTATTACAACAGACTGACTGTTGCTCTCCTGTGTCCCTCTCAATACTTGGCAGGGAAATGCAAGGTATAATACAGTGTTTTGCTTTTTGCTTCTTTAGCATTTCTAAAGGATGCCTTCATATGACACTGTATTTTTATTTTCACATCTCCTTTCCTCTCACAGTTTTTATTCAAACTTACCTTCTTTGTGTCAGGTCCTTACTGAAAGGAACCTGGGGCTCTTGTTCTCAGCAGTGTGTGTCAGGGAAGAAGTAGGGGAAGAGGGATGAAGGCAGAGTAACTTACATTCCGTTTTGTGAGGGTCTTGATGATGATGAGTTTCTTCGAGGTTTTTAAATTTAAATATTGGACTGTGGAAGAAAAGTGTGTTGACATTCCTATTTGTGATTCTCCAGTATCCTTGACTGAATTAAACAAAAAGGAGGAAATAGGGTAACAAAGACTTCATACTTACCATGTTTAGAAATAAAAATCTGTTGGGGCTAAAAGTTAAAATAAAAGTTAAAAGAACAAAAATATTTACCCATGCATCTTGTCTCACTTGTGGTTAGAACCAGGATGGGCATGAGCCTTGAGATATGCAGCAGTGCACCGAAATCTGCTGTGGCATTGGGGACAATGCCACATCATTACTACAGCTGATTGTTGTCACACAGACAGCAGCCTTTTCTGGTACACTGCTACCCTTCTTCTTGTCTGCTTATTCAAGATCTGTTTTTCAGTTAGCAATGCAGCCTGCACTTCTACCAAGGCTGAAATAACTTTTGCTATTAACTGCTCAATCCAGCTACTAAAAGTTTAATTAAATCTGGATCTGTTGCCTGCAGGTCCACTAGAACATCAAGGGCCCCTGCTCTCTCCTCACTTGTGCCTCTTTATGGCTGTGGACTTCCACTGGACTGGCTTCCTTGCCTTCCATGGTTAGTCTCCATTTATGTCAAGGTATCAGTACTGGAAAGTCATACTAAGCATCTGGAAGACACTGGAAACAGACTAAATACATGAGCAATTTTTTTTTAGGTCTATAGTTTATTTTTGGAAAATCTTTATTTTGGAGACTGGCTTGAATGCTGTTTGGGCGATAGCTTCATCTATCTTTTCTTGAAAACCTATTCTTATGTAATTAATAATTAAAACAACAACATCAAAAGACTGATTGAGAAAATTGGTTTAGATTCTTCATAGTCAAATCCCCCAACAGTCATACACACACAGAGGAATCCTGTGCATGGAAACTCAGCAAGGCTTTCTACCCAGGAGATTTTCAGCCAGCTGTGGAATTGCCATGCTCTTTCCACCATTATAAATACAGCTTGGTGAGCATCATGGGACATCCCAAGTTCTCAGGGTGCATAGACTGTGTGCACCTTGCAGGTACACAAATGGGTGCAAGCATCCCCACACGTATGCCAGCATTGTGCCATTGAAACAGCATTCCTGTCTTGCAAAGGAAGCCAGGAATATCCTCAGATGGACTTGCTATTATTAACAGCAATACCTATCAGCAAAAGAGGTGATTCCTGGCTTGGTGCTAGTAGAGATCACGAGGCTGCTAGGACAAAGAACAGCCTGAACTGTTCAGTGAAAAGGAGCCCCTGAGAAACAGAACTTTACACAAGGGAAAGGGAAGAGTCGGTAGCAAGTAATCAGCCAATGCTTGCACTCATCATCGTGATGGGCAGGATAAAATTGAGATGTCACTTTTCCAGATCCCTATCAAGTTCTTTTTTATCTAAGTCCATAAATATGAAGCTACAGAGCCTTTCCCTCTTCACTTGAGGAACTGCTCTTTTTCCTTCATAATTTACATGAATATCAGCACTTGGGGAAGCAAAAGATTAATAGCAACTGTCTGTGGCAAGCAGAGTGCGGCAGGTTTCCTTTATGCAGTGCTGCAGCTTCTTCTCACCTGCAGTACCTGCTTTAGCTTAGTCCTGAGCACCCATATTGCTGCCAGCATCCCCAAACCCTGCTAGCCCAGACCTACTCATCCACGTAGCTCTGCTGCTCATGCAGAGAGATGTATAAGTTACTGCTTGTTCTTCCAGTGTGGATTAGATGCATTGGAACCCTGTTTTACTCTTTCTCACGCTATTCCAGTCTTTCTCCTTCACCCATCTTGCCACATGCAGCACCTGCTAGTCCTTTGCACAACACTCAGTCTTCATCTAAGTCCTGTAGCATCACTTCCTCCAGTTCCCCATGTCATTTCCTTAAAATGCAGACCTCTTGCATTCATCTCAATTCTGCCCAGCAACCCCAACCTCACAAATGCAGTTCTGGACTTTCACAGCATCTCTGCTGTGTAAACTTGGATTTGCCACCCACAGAAATACCCTTATAAAGGGTAGACAAACACCACTAAGCTCACTTTAGTTTATCTTAATTCAAACAAAGGATTGCCTACTGGGATGGTAGCCACTCCATGGTCAGACTGCCATAGGAGTCCCCATACCATACCCAGCTAGCAGAGGGTAGTGGTTGTAGACAAAATCTACTATTTCAGTTTAAATAGGAGCATCCTCCATTGCAGTGTTAGTATTGATAAATACATCTCTGAAGTTTGTGCCAAAGCAAAGCCATGGCTGCTGCTCATCCCACAGCACCTGCCACACTATCTGCTACAACAGTGCAGGAATGATGGGGCAAAAGAGGATATCTAGAAGTGAGAGACAGAGACTCCTCCTAAAAGAGGAATCTTTTAGCTCCACAGACTGTGGTCTGAAGGTTGATACTGAGGAAGGCTACACTTGATTTGAGTAGCACATGTAACTGTGGCTCTTTGTTTCAGTGTAGGGCAGGAACTGCATGACAGGTAAACAGCATTTTGCTTGCTTTGTCTGCATTTTAATTGCCTACTGAGAACTCCCACCTGTGCTTTTTTGTGCTCTGTCAGAAGTTTCCCAAGCTTGACTCCTCTTGCTTAGAATGCTCTACTTATTTTTTCATTCTTGTAGCATGACTTCTTTTTTGCTTACTCAGAGTTTCTCCTAAGCTATCTCTGGGGCATTTTCAGTCCCAGGTTCAGAATGTGCTCACTTACTCTTTGAAGCAGAAAACATGGGTCAAAAGAGCTGACTTTTTTCTGTAGTCATCACTGCACCACTAAATAAAACAATTAAATGTGAAGTTCTTTTAAAAAACCATTGGGCAAACATTCCCTTCCATCTTTCCTTACTGATGATTTTGTTAATTCAGTGGGTTTCTGAAATGCATGTAAGCCACCAGCTATAAAAACTGAGTAGAGGTGGCATAAAGCACATCTCACTTAGACAATTTATAGACAATAGTGAGTGACTATATATATTTATATACTTTTGAATCCCTCATTCCTTCAGACTTCACTTGCCTGCCAGTGATGTACATCTAGAGGGAAAGGAAGAGATATTTTAATATGGATACAAGTGTATCATCCACATGCCACTTGATCCTACCTATCCTACTGTCAGTACATGCTGGCATGCCATGCTCCTTGTCCTCCCAAGAGCTGTCTGGGAACGGAGCAGCAGAAACCTTCCTCACAGCCTTGTTCTCAGCACTGCTGTATTCAAACACAGCCCCTACAGTGTAGCTCACACTCTGCTCTCAAATCAGAGCTGTAGAACAGAGGTTTGGGGCAAAGAGAGGTAAAAATTGCAAGTGAGGAAGAGGAACAAAGGTGAATTCAGTAAGAATAAACAGGAGGTGCTGCCTGGAAGAGACCAGTGAAGTTTGGAGAGGGGCTCTAAGGTCTTTTCTGAAGGCCAGTATCATTCTTGCTGTCTTTGCAAATGCCACTGTACTACAAGGAGGCACTCAGGTCCTAACTCTTCTCTGTGACTCTAACAGAAGGATTAGTAATAGAGAAATGTTGTTAAATTGGTCATATTTGAACTATTTTTTGTTAAATATCTCCAGCTAGTGCCACACTGGATCCCCAAGGAACAGTTACTAATTGTGCCTCTGGTTAGTGTTCACCTCAGAGAATTCAAAGCAGCAGCAAATAACACCAGAATGAAGAAATAAAAAATAGAGCTGGAAGATATTGAAGAGAGAGTGAGATCATGATACTCCAAGATCCTAAGTCTTTTCAAATTGAGGACATCAGTATCCTCCTACAGTACAAGCTGAGAGAAAAAAGTAACTAACACAAATAACCCCTTGCTGGTAAGAGAAAGAAATTCCATAAACATCCAAGGCACATTCACATCCTGAAGGCTTTCTAGCCCTTGTTCCAGACCTTCCTTGCCAACTCTGCTGTTAACAAATGCAGCCTAGAGGTCTACACTGGATACACCCATTGACTGTGGTACAAGCTCTGTAAGAATTGCCAGGGTGTTCCCACTCTCATCCATGCACCAGAGTGTGCCACAGAGCACTTGGGTCTGTGAACCACTGGGTCTGCCCCAGCACAGAATGGAAAACTAGGCAGGATGGAGGATCCATTTCAACGTGATGTCCCTGAGTAAAAGCTAATCAGGGTAAGATAATGAAACTTGTTACCATCAAACCCGATAGCACAACCAGGATGGGCAAACACAAATGTTCTTCTTATTACTGGACATTGAAATTCAGCCCAGAATCCAATTAAGACATATCCATCATACAAGAGCACTCCTTGGGTGAGGCAGGGAAGATCTGACAGTGCAAGACTTTGTGTGCATGACTTGGTGATTGCATGTACTGCTGTGATTGTGCCAGGTGATGAGGGGACAAGGCTGCCAACCCCTCTATGGCTCTATACTTAATAGGAGAACAGGGGGAGGGGAAAATACAGCAGTGGGAAGAAAAAACTGTGTCTTGCTAGGCAGTGTTTTTTGAACAAGGTAGTCTGTCAACTTTCTAGCGTGCACTTTGGTGTGTGATAATTACTTTTTGCTTCCCCAGGCTGCATGGAGTGCCTGCCTCTTACAGAGGCTTTTCCTTTGGCTTCCATGAGAGGAATATTTCTGGTGTCTTCCATGTGCTTGCTGAGCTTTCTGCCATCAAAGCAAACTGAAACCACAGACAATAGATTCTTAAACTACCTTTTCTCTCTACCCCTCATCATTCTGTGCAACTCACAAATGGTTCATTGCTACAAGAAACATTGCTGGTCTTGCATGTAATACACATTCACAGCCCTGCCAACCTGAAACCATGTGTCTCAGTTCCTCCTCAAATTCAGTATTCAGTTATGTTTCCTGCCTCCACTGCTCATTCCTTCTAGTGTACATAACTGACACCGATCATGAATGTCTGTTAAGGATTTTTGACCAAATTACAGATCTTTAATTGGCCAAAATGATTTCTGATATCAAGCTGTCCAGAGAGTAAATCAGATTTCATGATTTAGTGCAATATTATTCATTCCATAGAATGTTGCTGATGTTGGAGACAGGAATGTGGCATGGACACATCAAGTTCATGCAGCAACAGCTGAATTTTATTGATGTGTGCCCCCTTCCACAGGGGCTTTTAACTTCCCTTGCTAACAGATGTGATTGAGTGAGAGACTTAACTGTGCCCAGCCCACTGCCCAATGGTATGGGTGCATTCATACATCAGAGGCATTGGTTGAAGTCCCCTGTTTGACTTTGAAACCCACCTACCCTTAACATGCTTGGGGACTTGTTTACTTCTTATTTTGTAATGAGCTAGGCTGGTCCAGTAAATGTCTGTTATGGCCAAATTAACAGTGCAGCTATAGACCAGCAATAGCTGTCACAATAGAACTGACATTTAACATTTTACATTTAATCATAACATTTAACACTTCCTGTCCCGTTTGTCTCTTTCTTTCAAGGCACTGTACCTGCTTGACAGATCAGAGCCCTGGGACACAGTTTTTACTCTCAGCTTTGACTGGTTGGGTGAACTCGAGCAAAATGTTTTCCATGTCTTCATTCCCTCCTGTCAAATGAGAACTGTCTTTGTAAGGGCTGAAGGGTCTACTTCTAGACAGTAATGCAGAAAAAACATTATTGTTATTATTACTTAGGTTTGCATGGTATTTCTCTTATTCATCCTGCCACAAGATCTTGCCATGGTTAGAGGCACACTAGAGAACAAGCTTACATGCTTGCTACTTGATGCACTTTCAGATATTGGTAGGGACATTTACTAGCAATATTCCACCTGTGAATAAGTGCATTACCTCCTAAAGCATTTAAAATGTAACATTAATGTGTATTTGTGTTCATCTCTTAAATGCAAGTATTTCTGGTGTTAGATCTGAGAGTTGGCCATAGCAGACTGCAATGAAGCCTTGTAAAAACCTGCAGCAGAAAAATGGGCTTTGATTCCTTTTATTTTATATTACTCTTTATGCTTGAGGTAGCAGGATGTAAATTGCCTTGTGAGGATTTGTCAGCATCTCAAACTTACATCACACAAATGCAAACAACTTCACAAGATGAAGACAATGAAGGAGACCTGTTGTCAATGTGACAAACAGTGAGAGGTGCATGAGGACGAATTTACTCTGGCATATGAACAGGGATGACACCTTTGTTCTGTGTGTGTATCCTGTGAGGGGACCCCCAACATTTAACCTGAAAAACAGAGGTATTAATGGCAGGCAGAGACATCCCAAAAATTGTGCTATGTGCAGACATACTCCACCGTCCTCTCCTAGCACTCTGGGTATTTCTTGGAGATCTCCCAAGCATTGCCCAGCCAGGTTAAACTGCATTGCTTTATGAGATCTGATAAACCTCTCACCCCACAGTGATGAGAACTAGTCACATAAACTCTGGGCATACAGTAGTTGGCTCCTTCCTTATGCCTAGGTGTTGTCTACTGGGCTTCAACCAGTCAGTGTCTGTTAAGGATAATGCTCAGTGTTTGCTATTTATTGTTAACTTCTCCTGAGTGAGAGGCTTCATAAAAACAGAAAATAAACCCATCACTCCTTCTCTCCCTCAGCTATCCCAAGGCATCATTACAGTTGCACATGTAAATGAACCACGCATTCAAAACCTTCACAGGAGCTTCTGCTGGGGCTCCTGGCCCTCCTGCAGTCTAGTTTCACTGAATCCTCTCCCCTCACCCTTGTAACTCCTTCCCACTGCTGTCCACTCTTCCACCGCCTCATAGCCTCCTGCATAGATAACCTCTGCTGAAGCCCAGATTATGGTATATCCTATCTCTGAGTGCTGCAGAGGCTTCAGGGAGCATGCAGATGTGCACACTGCCAGGATGTACTCCTGAGGCAACGCTCCAGCTGCACTTCCAGGCCTGGGATTTGAAGACTGGGTTAATAGACTTAAAGCAAGCTTGAGGGTTGCCCTTAGCAGAGAGTAGAGACACACTTCAAATGCCTCTCATCCTCTTCTTCTCCTCTTCCCTGTCACAGTACTTCCTTTCTTCTGCCTGCCTGTAAAATTACTTGCAGAAAGCAGAGTTTGGCAGAAGTTGATCCCTGCCTTAAAAACTAGTAGATTCTTGCTTCCATTTTTGGGAGGCTAAATACCTTTAAATGTCTGAGACTCAAACTCTTTGCCAACACTTTTCATCCAACAAGGATATAATCTGGTATTCCCTATCAGTTTATACACATGGCTGTGTAGGAGCCATGGTAAATGAGGTGATAAAAGTGGTATAATAGTTCCAGTCAGAGCATGTCTAGTGAGGAAAATATTTCTGTATTCAGTTTAACAAAAAGGAGAAACATCCCTTTCTCAGCAGAAACAAGGGAACAGCAATGGATGTTCCTGAAGCTAACACAGGGATCATAGTTCCCATATGAGTAATAAAGAATTCTTGGGGGAAGCATTACAGCACTTGGCTGTGCCATCCCAAATGAATGTCATGGCAAGTATGCAGAGAATCTAACAGTGTGCAGAACTAGCTCTAGTTCCAAGTCAGTTCAAGAAGATCAGAACATCAGAAGATGTGTATGATGTTATCTCACGTCTCTTCCAATTTGAAGCCACCTCGTTGAGTGAATTCAGCCACATAGGTTTGCATTTAAGTGGTGACAGAATCTGGCTCTTAGACCTACCTAGATTGTAATATAGCATGAATTACTGAGCCATGCAATCTACCTACTTCAGAAGTTTGGCTGGACATAGATTTATTAGCACAGAACATTATAGAAGAAAATTACTTGAAGAGAGGTCTTTGGCCTGGGAATCAGTGAATCCTCAGAGCAAAGGTAGGAAATTCCTCAGATTCCTTGCTAGTTCAGATGAAGGTTAGTGGTCCAGTGTCTGTGGATATCAGGACAAGTCCTGATACTCAGTTACTATAGTGAAGGGGGCCATGTGAGTACCTAGGCAGACACAGGCAATTTACTGGTGCCCTACAGGGAATGGATTTGCAAATTAAAAAACAGCAAATTAAAGACAAGGACATCTGTGAGAATTCTGAACTAACTGCAGAGCTGAACCTCCCAAAAGAGGCAGAATCAAGGGGGAAAAAAAATCAAGAAAAGAGGGCTCAGTTCCATAACTGAGGTAAAAAGAAATAATTTCTATAAATATGGAGAGACACCCTCTGTTCTCAAAAATGCTATCACTTGAAAAGTCTGTGAAGAACATTGAGGCCAAACAACACTGCTCCAGGAGGCAGATCCAAGGATGCTCCATGGAGGCAGGGTATACTCAGGCACTACAATACCAAGATGCTGGATGTTGAGGTTAAAGAAGAAACAGTGTTAGAGCAATTCTCACACTGGAGCAGCATAATGTGAACCACTTCAGAGGAGTGCCTAGAAAGCAACATGGCAAACAGATTGACAGCAATGCCCTGAATTTTAATAGAAAGTTCAGAATTTGAAGAAACATCCAAAGTACAGCAAAACCTGAAGAAAATCTCAAGCCTCCTTAAGATCTATAATAATTTCAGTGTCAATTTTCTACTTCTCTTGAGAATGACATAGATGCTTTAGTGAGCTTCAGCAAATATAAACTCTGTAGCAGTAACTGCCTCAGCAGCAGTCCATGCCCGTGCAAATGTTGGCAGGTGGAACAAGATGATCCACCAACTTCACATGCAAAGCCAGCAGGAGCAACAGACTCCATTTGCCAGTGGTGAACCTCCACCAGTATGTCCCCTGAATTCCTACAGTAATTCCCTGATTCTTCATAACTTTAATACTCCAAGACTTTTAGGCAGCTATTAAAAGCAGAACACCAGTTCCAAGACAGGGTCACAGATTCGGAGTGGACTGTTCAGCCATACTGATGTACATTGATTCAATAAAAGATCTAGGACTTGGTCTTTAGTCCCTGGGTTCCTAAGCAAATGCGATTTCTGTGATCATATAATATTTTCCTTTTTTCCTCCTATGCATATGTCTCTTTCTCTCTGTGTGTATGTGTCTATGTTGGTTTCTACTTTGTAACTGCAAATCCCACAGAGAGTTTCAACCAAGTTTGAGTCAGTTACAGTGACTTCAGAGATACTAACCTCTCCAAGTTCCATAAAAGTAGCTGGCAGGGTGTAACAGAGAGAACTTTGTAGGTTCTCCTATGAGGAAAAGGCTGCTGAGTGAACTGAAGCCATTTCTCCGCAAAGAAGTCTCCATGTTGGAGCGAGATGTTATAAAAGCCTCAACACCAGAAGCTTAGATCAGAGCTCACATCTTGTTAGGCATCAGAAAACGTAACTGTGACACAAATCTTCTGGAAGTCAAGCTTCATTTGTTCTACAGATCACAGATCTCCTTGTTTTCAGCTAGAAGAGGGCAGGAAGGATAAGATTTTCCATTTTTAATTTTCTATTTAAAATCCCTTCAATTTCATCAAAATGTTCTCTCTTAGATGTGACTAATCATGGAAGATATTGATCCACTTCTATCTCTCTCAAAAACTGCAACTTCAGACCACATGAAAATAAGAGCTGAACAATGAGCATAATCTTAGCAAAAACAATAAAGATAATACAATAATACCTGTGTGAAAAGCAGGCTGTGCATACACAGCACAAAGAAAAGAAAAAAAAATCTTTATCAAAAGAGCAAATATATCTTTATAACCCTGAAGCAACAAAACTCCTACCACCTTATATTAAAATACCATAAGAGAACATCACAAACCAATTACAGGGAGAATGAGAATGCTGCTTAATGGTTTTCTCATTGTTCACTGTTATCTCTATGCATTGCTATCCATTGCTATTATCAGCACTCATTTACACCAGTGGAAGGTTGTGTATTTGTATGTGAGGACAGATACACAAAATCTGGTACAGATCCTCAGGTGATGTAAATTGTCATGGCTGTACTGACGTCAGTAAAGATGCACTGATTTCCTCCTCCAGCAGATGATTTGCTTTTCTGTATGTAAAAAGCACAGAAACTAGGTGCTGCTTCAGCTTGGCTCTGAGACACTTCTGTAGACAAATGCTCATGCAAATACGTTCTCTTTTTTATGTGCAAATATACATATTGCCTTGCAGCACACATTGCAAGCAAGGACAGGAGCTTTAGGCTGCTTTCTATGCTGGAATTTAGAAAAAGGATTGTTCCTGATCTACCTGCCCACTCCTGTCTATAACAAGAGATCTCCAACTGCTTTGTCACAGATCTTAAAATATACAGAGATGAAAGGGTCAGTCCAGCATGACAAGTGTGTTAAAAATAAATTTAGGAGGCATTAAAGTTTGATTTTAGGACTGCTAGTCCAATGCTTGAACTGAGATCTTAAACAGAGTCATTGGGCAGAACAAATCCTACAGTCAAGACTCTCATTTTCTCACCTAGGGCTTAACTAAATGAAATTACATATTCCAGAATAGATGAATACAAGAATAATACTAGTTCGTTTCAAGGTGCATCTCTTTGAGGGGAAAAAAAGAGAAAAAAAAAATATATGTATATTTAAAAATTAGATTAAAAAAAGAGAAAATTATCACATTTCAGACTCTGTCTTTATAAATGACTCTTCTTTTTTCCTTATTTGCTTTTATATGGTTCCATTGAATGTGGACCAAGTAACAAGCACAAGCTACAAGTAATTCTAAAGTGAATTCCATCTCTTAAACAGAGAATTATTTCTGGCTTTCTATAACGTTTTCCTAAGGGAGAAAAACAAAAGGTTTCATAACTGAGACTGGAAAAGAGAAATAAACCACTGGTGAAGTAGGAAAGAAAGAACAAGCAACCTAAAATGGCATTTATAGGGAAAAAAACAAGAAAGCAGAAGATTAATAAACCCTATGTACAGAAAGATTATGGAAGACAGGCAGTAGCTCTTTTTTTCCTATTTCAACCTGCATTCCAAGGCAAAATGGAAAAAATCCAGCTGAGAAATTTCTACAGTCTAATATATATATTTGTGTAGAGGTATTTTTGCTTGCAGAAGTGCACATCATTTTATCACATGAACTTTTTTTTAAATGACTAAGTAGATGCCATAATTAATAGAAGACCCAAATTCCAGCTTACAAGCTCTGTTCTGGCACTATCCAAAGACTAGATGAGCATCCTGAGGTGCAATTTCTCTGATTTATTCTGACTAAAAGTGTAAATAATTTCAAATAGGGCGTTGGTGGGAATGTGTACAGTCTACCTCATATAAGTAGCCACCTGCTGCATGCATAAATGATCTGAACCATGCCTGGACTGTATATTCCTGTGCACATCATTTAATGAAGGATGTGGAAGTGCCAGCTGCTGTGAAGAGGGAGACAGCCAGCCCAAGAGTCACCTGGCACTGAGGTCCTGGCAGAAATTCTCAAGGGCATTGTTAACCCCTACTCAGCTGGAACATTTTTCCCTTGATACTTTTCCAAGCAGCCATATGTGTATTGTTTTGAATGCTAACAGTGTCACCATGTGAGTCCACTGCTCCTAAAGCTTTCTCATAGAGCCTTACCTTGGATCTGCCTGGGAAGTGACAGCAAATGGGTCGATACAAAGCATGTGGAATTAAGGTACCCTTGCCACCACAGAAGAGCAGCCTGGTTGCATCAGAACATACAGCTGAGTGACATAAAAATATCACCATTTAAAAAAAAACAAACCAAAAAACAACAACAACAACAAAACAAAATAATGCATTTGCATCCCTTCTTATTTAAGTATTTTAAATTTCAGCTTTTTGCTGTTGTTTTCAGCCCCCAGCTCCTCTTGCTAAATGATTAGTATAAGTCTTTGCTATTCCAGGTACTGCTCTAACTGGGTTCAGGACATGGATAGAGAGGAGCTGTCTGTCCAAAGCACTGCTAGACATTGTTTCACAAAAATTCCTTCCTTGATACTTCTTGATGCTCCTATCCTAGCAGGGAGATTTCTCAAAATAGAAATTTCAGCCTTGACCCTGTATTGCTCTGTCTGGGACTTTACACAGCATCCTACTGAAGTCTTATCCCTGTGGGAAGAAGTCCTTGTACTGTCCTTACTCAGCAATTTTATACCTAGAATATCATCTTGAACCCTTCCTAAGCTAAGTCCTTTTCCTTCTCTCACTTCATCTCTTATTTCTTAAATATTGCTGTGAATCACTAACTCTATACTCCTCTGCCTGGGATTTTACAGGCCCTGCTGTAGGTACAGTGCAGGTGTGTATTATAAAGAATGTCTTAGCTGATTGCAATGGAAACAGTCTTGATATATCTTTAAATTAGATGTAGTCAAGGAGAGTCTACTTTCTGTTTTCCTCTCAGTATGCTCTTTATGCCAAAATCACCTAAGCAGGACTTTAGCATCTGTGAAGCTGTGCCAATGCAGACCTCTGTCATTTGAAACCCGCTTACAGCACCCGACTCCCAATAACTTCTGATGCTGAGACAGCACATTGCTGGCAGGGATTTGCAGAACTCAGGGCAGCACCAGTGCAACTATTCCTGGTGTGTGAAAGCTCAAGGGAGTTAAACCCTGAAATATGCTGGAGGAAATCTGAGAGACTGAAAGAAAGAGGGCAAAAGTAGAATTCCTTGTGTCCCCAGTGAAAGGGATGGATATCTGGGGTACACGACCCATTCGGAGTTGTTCCGATCTCTTTTTTTAATTGCTGGAGGTTTTTTTGTGCTGGTGCAATGCGCAAATATAGCAAAATATGTTAATGGTAAACCATAATATTTACAGTTATTGTTAGTTCCCATTGAGAAATCGGTAGGATTTTTTCTAATGCCTTTATCCTGGAGATAATCCATAGAATAGAGTATCAACGCACAGTTAAAAGGAAAAATTATGGAAAACAGCACCTCTGCATATGCAATATCTTCATTTTAAAGTTACATAATTGAGCTTTTGAAATTAACAAAAAAACCAGCAAACAGTCTCAGAACACAAGAGAAACTAAGTGACTTTAACATCATCTTTTAAATTGTGCCTCTTTACTAAGATAAAAAAATTCTATCCTAAACCAGTGCAAAATAAAATAATATAGATTTCAGTCCAACACAAATACAAAATGAGCTTTAAGACCTCTGGGAAAATGTGATTTTAGAAAAATTCTTCCAAGAATTCATAGAGTTTGTTTTGCATGAGGAGATATCTTGTAGAGCAAACACAGGCTAATAATTTAAAGACAATACTTAGATCCATTATGTCATGCTAGACAAATACTGTTTCTATGTCTTCTTTTCACTGTTGATGACATGGTTAAAAGAAGACTTTCATACCACTTTAATACAGAATGTTTGTGAATTTCAGCCATGTCTTTTGATGGAAGGAACTATAACGGATTATTAGCTATTATTCTAACTGTATTTATTGGAGTAAGTTTTCCTGCTAATGCCTGGGCTCAGAATCGGAAGTCCTTCCATAGACAGCTCCTAGTGAGAGTTTCTCTGATAAAAAGCAGCAGGATTTGGGTCATTTAGACGTAATCTGCTAAATTCAACCCTGTGGCATTTCCCTGATACTCAGTGAAGGGTACTGGGGATTGGCAAAGAAGACTGTGCTCTGATAAAGAAGGGATGGAAAATTTATACTCGCAGGATTTGCCGACACTTTAGGATGGTCCCTTAAGACAAGAGGCTGCCTAGTAAGGGTGATCTGAGCTATGCTAATCTGGCAACCTGTATTTTTGAAGCAAAACATTCCATGATGAATGACCTTATTTTTTTGTTTTTAAAGCTGTGAGGTGCTTATGCAATAGCCTCCTAAGGTAGAAAGAGACAGATGCCGTGGAATAATAATCAGCCTAATTCTTGCTGAAAATCTCTGCAAAAAATCTTTCTCCTTCTCCTCCTCTCCTTTCATAAGCAAGCTGAGTACCACCTTTTCCACACAAAGACATGTAACAACAATTAGGGGTCTCTGCATAGGTCAGGAATTCTTCCATTTCCAGAGACAGGCTTAGTTTTGTTCCCTTTTAAAATGTAGGTTTTATTTGGATTGGTTTTTCTTTTAAAGGCTTTAGGGAAAAAAAGTTGTCAGTTTTTACGGAAACTAACAACAAAAATAAGACTGAAGTTTTCTTTAAAATAAGAGATGCTTTTGTTGCAGAAGACATCCCTTGCAGGAGATTGTCCCAGCTGACATGAATAGTCAAATGTGTCCAAAAGCTCAGGTCTTCGCTTCTATCCAGAGCCTGAAGTAAGCTGGGCTGCAAAAAAACCTCAAACCTGACTCAAAATGAACAAAATCCCTGGGCTGTGTCTGAGGTGAGAGGGACCAGCACAAGTCCACACTTAAACACGCTGCCAGAACCTCCTGTTTTGTGAGGGCAGAGGAAATTCTATTACTGGGCAGAGACGGTGGGGCACTGCCTGGGTGCTGCTTTAACCCCTGCTTCTAGCCACTGTATCCCAAAAATATCCTTGCTAAAATATCCTTTTTGTTCTGTTTAGAGTGCCCATTTTCTGTAGTGAGCAGTCAGTCCTCTACTCTTGGCTAAGAGGAAAAAAAAAAAAAAAAGATAACATTCAATTTCAGAGTTTATAGCAGGGAAAAACATATTTAGACATGGGGGGAGGAAGGAAGAGAGAGCAGATACCTGGTCTGTGCAGGCATTAACATATATGTTCCCTGCTGTCACACAAAAGCAAAAATACAACTGGCAGGTTGGCAAGCTGAATCATAAAGTATATTGGGCATCCTGTCAATAGGTGGTAAAAGACCCATCATCCTCCATCCAAGTTGCCCTTAAGTTAGATTTTGCAGTCTCTTTGATTTCCCACTAACAGTCAGAGATGAGAGAGTATGAAACTCAGTATATACAATGAGTTGGGGGGAAAAAAAAAAGAACCTGCAGGAGTGAGAAATGTAGACTGTTTGGCATCTCTCATATTTCCTTTTCTATACAAAGATTTTGGTTTGCCTAAGCTATACAAGGAAATAGAAGCAGTCTATTTTAATCTTCCTGAGCAAAGAATGCTGCAGGGATTGCTCTGTTATCCCCAGCAGCAGCCCTGACTTTCCACAAAAAGGCTCCATCCAACCTTCTATCTATCTATCTATCTAAATTAGAAATATCATCATACAATATACCAGCAATCAGCTGTGTTCTTAATGCATTTCTCTTTGTATGAAGAAAAAATTTTAGCATGAAGAAAAAAACTCTACAGTTCTTCCCCCAGTCAAACTGCACTGCAAAAAGAGCTCAGATAAGGAGGAAGTATTTAGGCATATGCATAGAAATTGATTCTTCAGTCTGTGTAATGACGTATGTTAGAAACTCTCTGCAGAAGCAAGGAAAGCCCTTGCCGAGATGATGTTTCTTACAGAGCCTTCACTGCAGGGAGTCACTCCTGAAAATACAGTCAGGTTGATTATGCATTTTTATTTGGGTTTCTTACTGGTTTGACTTGAGGGATTCAAACCATGCTATTCTGGATTTATACCAATTGGCATGAGTTCAGGATCTGGCCCCACTTCATTTTTAGACTCCAGCTATTTCATGATGAGTAAGAGCCAGATCCTGCAAAGGCTTACTACCTGCATTAATACTCTGAGGAGCCCACTCACTTCCTCTAAGTTGTGATTGCAAAACTGAGTCTTACGGTGCAGCATTTTAGAAGCGAGCATATGCTTTTCGGGATTCAAACATGCCTTGACCGTACCTATTCCTTTAATAGCATTTCTTTCAATAGCAATATCTTCACTGATTTTCATAGAACTGCATGATCGATGCTGAGCTGTTACAAAGTGGTGTAACTCTACTTACAGCAGCTCCATGTTGTAGTTCTGCTTGTGTATTCCAAACAATCATGAGAGAGAAGGGTCGCTTTAGTTAAATTGTCAAAAGAGACAAGGAGGATGTTTTGGGCTTCTGTATTCATTTGTGTGCTACATATGTACTTGTGTGTTGTGCACTCAATGGTTTTGACATCACTATAACCAAGACAATAGAGACAATTCTAGGAAAGACATTTGATCTAGTTTTACTGCTTATACTAGTTTCTTTCTTATCTAAAAGAAGCCACAGCAGAAACTATGCTTCTTCTCCTTCTAACTTTACTAACTCTGGCTTTCGACCAGAAAACATCCTCCTGCTTTCCAAGTGCCTAAACAAAGGAAATTACAATACTGACTGCAGCTGTAATTACCAGCTGGTGAACTGATGGCATATACTGAATACATAATCCA
The DNA here is from genome assembly GCA_026413545.1 of Cichladusa arquata. NCBI lineage: Eukaryota > Metazoa > Chordata > Aves > Passeriformes > Muscicapidae > Cichladusa > Cichladusa arquata. Next base: position 66,756,356 of record JAOTQP010000870.1, on the reverse strand, counting down.
AGAGAATGTTGCTCTTCAATAGTAGCCCTTTCCACCACCTATAGTGCTGGAATGCTCATCCTTGTTTACTATACATTCATGCACACGCAATACATTTCAGTACCCAGTACTAGCAGTCAAGCTTTCTTCACTGAACATGAGAAATCAACAAAAAAATACTTTGTCCTTTTGGAGAGCTGGATCAGTGTCAGGTGCCACTCAAACAAACAAACAAACATAAGAAAACAAAACAGGAAAAAACCACAACCCACACACGAGGGCGATAAGCACCCTAAATGTCAAATCTAAATACAGCATCTGTATCTCTATGAACCTATACACATCACGTGAAATATAATGCACCTCTTACATCAGTGATGGCAGGAAAACCCCATCTCACTCCAGGGATGATGGGGTTTTTTTGACAGATACCAGCAACTTAAGGCAAGCAGAAGCGACCACAACGCTGCTGTGCTTTGCGAGGCTTCTCCGTGCCTCGGAGAAACCGCACTCATGGTCGATCACGGACTTATTTATTTCTGACAGACAATGAGGGCGCGATGCCGTGTGTGAGCACCGCGGGTGAGCTGCCCGAGGGGCTCCAAACGGGCTACAGACACTTGTCCACAGGAATGAGCGCGGTGAACCGGGAGGCTGATGCGTCTTGGAAGCAGCATCCTGGCTTCTCTTTGCACTCTGCCTGCTCTCCCCGAGAACGCATGGAGGGAAGGATTCCCCACCCACCCACACACTGCCTCTCCCTCCTTGCGAAGCTGCAGGGGGGTATAACCCAGCGCCTTGCTGGATGCGGGCCCGCAGAGAGCCCGCTGCCCTCCCGCTGCCCGCCGCCACCGCTGCCCGCCCCCTCTCCCCCTCGGCACTTACTCCGCTCTCCGGCTCAGGACGCCTTTGCCGATGGCCTGGGGGGTCTTGTGCTGGAGCAGCGCGGCGCAGCAGCCCTTGTCCCTGCCGTCCTTCTCGGCGGGGTGCTGGTGGCCGGCAGCCCGCCCGCCGCCGGGCCCCGCCGCTGCCGCTTTGCCCGCGGGCGGCAGCGGCTGAGCCGGGCG
>JAOTQP010000870.1:66641036-66755210 GCA_026413545.1 Cichladusa arquata | reverse complement strand
AAAGCTTTGCACAAGTAAATGCTTTCTGTTCAAATATGCCAAATAAAGTCAAACTTAGATAAGAATTTTTGCCTTGTATGCAGAAACAGACTTCCTTTTAAAAGACAGGTCAGTTTCTTGTTTCTGTAAGCCCTCCACACAACAAGAAATAGGACACTGATGGCATAAATTTAATCCTGCTAGTAATATTTAATTTCAAGCAATGAATACCAAGAATTTCTTGTCATGATGCTGACTAAAAAAACCTGTTATGACAAGTGCATTCAGGTACAGGTAATCAATTTATGAAGCTGACAAACATCAACAGTTTCAGATTCTTGAAGGTTTTATGACACTACACTGCAGTAAACAGAATGAAGGAAATATGAGAATCTGTGAAGCATGTTGAGGACTAACATCTTAAGTGACAGTATAATTGTTAGTATGCAATACTGCTATCTAATACCTGGCAACACACAATTACTCTTTCATTCTATAAAAGAAAAGTAATAAGAAAAAAGCCTAGAGCCAGTTTATCTTTGCTCTTTCTCTCCAGTAGTAGGAAACATACAGCACTACACACAGTAGTCATAATTGTGCAGAACACATTTAATCTTGTATTACATTGAGTAAAATTAGTATTTGTAGGAGGAGAAATTAATATAATTATTTTTTGGTGGAGGATTTTTTCTTTCTAAGTTAGCTTTAATATGATGAAAAGGTACTATTATAATAATTTTGTCTGAAATTCATCCTCCATCCGTGGAAGCTGCTTATGTGGCCTGGAGCTTCTAGTGACTTTATCCAGCAGTGCTGAGAATAAAGATAAGGTGTCTGACAATGTTTTATTTGCTCTGAGGTTCTTCTTCAGTAGTTCACCTAACTCTCAAACACTAGAACGAAACTGAAGAGAAAAGCTCAGTCTCTTTCCACCTTGTCTCTTTCAGGACTAACAGACAGTCAGAGGCAGACAAGACCTTCCCATCAGTCCTTTTGATAGGCAACACTCAAATTTTATTTTTGATACACTGATACACTGACTTTCCCCTTCTCTGCCTCTCAGACACCGACATTATCACCACTAACCTTATATATGTCTACTCCTCCTTCACTTCTCTCAACAATTTATCTTGGTACAATTCAATTCATATCCTACTTAGCACAGTATCTGTTCCAAAGCAGTACTTTGACAGCAATGGAAACACCAGTAGCACCAAACTGTGATACCTTCAGAGCACTTTACAGGTGTTGCAAGAACTGCTTCCTTTCTCTACTGTTCAAATAATACCAACAAGAACATTCTTGCTTTACTGTTCTTGTTATTTACTCTCCAGTGCAATGTTTTAGGACACAGGATGGGATAGCTGGAGAACACTGGAGAAAGGTTAGTAGTAACCATGGAGACCTGGATCGACATACATACTCATGGACTGCCACCAGCCAATAACTCAATTTGACAAAACCAAATTGGAAACAGAGAGGTGGAAGAGAAATTGGAAGAAAACTGGGTCACAGAGAAGACTCAAAGCCATCAGTCTACTTTTATTTAATGATCTGTCTTCATTGTAACCCAATGAAGAAAACCTTCAGTGGTCTCTGTGCATCTTCAACAGTGAAAACATCTGCAACACCACTTTAAATGGAGAATAGGCCTAAGACCAACTATCAGATTTGAACAAGCTGGTGAAGTCTAATGCTCTATGTTTAGTATGAAGACTTAACAAATTCCTGTAGCTGCTCTATTCTTCCTCTAGCTTGAATATCTTACCAAAACATTGATAACTTATGGAAAATTATTTCCTGTGCAATAAAAGCTACCCCCTTTACTATGAGATTTAAATGGAAATGTAAGAAATGTTCTATCTAGTTTACACATACTTTTCAGTAACTACACAAATATGGGTTTACTAGAACTAAATTTTCAACTCATTCTGTAAACTAAGAGTTTTCCTTATCAGTCTGGGGTGAAACAAAACCAGAAGCTGAATACAATTCTGACAATAAGATAAAATGCTGGAGAGCTCTTATGCCCAGGTAAGAGTATGCCATAGCTTGTAAGAAGGCCAATTATCATCAGCTATTGAAGCATTAACTAGGGGACAAAGGACAATTCAGTCCCCTGCAAGCCCAGTAAGTATCTTAGAGCCCTGAAGATGCAAGGGAACTATTAGCACTGTAGACATGTTCCACTTCTGTCCCTGAAGTGTTCACAAAATGCTACAAAATCCCTCCCAAAGAGAAAAGAAGCATGGCTTAGGGCTGCAATTTCTTATACATATTCAGATATCAACATAAAACTCTGACGTCATACCAAAGAAAGCTAACAAATATCCTAGAACAGAACAGAAGAGCTCAGATTTTTAAAATTTGTTTTAGACCATTATTTGGATACTACCAACATTAATATTCTGCTTTGCTTCCAGTCCCAACAGACTACGAAGTAATAAAAAATAATTTTCACATTCTACATGCCACTCAACTATCATTTGAAGCAGGGAAGGGTTCCTTCCTAAGTTTGTCAATGTCAGCAACATTCTAGCAGCTGGAGCTGTAGTGCAAAATGAGATTAAAAGGTAAAAGTATGGACCATTAGGTTTTGCTGTCTTGTAACTATAGGAACAGGAAGCTCACATCTCATATACAATTTTGTTTCCTACAAGGTGTTCAGTCATCCCCTGGATTATTCTGTGAAGACTTCTCCAGGTTGGAGATGCAAGCAAGAAGATTCAGAGCAAGGACATAAAGCTGTTAAAAAATCATGATCTTATCTTAAACTGCTAAATCAAAGGCATCTGAAAGACTTGAGAGACTCAGGTTTTAACAGATTTCACGCTGACATTTCAGGATGAGACCTGAGCAAACTATAAAAAGTCTACACTATTTATAATGTAAATCAATGTCTGTCACTGAATTTTAATTCCTAATATTAAAGTAAAATAAATGCATCCTTTGGGGCTCTCTTTACAGAAATTCTTGAAGAGAGATGGTAATAAGCTTTGGCTCCGCATTTCATATTTGTAAGCACACTGAGCTAGTGTCACAGTGCCTCTGAAACCAGTAATATACATATGAAGCATTAACACAATCCTAACTGAATTACTGGACAACACAGTGACAAAAAATTGTAAAATACAAATTCTTTTGCTCTGTTGAGATGAGAACAGGTTTTCTTCCTTTTTTTCCAAGAAATTGATAATGACAGCCATCAGTTATGCTTTAGATTTCTAACGCAAGACAACGTGTAAGATTTTTAAAACCAACAACTGAGTTATTATCTAATAATTATTCCACAGCCCAATTCAACAGAGAAAGCACTGTTTAACTTTGTTCATGGTGGGAGTTATTTAAATACATCTTTCTCCATCAAAAAAATTAGATTTTATATTTGCCCTTCTGGTTTACACAACATGCTGTTTATTTTCTGACCCACCAGAAACATCTTCACACTTGAGGTTCCATGATTACAGTTGACAACCTCATTATGTGAAATAATATTTGAGAAAAAAGTGAAATACAAGCAGAGAGACATGGGTTCTCATTTTGCTTGGATCACAAGTGAAATGGCGCAGCACTACTGAAACTATAACACTTCAAGTGGTTTCTCAAAAACATGTGGCACTGGAATCAAGATAAGCTTGTAGTGCTGATCTTAAGAAAACTAACCAACAGTCTATCTGGTTCTATCTGATTCTGCCTAAATGTCACGAGAACATAATTCTTCTATAAACACTGTTCTTAAAATGTAGGATCAAGAGAGGGGGGGAAACTATGAACTGCCTCAAACGGCTGAAATTCAAAGCAATAATTAATCATCTGCAGTGCAAAAGGATCATCCACAGTAAATTACACTGACAATTTTTCTTAAAGCAATATATGAAAAATCACTTTAGCATTGCCAGAACAGACCACCCTTCTATAATAGCATCTTAGAATTAATTACTTTAAATAAACTATGAGTGTGCTCCAGTATGGAATATAAAATCAGGGAATACCAAGCTAGTTCACAAATAAGCTCAGACAACTTTTGAAAAATGTACCCATTAAATATCACAGGGAAATCATTATCAAACTGAAATATTAACAAGGCATTACAACTTTAAGATAACAATATAGAATTCTTCAACACTAGGAAGAGTTTGCATACTGTCCTGGACTCTGACGTTTTAAGTGAGAAAAACTTCACAAGTTAGAAATCAGACATAGTTGTATTTCAGCTTTAGAGAAAAACAAGTCAACTGAACTATAGGAGAAAAAAGGTTGAGAAATTGAGTGCTGACAGTGCTAGGACTGAATCCTTAGAAGGGATTATATAAACAACAAACAGACTGATTTTTTTCTTTTTCATAGTAAATTGACTGGGACTTCATAGGAAACAACATTCAGTACACTGGCATAAAACTCTGCATACAACCCACTTCACTTCTAATGTTTTATTTTCCTATCCAACCAATAATAATAGAATCTCTGTTACTCCGTGGATGCTTAGAATTACAGAATGACAATAACTGAAAGGTAACAGACCAATTTTGGAGTATCATAATTGAAATAAACCAAGCAATCACAGTTCAATCTCAAACTACAGCCTACAAAATGCAACATTATTTAGCAGTACCATCAAAACCAAAACCTGAATTACAACTGTTCCTAAATTTATTAAGACTACCAAGTATCAGAAAAGAAAATACAACTTTTTAAAATAAGACATATTAAGGGAGAAAGTTTTTAAATCTGAATACAGTGATACAATAACAGGGAGGGTCTTCATGTTAAATGAAGAACATTAAAGGATGAAAAGCATCACTGAAATAAGTGGTTCTACCTTGACAGATTGGAAATGTAAAAGCCTCAGTTGTTTACATAAACTTTAAAGTAATCAAATTAATTGTTCTGGCAATTCAGCTAATCTACCAGAAATACAATTCAAGCAAACAATATATTATCTGCTGCCTTCCCTTGAGGCCCTCACATTTTCAGGTATACTGACAGCTTCTGCACAATTTCAACATGATTATCAGTTTTGTTTTAAAAACTTTCCACTGGAAAACTTAAACACTCTCTTTCCCTCCCTCCAAACCCTTAGTGTTTCCCATGTGACACTAATAAATGGATGTGCCATACACAAGGCCACAGATTCCACAGTGCTGCTATCAACACCGACACTTGAATCTGCAAGTAAATTTCCAGGACTGGAAACACAAAGATAAACTGCCCCAAGCTCATTCATTGTACTTATTTAAGAATTTCACAACTCTGGTTACCACTGAAGCATAACAAGACATTTATACCTGGTTGTACTTCACCAAATGGAGCCCAAAAAGGCCCAGGTCCAGCCACAGGTCGCTCATTATTCCCTCCGCTGGGATGGCGGTTGTGCTTCCTCCATGCATGTGGAGAGGTTGGTGGGGATTGCTGCGGTGAAACAACTGGAGATGTGGACTCCTAATAAAACAAAGGAATCTTTTAAGTTTTTTTACTGCATAACTAAATATGCAAAAGCCTATCTAAAACCATTATTTCTAGAAACAATCATCACTGCAGTTAAACTCAGTTTAGAGAGTGAAAATTTTAGTACTTATTAAAATGAGGGAACAGTATTAGTCAGGTACAGTATAACTAGGACTGAACACATTTACATCAAACAATGTAATCTAATACATTTTTAACTTTCATTCTTAATCAACATTCTTAAATCAACAGCAATGTTGGATTAAGTGACTTAGCTACAAAGGAAACTAGATTATTAAACTCACTTTCACTTGTGATAAAAGTTACATTTGAAACCAGGTCTCAAAAAAAATACTTACTGTGCAATTTATTGTAATACCAAATGTTAATCAAATGATTCACAGTTATTTACCTTCATTTAAAACAAGCCAGAATTAAGGATTGGTGACAAAAAATATCACCAAATAGGACATTAGGTTTTTTAATATGCAAAAACATAGATGCAATTTTTTAAAAAGAATGATGCCAGCTAAGATATACTTCTCTGCTGTACAAGGTAATGTTGCCATGATACTAAGGCTCACACTTCTCTTTAATCCCATGCTGTACTATATTCTTCCTGAACAGGTGGGAATAAAGAGAATCACAAGTGCAATTTCTACATGGAATCAGATCTCACAAGACATTCAGATCACCACTTTATTTCATTTCAAATAAAATACAAAGGAAAAATAATTTATATTGCACAAAGTATTCACGTAGTATATACTCCCTATATATTCCCTATATCTTTATCTTTTGAAATTCTTGTTTGCCAGTTCTCCCAATTTGAACTGAAATATATTAGTGAAAACAAGAAAGCAAATCTTGAACTCCAGATATCCTGAAAAGTATAAATAAAGCCAAAGACCTCAAAATCTGTTTCAGGAGTACACAGGAAGTTTGGTACTCTATGTAAACGTGTTAACATACTATCAAGCACCAACAGGCAAACTGAATGTAGGCTTCCCCAAAATTACCCAAACTGATTTACTTTGCCTAATCTTAATTTTCAATGGCAGGACGTTCTTATCCTCACTGGTACATGGGGGCAAGAGGGGAAGGAGTCAGGGTTTCCAGAGTACCACTTGCAGGCTGGAAAATGGAACTGAGGTTGAATGGCTACTGTGCTAAGCACTGTGCAACAGGTGATAGGAAAACCATGACACTGCATCACTTAAATCAATGAAAAGCTTTCTCTTCCATTGGCTTTTTTCCAAAGCCATCTTTTATCAAACCAGATTTGAAGGATGTTTGAATTTTTTAGACAAAACATCATGGAGTAAACGTAGAGAAAGCTATGCCTGGACACAGATGTTATTCATTTAATCCAGTATTCTTACAAATCAGATGGTCCAGAAAGACACAGAAGAAAAACTGAGGCAGACAAATGTATGCTAGTCTACCTAGAGGAAACTACTCACTATTTCTAGTAACTGCACGTGAACATTAAAACTTTGTGACAACAGTCATCACGAAGCAGCCCTGCCCTAGGCTGAGAACTGTGACTCTTCAGTAAGCCTCTGCCTAACAGCTGGTCTTACACTGCTGGCAGAGGAAGAAATTGTAAATATGATCCCCAACTTCAATTCTTCTAAATCTTTACTCTACATGTGGTTCATGTAATTCTGTAAAGCACGTAGTAACAGTAATCAGATCATCAGAAGCCCAAACATAGGAAATAATTAACTTTGTTCTCTGTGTACAAAACAACATTTTATCAGAATTCTGAACATTTACAGATTTCCCACAACTGATTTGGAGCTCAGACTCCAAAATTATTAAAAATCAAAAGCATGTCACCAGCCCTGATGTCAAAAAACTTCTGGAAGAGGCACAATCCACATTTTTAGCTTTAGTGTCATTATAAGGCACATATTCCCAAACCATTTAAAACTCAATTTATTCAGCATTACTGTGGCACCATCTTTCCCTTGCGCAATCCTAGTCACTCACAAATACAACTCATGGCATTCCTTCACCCAGCTAACTAGATTCTTAAGAGAGCTATAACCCTTAGCTGTTTCTTTTAAACATATTTATATATACACACACAAATATGTGCGTATATGTCAAATGTCTTGGCCAAAACACTGATGGCTTGATGCAAGTGTAAAGAACGAAGATGAAAGCCAAAAAAGGCTGGGGAGGAGGCAGGAGAGTAGAAACACTGACTCCCATTCAAAAGCAGTCATGGGAAAACACAATGAGTAGAGATTTACTGAAACTGCAACTACATACAGGTTCATTCACCCCTTGTATATAAGTTATTAACTATGTATCGGCCTTTACACTGGATAAAAAGTTATCAATTTTACCTAGAAAACATGGTTTGTTGTACAGTTTCCACTTCAGTTTTGCCTTGAGCTTCACACTTTAGTAAACAGAGGCAGAGTAGTTTTATCAGAAGCAACTCATCCTCAGCTGCAACACATCTGTATAAACTTAGAGCGTTTTGAGAGTTTATGAATGTGTTTGTTGCAACTGAGCAAGTAGAGTTGTTTGCTTCCACCTGTCCGATCTATTAATATAAGAAATTAATTTTCAAAGCCTGAAACATCCAGAATCAGATTTTTTAAAGATAAATAGGATACAGAGCCAAACTGATCTGCTCTTCCAAACTGTAGCATGTAAGAACAGTTTGCTTACTGGTAGCTACCCACCTAATCTCTTTGGGAACTTTGAAAATTTTTCTCAGCATCTGCACGCTGTAGTAGATGTTTAACAGATCAGTTACTATTAAAATTTCACTTTCATTTTTTTTTTAGTATTTTCAATGTAATTATATTTAAACCACTACCTTTCATTTTCCCTCTAGACAAATCTCATAAATCAAAGCAATTACAACATTCTGTATTTTACTATGTTAAGCCACATATTTTATCTCTTTAAATGACTATGGAAAATATCTAAATAAAAGCATGCTGAAAAATGTTTAATGTTTTCATGTTAAATCAAACTTGTCAATTACTAATAAAAAAAATAAGGTTATAGCTACCAGGCAAAAATTAAGTAGTGCATCTTAATTCAGAAAAACAATTTCACATTTAAAATCATTGTAACAAAAGCATTATTTTTGTCAGACTGGAATTACAAAACAGACTTGAAGTACTTGGATATTTTTGAACTGACAAGAAGTTACTAAAAATAGCATGTTAATAAAAAAAGGTGATATATGACTCTAAAGGAAGAGCCTTAGTGAAAACAAACAAACTGGCCTAAGGCAACACGATCACGTTCAAAAGGGACAACGCTGTTCAGAGGGATCTCAGCCTCACAATGGCATTATAAGCATACACGAGACAAATGAGATTATAAACCTTTTCCTGGGTCTCACACATTCAGAAGAAAACCTCCTAATGAGAATTTCAGAGCCAATGAAGGCAGACATGATATGTAAAGAGTAGCTTTAATGGAGTTGTGATCCAGGCCCTGATACCACCCCACCTGCTTATGAGTTAGTCAAGAGATCCACCACGATAAAAGATTTATGTAGTGATGGCAATTACATTGCAGAACCTGGCTTTTGTAATCAGCTGGCCTTCATACCAAAGAACAAAACGGCCCAAGGTTCAATGAGAACTTCTCCATCTGCAGCACTAAACATTTTTCAAGGTGGGATGTGTGGTTCAGCCAATTGAGGAAAATAATTATTAAACTAGAGACAAATTAAAAAGACATCAATCACAGCACGAGAAATGACACTGGTAGTTTTGTGAGTTCTTCAACAAAGGAACTGCACTACATTTAACTGAAGGTGAGCATACTTCAGCAGGGTGTCATACAAGATAGTTCCAACAATGTGGAGATTAATACAAAGATCTAAGGTGCAAAAGAACTGGCTATAGAAGGGGCAAAGCTGGATTGCATTAGAATGGGAATTACAAGATTGAAGGGAAGTTTCTAATAATGCTCTTGAATGACTAACATGGACAATAACCTAATTTGATACTTTAGGTAACTGATTACACACACTACATAGCATGCTTACAAATTGTGACAACAAATGCAGCAGCAGGCAGATGGATCCCTTTCAGGACATAAGGAACAGTCAGCAATCAGTATTTTACAGTTTTTCTTGCATAATGAATGTTAATACCAAAGGCCATAAAGAGAAGACTGGATGCACAGGTAAGACCCCTATCAGACCCCTACAATACGCCAAGTATGACAGATTTGCTTTATTCACAGCTGCCAAGGTATATGAGGTGAAATATATCAAGCAAAAACAGGAAAGAACCCTAGAAAATAGTATTAATACTGCTGAAATATCACTTGGAACAAGAAATACAAATGTAGCAAAATATTTTCAATAAACACGAATTCAAATTGGATCACAGGCAGAGAAGGATTAAGGATTACTGGTAAGTGCTTTATGAACTGAAACTGAGACCATGGATTGTTTTGTCAAGCAAAACAGAGCTAAAGTGGAATGAAATAGTTTTCCAGTAAATACTGGTAGTGCCCTGCAGCAAATACTAATGACAAAGTTGTTAAATGAACAGGCTGAGCTAAGTGGGAATTCCCACCATATTCCCATGAATATTCCTACTAAGGCCCTGGAATAGTTTTCCCCAACAAAGCCAGTGTGGAATGAAAGGCTTCACAGTTTCAAGAGAGAGCCCTGATCTTTTAAAAACTCTTCCAATAAAATTTCTTATAATAATAAAACACTAGATGCAAATGACATATGAGATCTTTTCCAGCTCTGTGCTTGTAAACAATTTAATACCAGGTATACTTTATCTGAAATTACCTGTTCAATCTACAAACAGAAGTGCACAGAAATGAACTACTGGCAAAACTTTATTTTAAAGTCAGACTAGTTTTCATACAGTTGAAAGAACTGAAATGATCAAATTCTGTCTGCTACAGGCACCAAATTTGAGCTTCTCCTCCTAAGGCTGCAGTGACAGCACTAAATATGATCTGGAGTGCCAGTAATATGCTTGATGCACCCATAGGCAGAGGAGTATCTCCATCTTTACCTTTATTTTCACCTGGATATAGCAAGGTTCAGCCTGTAAGTATTTGTCAGATACGTGTTTTTCAGATGTTAAAGTCTCAAAATCTATTGCAGCTAAAACTTCCTTTCCCAAAACAGAGGTGAAAGTATCCTAAAGCAGTACCTGATCAACATTGGATCATACTTAACAAAGCTGAAAAAAGTACTTGTTTTTTGGCTTCAACAGCAAAACACAAAACTGTCTCTAACACTGTGAACCTGCAGTCACTCGTGAGCTACTTTCAGAAGACACCAATCTCCTCCTAATCTCAACATTGTTGCTTCTTCTCAGAAAATTTTCAGTGCTCTAACGTTTTTAGTAACATAGCCACTACTATCAAGGTATAGATATGTATATACATGGTGGTAGCACTCCTATGTCACCAAAGTGCTCCTATAGATGTCAAACTGTCAGCAGAAGTGATAGATAGCCTCTATTTTATAGGAATAAGAAAATCTGTCAGAAGAAAAAAAAGAATTTACCCCCAGTGTTTCATCTCCACTAGGATGTGCAGTTAACATGCTATCCAGGGAGTGATGGCATCTTTCATTACTCAGCTAGACTCCTAAAATCAGTTTTGCAGCTTCCATGACTGCTAGCATGACTTCAGTCATCTTCTAACAGGATTAAAAAGATATAAAATTCTGCCCAGTGGTATATTTATAAACTACAAAAGCTATCACAAAGTAATTTGTAGCTACTCTTTGGAAACACAACCTGACTGCTATTTCCTGATTCCCTGCCTCCAAGTAAAGTTCATTGAGGGAACTGATGAAATAATGCATTGACAAAGAAACAGTTTTAGCTAGAACATTTCAGTAGATAATATACTGAGTAAGTTCTTCTACATAAATTATTTATGATTAGGAGACGTTATACTATGCATAACAAATCTCAGCAATATGGAAAGCTGCCTTTAAATGAACCAGTTTCTACAGATGAAGATTAAGATACTTTATGATTTCATACAAATATTTCAGCCATAGCATTTTAAGAAATGTTGCATTTTCAAGTGCTGGTCACATTCTCAAACCCTCAAACAGTTTAAGAAAAAACAAAACCCCAAATTTGCTAATGGAATATATACCAAGTACAAGATAAGCTCCATGAGTGAAATATCTAAGTTTAACTGACATATTCCTCCAGAACGAAGAGTGATCCCTACAAAGATGACACATTGTGCTTTACTTGCCAGACTTCATCTTTTTGAATAATCATCAGTCAAAAAGGTGGCATGAGAATTCAGAATCTGAAACCCTTTCTAGATTTTATAAATCTGAATGGTAGCTCCAGGTGAAGACAACTAAATCAGCAATTTTCATGAAAACAAAATCTGTACCCGTATTTTATAAAATAACTCAATTAGAGTATTTACACGGTTAAGTGAGAAATGTGGGCTCAAGCACCTTTCTCAGTTTATTTCTAACCTGGTATCTGAATCACTAAGTATTAGATTGGGACAAGAAATCTACTTGAACAGGTTCATTGTACAGTCAGATATGTAGCATCAGCCATGGAACATTCAGTTTTATAACAGGGTGCAAAATTAGACAATACTTCCCCGATGTTATAGACCATGAATACAACTTAGAACTGCTGGACTCAATGCTGTGTTGTCTGTTTCATTTGTTCCAAGTCTGTTTTCTGGGCCAGATCCCTCAAAGACTTAGATACTGAGGGTTTTTTTATTCTGATGATCTCAGACAGACTTGTGTAAAAAAGATACCAAGTTGCTTTTATCAGCCAAGACAGAGAAATGAAATTGGGATGCACATACACTTTTGTGAATACATGGCTTCTTTATTCTGAACTTGAAGACCTCAAACACCAGATTTACTTTACTTTTTGTTATTTTAACATTATGCCACTACAGACTTCTGTATCAAATTACAACTGTTCACTAAATAAACTCAACATCATGATGGAAGCACATAAAACACAGTTTCAACCCAACTAAAACCTCACAATCAGATTTAGGAAATCTGCCATATGCAAAGTGCTTGGTAGCTCTCTCAAACACACCAACCCAAAACTAGACAGCAAAAAGCCATCTTGAGACCTACTGCTAAGTCCTTTTCCATTATATTCCCCATCCTCCCTTTGAAAGAAAGGAAGTGGCGGCGAAACACTGATTATGGATTTCCTCTGCTAATTTACTTTTTTTTTACTTTTTTACTTTTGTATTGGATCAGTCTGGGCTATTTCCATAGAGACTAATAAACGTTTATGAGTGATTCCTTGATTACCACAGTGACTATGGGACATTTGCAAGTTCTTCAATTTTTTACAAAATAAGCCCAGAAAAAAAGCACACCACAGGGAAGAAAACAGGTCATTCAATACATACACCCTGCAAAATTTAGCATTTGTACTCAGTTCTTGTTTGTAGAAAAGAATCAGAAAGGACTTCTCTATGGAAAAAGAGCATCAAGACTGTAAACCCAAGGAATTATGTATGAGAAAGCACAGAGTTTTAAATCTTTACAGGTTTCATTAATTCAGACATCTTGTCACTTAAGATGAAAGAACCAGTGAACAAAAAGTAATCAGTTTTCTCATTATTAAAACATAAGAAAAAGCTATTTGAAAACTTTGGTCTGTTTTTCTGGTTCTCATTGTCTCTCCTTAACACTTAAACCACCAAACAATAAAATGTGAGGCAGAGAAAAGCAACTGTGAAAATTTACAGAATTTTTTTCTAAATACAGTATTTCAGATTTGCACGTATTAGAGCATGTTGAAGGACTAGAAATTCAGTGTTCCATGGCACTCAGTACTGCTGTTCCAATGACCAGGAAACTGATGGGAACTATTTAATAAATGATCTATTAATACCATAATAACTAAAACTATATCTTTGCCATCCTAACTTACACACTGAATTTCTTTTGTCTCAATTCTTTGTCCATTACTGACAATATTTTAAACACAGATTTTAAGACTTCATAAAAAATGTCTCCTATATGCAAGTATTTCAGAGGCAGATATGGTCTTTGTGCACAATATATATCAGTATATAGTTTTTTAAGAAACAATATTGAAAGCAACCCAGCTTAGAAGCCCTATGAAATTGACATCTACACAGCAAAGTAGTGATTAAGAATCCCATTTAATCTTTTAAGTTAATTTACCTGTTGATCAGTTGATGTACGCTGCTGAACTGCATCATGGCTCACAGAGCCTTTTTTGACTTGTATCCTGCCAGGTGGAGGAGGAGGAATCACACCTGAATATGAAGCTGGGTTATCAGCATCTGAAGAATACAAGGTTGTGTGTCTTGACTCTTGTTCATTCTTTGACACAACAAATCTGGGAAGAGGGAGGTCCTTTACTGTTAAAAAAAATAAAGCAGGACATTTACTACATATAAGTATGATGATTAAAAATAGAAACACTGCTCTAGTTTGAAGTTCAAATTTCACATGTTCAATTCTTTACACACTGAGACTGCTGCTACAGTCAAGCCAACATCTGGCAGCTGGAAAAAACAAATACCTATTCTGCATTAGACTTCATGATTCTGCTACCCAAGTTCTGACTTTGGGACACAAAGATGACTTCACACCGCTCCATTACAGCTTTAAACCACAACTGTGCATTAAATGCAGCAGCAACCAGATAATCTGGATTTATGTAATTTTTTGTTAATTTTGTCAACATTTCATTACTGAAGAATGATTTTCAAAATTTATCTACCATTCCTAGCGCATACAAAGAAGCAGAGTCTTCACACAGAATGGTTCATCAGCAAAACAAGTGCTAAAATACTGCAGTATATTCAGCATCATCTTTTGGTGAGCTAATGTCATGCTCTCACACTTAGAACAGATAATATAATGTAGTCATATGAAAAAGTGTGATTATTGCTTAAACACATCTATACATACTTTTCTACAACAAAAGCTAAATTAATTAATTGGGAATACTGGAAATACAACTGGAAATATTCCAATGTCACCCCACTGTGATATAAACAACTAAAATGCAAAATTTCTACAAAATGCTAGGAAGCCCGTTAGCTTTATGTACCATGGTTCAGAGTAGCACAACATAGAAATGAGACTATGAAAACCTTCAATTTCCCACTGCAAGATTTCTACCATTTTTATCCAAACTGCAATCTTCTTAGTGTTCCACTCTGAATAAACACAAATTGTGAATTTGCTGCACAGCTTACTTGGAAATTATGTCTCCAACACAAAACAAAATTACAAGCATGGCTCAAATTTAATTTCTCTTGCTGACTGCTTACATAAATTGCTTTTGAGCAATGAGTCAGTGGTACTACAACTATATTAAAATATGACATGAAATTGCATACTGTTTATTACATGAGCATTATACCCCATGCTGCAGCAGGAAAGTAACAACTGAACAGCAAACCACGGTCAGCCAAAAAGTGAAAAAGTTATTGCATACAAGTAAAAATGTTTATGTCTGCAAAACCAGGAAAATACAGACACTAGATGATCCAACTGACACAGGGCACTTCTGTGCAATAGGCTGTGCCAGCAAGAGTCACAAAATAATAGAGAACTCAAACGAAACACAAAATACTCTCTTGTCTTCTTTAAAAGCAAGACTAGATAAATATAGTTTTGTTTAGCTCTACTGAGTTCCTTCGTGACTAACCTGCTATTTTTACCTCTCTCCTCTCTGACTTTTTCCAGTAACAGCAGAAAAATCTCATTTCAACACAAATATTTGTTACCATTCAGAAATCCCTCAATGATGAATGTGAGAGCTGTCATGAATGGAACTAACCTTGATACTGAATATATCAAAAGAGTTCTCTGTATTTTTTATGCCTACATCCTTCCTAATATTTTCTTCCACCAAAAGCTGCATTTGTTACTTAAAAAATAAATATTGCTTTGAAATAGACACTGCTCATTCACGACTCAATTTTTAGCTTCCTGGAAGGAAAATTTTCTGGGACATAGGAACAACAGCTTTGGAGGCTTGTAGTATAACAACTACTGCCAGTATTGTTACTCTACTGCCCATCTGAGTAATCAAAAGAGCACTTGAGAACCAGTTGGACCACACTTATGCTAGACTTAGTATTGACTGAGTTTCCACTCCGCAACTCAGATAAAGCAAATTTCTTGTCTACTGGCAAGACACACACCAAAAAGCAAAAAGAACAAGCAGGAAGGCGAAAGAAATTCCCAAGATAAAAGAAAGAAAAAAATTAAGAAAATCTATGAAACGTATATAAAATGGAGAACTAAAAAGTAGATGTCAAAAATATAAGCTTTAACTAATTTAAAATGTCTGAAGAGAGAAAGAGTATACAGCTTAGCTTGGGATGGCTCTAACAGTTCATCTGCAAGACATCTTGGAGATGGAATATGGGCAGAACTAAATTTGCAAAGCTCAGAATCATTTTATCAGCCTGTTGCATTTTAATTGTTGAGTTAGCTGTTACAACAACACTTGAATCATTCTAGAAGCAGGAAATTCATAGATAGGACTGGAACCACTGCAACCAAGGCAACAGACCATAGCTAAAAACAGTGAGGGTAAAAATAAATGTTCTCTCTATTGTACTTGCATTCTGTAGGCTTGGAACCAGTTACAGAAAATTATTCCTAGAAGTTCAGAAATCATTACAAGTATTTCTAATATTGTCATGAACCAAGGAAATTATTAATGTGAAATTAAAGTTCCAATCGCTGTTAACTTTATAGCAGCATATTTTATATTTTGAAATTAACTCTGTACCTTCATTTAATTATTTCCTTCAAAATTCTTGTGATTTCTCTTTTTTTTTAAATAGAAACACCTCTTCTGGTTAAGGTACCGCACATTAAAATAAAACCATGCTATAAAATCCCTATAAAAAGCCTACATACAAATTTGTCTTTCCCTTCTCCAACAGGCATCTGATGAGAAATTCCACAGTTGTTTGATCCAGTTCCAGTTTTATGAGTTTTAAGAGTTGAAGGTTCTTTTTCCAGCTTTTTGATTTTAGGGCATTCTGCTACAACTTGCTAAAGCTTTAGATTAGGGAACACATTAGGAAGACTAGGGAAATAGTTTATAAACACACTGTGACTTATAAACAGAATGGAACTTGAATACTAGCAAAACATGGAGTAAAACAATGAACTTTTCCAAAAAGCTACAAAACCCCCTGAAAGCAGTATAAACAGTTTGTATGAGCCTAGCATAAACATAACTGTGAAAGTATAGACAGTGATTCCTTTATTTTTTATAGCTTTGTCAAATACTTCAGTCATATCAGACTGTTTTTAAATCTCCTTAACTGCTGTTTAATCTATATTGTTTAGACACAAAAACCACCTAAGATTTCTTTTATTTACTAGCATATAAAAATCATAACATTATTCTACAGATATGAAATCTACTAGTAAAGTCATTCTAAGGCAAAACTGGGCTCCAAAGAGATTTTTAACTTATGAGTTGTGTACTATAATGCAAGGGCTATAGTGCCTTAAAACTCATTACTTCATCTTCCTATGTCTCTTTTCATCTTACAGAACAACAAGGACATGGATCAACTTATCTCATTCAGAAGGCTGGAGAAGAGCCTCACATCAAAGCTCTTCCTGCAGCTCAAAACCATCTTCCTAGAATAAGCCTTCCTCCTGTTTCACCTATTTCACCACCTATATCACAGCTGACCCTTGAAAAGCAGGGTAACAGGTGATTTGGCCAGTAACAGACTTCAAAGATCTTTTATAGGTCAAGGTTTTCACTAACAAAAAATCTTAAACTAATCTTCATATCTTCTCTTAGAAGGGAAAAAAATGTCAAACCCAGAGCAAAGAAACGTAATGTTAGAAAAGACAACCTTCGGTTTGTCACAATCAAGGCTTCGGAAACCCAGCAGCTACAAAAGCCTTCAAATGCTGCATTCTTCTTCTCCTTCCAGTTTACATTACTCCTCTTAGTACTTTACTCAGAGAACACAACACACAGTTTCTCACATCAGTAATCAATCTGTAGAATTAACTTGCTCCCACGTAATAGGTACAAGTTATTAATTCATCCCACTGTGAATGCAATACTTATTCAATGAATAAGGTAGTTCAACTCGTATTTACTGCACAGTAAGAAAACAGTCTCTCCACATTTTTAAATTAGCAACATGTATAAAGACATATCACACTAATTTACAAGGTTATTCTGTAAGAATATGTGAGCCAACTACCAGTAATTGTACTCAGCAACTCAATCCCCACTCCCCCAGTCCTGTGATTTACCTGTATTTAAGCTTTCCACTCTTAGAGGGAGACCAGATTGGGCCACAGCAACGAGTTTCAAAGCAATGTAAAATTGACTTCTTCCAAAATAGCCAAGTCTTGTTGCACCACAGAGCTCCATAATCTGAAAGGAAATACAGTTACTTATAGAAAGAAATGTTAAACACAACTGCTATACAGATTTCATTCATTTCAGAGTAGCATGCTATGTTTTCAAGCACACTGACTGCAACCCCCTCCACAATGACCTGCAATCTTATTGAAGGGCATTCCAGTTTGTGCCAGGTCACTGATAAGATACTAAGCATGAAAAATTCCAAATCAGACTCTCAGAGCTAAATGATCCAGACTGCCTTTTTATCTACTGAGCAGTCTCATCTAGACTGCAATGCTGCAAATGAGACACAAGGATGCTCTTGGCATACCACAGTGAAACACTTGTTGAAGTCAATGTAGATGGCATCACTGCTTCTCTCTCCTCAACCACAGCTCCAGACAATCTGCTGGACAAGCACTCTTGGTAATCTTAATTACTGTTTTCACCTTCATTTGCCTAGACATGGCTTCTAAACACACTTCTAAACACAATTCCTCAGGGACCAAACTGCAGCTGACCAGTATGCAGTTCCCCAAATAAATCTTCCCTTACATTCCTGAAGGTGACTGTTACATCTTCCTCCAGTCGAGACACAACCCTAATCTCCACAACTATTCAAAGAGAAAGATGGCTTGCAACATTAGCCACCTCTCTCAACATGCTCAGAAGGATCCCATCTAATCCCATGGATTGGATATTTCTCTAGAGACCCATCATCTTTTTGCAATACTACTAGTTTCTCTCTTTCAATCTCATCTCAGGCACAGAAGTCCACGAAACTGGGCCTGTGACCATCAGCACAGAGAATCTCAGACCAATTTACATGCATAGGCATTAATTTCCATCCTCATCTTTCCCATCTGAGCTCACTCATGTTCCCTTGTTGGCAAACCTGGTCTCTTGTCACATCTGCATATTTTCCTAACTACTGGGATGTACTAATACTGGACTTAGAGAAAGCTGCCCTGAAAGGTTTCCCAGCTTTCAGAGGACACAGTTCTGAGTGCAGAGGAGCCCTACTTGCAGCAAACTCCAGCTGAAAAAGTGAATTATATTTTCACATAGCAATAACTGAGCTACCTGATGCACAAGCTGTCAGCCTGTATGTTTCAGCACCACCAGATCAGAAAACAGATTTCAGTAACTCCATTCAATGGATCAGGTGAGTTTATCAACTACAACTGAGCCAGATACAGTTCAACAAAAAACTACTTGGTTATTTCTTTGCCATGCACCAGGATTCTGGAACCTCATGAAAATAAGCTGCTGTAAAACCTGTCACAGGAAGGTGTGGGAAATTGACAAACTCTTAGTTCTAGAAAAGTCACAAGAAGATCAGCAGGTTTAGGGCTGTACATGCAGCTCAAATCCTGCTGGACAAAAACTATTGCATTAAAACACTTGTCTGTGTCTGCATCACACTTCACATATTGCCGCATAGCTCCTCTGTTATTTGTATTTTCCCATTGTAGTATTTCTGCAGCATGATGTCTGGAGAGAAGTCAGGGGATCACAGTGTGTTTTCCAAAATCCATTAAATAAAAAAATAATTCAATACAGTTGAACTCAACACACTAATTTCAACAGGTTGGTTGGACTACAAAAAGTGCCACCAGGAAAGAAGTGACAGTGTAAATTGACAGATGACAATTCAAATAAAAACAGAGGCACCAACATCTAAACCTTTACTCAAACTAATGCCAAAAATAATTATACTGAGTTTAAATAACTAGCAGATCTAAAGCAGTGGAGATTCAAGAGACAGCAAGGAATCTAAACCAGTGTGACAGCAAAAGCAATTATTTTTTAAAGCACTGTATGCTAGAAGACTGATGGAACATCCACATACTTGACTACAAGCAAAACAGAAAAACCTTGTGGCATAGCACAAACAAATGAATTAACCAGACTCTCATGAGTGTTATGAAAAGAAGCAATGATAGAGGCATTTTGAGCTTACGGAATCATTAGGCAGTAATGGGTTCGTACAATTTTAAAGCCACTGCTGAACTACAAGTTACCTTTTGTTGGAGTTTGTCAGTATTGCCAGATAGAAAAAAACCTTCAGTTAAAAACTGAGTTAATAACTACACTACTGTGACAAGCATGAGAAAGGAAAGGCAAGCACGGATTCAAAGTAAATATATATTAAGTACATCAGATATAAGTATCAAGAAAAGCAAAAAGCTAAGGATACAAAAAAAAAAACAAAACAAAAGCACCCAATCCTCCGCATCCACTCCCTCCCCCGAAAAATGCTCTTCTGCTGCTGAACAAGAGGTGTCAAATCCACTCATAGCTAGCTAAAGGAGTCCTCTGTTTCAAATACAGAATATAACCTAATTAGGTTATATTGAAGGTTGAAGGTTGAGTAAAACCACTAGATGCAAACATGTAGTAGAAACTCCTCTACAGAGTGACATCATATCCAAACATACTCAAAACGGTGTACTTGGAAAATCCCTGAAGCAGGATTTAAACATGAAACAAGTAATAAGCTATACTGAATGGGGGAATAATAATAAAAAATTATCAAAGGATTGCTTCTCTGAGATTTAGGTTTAGGGCTTTCATCAGCTTAAGAAGAGAGGATAAGGAATTTCCCTAAACTCTTCAAGGAATGCAGAGCCATCTTCAAGACAAAATGCTTCACAATTGGTTTAATCTCCTTAGACATGAAGAACCTCAGGTCACACTACTGCAATTAACTAGAATAAGGCAAACAACTCTGTGAAGCTCCAGAATTGTTGAAAGCCCTTGATATAAAAAACACCAACCCCCCCCAAACAAACAAACAAAAAACCCACAAAACCATGCCTCTGTACAGTAGCTGTGAATTATTAAATTGCATGCTCAGTCATCATACTGCAAAGATGTAACAACATCAACAGAAATACCAGAAGCTGGCAGAAACCAGACATGGCTGGGAAAGCAGCATGCTGTCAAAGAGCACTGTTCCACGCAGATACCTTCTGGAACCCTTACAGGTTTCAAATAAGAGGCCCCTGAACTTGGAGAGGTTTGTGAACCTTTACAAATTCCAGGTGAAGTGGAACAAATAATTTCTCTATCAAACGCAGCAAAACACACTTCCCAGAACTCAGGAAATCTCTCTGGGAGAGTCTTCCAGAATATCACAGTCTCCCTGCCCCCAGGTTCTTCTACAAGGCAAATGAAGCCTATTATCTGTAAATATTATTCATGCAAAAGTACAACAGTATTTAAACAGGGATGACTTCAATGCTAAAACAATAAATGAAGCAACATGCATGCCACCTACACAGTAAAGATAAAAATATTTCATCTACTTGAAGAGAGTTACTTAAGTATCCTACTGTTCCATACGAGATGGTGGCAAGAGGTAAAACCTGAAGACAACTTTAGCTGGAAGTTACAACACATGCTGTGTGCTAACGGGAGGAGGAGTGAACAAACTTAGAGGAGGACATTTTCTATCTTCTCATCCAAACTAGAGCATTGTTAATCAAAAAAGAAGTTTTAGACCAAGAACATAAACATGAAAATTGTTAAACACAAAGAAACTCTACACAGAATCACAGAATAGTTGAACTTGGAAAGGTACTCTGGAGATTATATGCTCCACTCTCCCTGCTCAAAGCAGGCTCAGCATGTTGCTTTGGACTGTGTCCAGTTGGGATTTTGAGTATATATATGCAAGCAGGGAAAACTCTACAACCTCTCTAGAAAACCTCTTTGAGTGATCACCTTTACAGTAACAAAGGTCTCTCTTATGTTTAAATTTAACAAAGACCATGAACAATACCATGTAAACCATGCACCAGAAATACAAAACAAGTTTTCACATTCATTATACAACATATATTTGACACAAACTTGAGTTAAACCAAACCATATGAATATACTTGTGCTTCCATATTTAGAAAATTATTTTGAGTTTTGCTGTGCATATTAACAATAACCTTCAAATGAAAAGCAAGCATTCCATTAAATAGTTGTTTATTTAAGATACAAAAAAGATAAGAAATGAAATTTAATAATTTCCTTCAGTTTTGTTAGTTAATAAAAATGTAACTGATTATGGAACAATTTTAACTTAGTTTAAAATTAAAAAATGTAACATATCAACAATGTTATTTCTGTATCTCGCATGCAGTAGTTCACTGATTAGAATTCTAAAGCTCTCTGCAAACTAACACATATGACAGAATGCTGTCCAATTTAAAAGTTTATTAGAGTACAACCTCAAATTGGGTTCTAGAACACTGTCCTACAACAATGCTTTTCTGAAGTCATGTACTCCACTCACCCCAGCTACAACAAAAACTAGACACATCTCTAATGTAATTCAGGGATGTGTAATATAAATTGAAAAAATATTTCCTAATCATTGCTACTGTAGCAGAAGAAAAAAAACCTGACATCCCTACACACTGAAGAACAATGAAAATTGCCTTCACTCATTTCTTCCTAGCTTGAATACATTTCTTTCCTCCCAATTCATTATTTTCTAATCACATTATTCTGCAACTGCTGTTAGATCAATTCCTGTCACTTCATTTATCTCAGTCTACCTCACTAATTGCTGACCACAGCCTGGCACAGTTTTTCCAACTACAGTCTCTCACCTATTGTCAACTGGACAAAGCAATACTGATTAGTCTGCTAATACAAGTTACAATTTTTAACTTCTCTTCAAAAATCTTGCTTGACAGGTAGCTTCACAGATGCAACAGTTGTTGCAAGACAGAGAACTGACAAAGATCTTTCTTTTGATGAGTTATTTTTAACCAAGTCAAGTCTCTGACCCAGTTCTTCACATGGCTCCACAAAGCTTGGCACAAGGTGGAACACAAATAAAAAAAACAAAAAACCAATTGTAGACAGATAAAAAAAGAATGCCACAAAAATAAACAGTCCAAGCATTACTCTGAATTCCATGTTTCAGCACATTGCAAACATTTAAAGTCTTACACCTATCCAAAGATCATTTGCAAAATGCATCTATGAATGGTAACGAATACTGCTATATTTAATATTTAGTCGGTATGAAGCAGAAAATGTTCATGTGCTGCTGAACATCAAGTGTAAAATTACCTCTAATATATGTATTTATCTTATTAGGTACTTAGGCATTGTAGTAAATATAGTTAATCAGTTGATACTAAGAATTCCAAGGCACAGAATATATTCAGGACATTGCTGTTCTCTGTTGCATAACAAATAGGTTTTACTGATTGTTCTATGAAGATGCATCTCAGTCTTCAGCTTCAGAACACAGGCTTTGAAAGAAATAAAACCAACAGCGCTGGAGGACTTCCAAGACAACACACGCTCTCTGGCAGTGAACTATTTAGAGTCTCTTACTGTCTGAGCTTTTCCTAATACTTCTTCGCCCTTGATTTTCACACTGCACAGATCCACAGTGGAAGCAGACTGCTAAAATGCCATCAGGAAGAAAAAGCTACTCATCAGCTTGGACAATTAATTCTCTACAGATACCTAGAACTAAGATT
Source organism: Cichladusa arquata (assembly GCA_026413545.1). NCBI lineage: Eukaryota > Metazoa > Chordata > Aves > Passeriformes > Muscicapidae > Cichladusa > Cichladusa arquata. The sequence goes on along the minus strand of JAOTQP010000870.1, from coordinate 66,731,917 downwards.
TCCCATTCCACAGGTCATTTCAGGGTCAAACATACATCTGTTTCAGTTAAATGAAATTTCAGAATTAATCACATCAGAAATAATTAGCTGTTAAAAAAATGACCCAGTATTTTAAGGCTCAGAGGAATTATTCTGCCCCTGTACTTTGGGATCTGTTTTACAAGCATGCCCACTCCCTGAGTACAGGGTTGTCAAATTTGGAGTCATGCTTTCACTTTGTAAATAGAAAAGCAGCAAAAAACACTGGAAATTTAGAACTCTGATTTATGACAAATAATAAATTCTTAACAGGTGAATATGCTGAACACCACACACAAAAACCTCACAGAACTTTTATTGCTGCTGGTGCAGTTATACTTTAGGTAATTCCTGAACTTAACCCATTCCAAAAGTGGCCTGCAACACCTCTTGTTGTTCCTGGAAGCATACAGATTCACAATGCATTAGCCTAATTTATTAAAGACACTTCCTAATGCAGTAACAGCTTTTTTGATTTTTCCATTTGTAATCCAAGTTTGTGGTCTTACTAACAGCTTCTGCAAAAGCTGTTACAAGCTCTACACATGAGTCTGATCTGCAGAGCCTCTCATGCAGAGCTCCATGGCTCTCCAGAGGTCAGCAATCCATTCTGATCTGGTAGTACGTGGCAACCACCACCCATCAATCCACAAAGAGGAGGCAGGTGCACCCTACATGCAACTACAAGACTCTGACTTATAGGAGCCACTTTTCCAAATGTCTAGAGTAACATACTGCCCTACTTGACTACAACTCAAAGAAAATATTGCCATATACTCTCAAAACCAGGGCAGAATAAAGAATTGTACACCCTTTAGATATGTTCAGTAGCACCAACAAAGGAAAATACAGATAGCCAGATGAATACTCATTTAGAAAGCAACTACCATCCTCCCAAGTAAAAAGTCACACCTTGAAGACCTCAAGGCAGAATTGCTCTTTGCTTGCATTAAGACTTTCTCTACTGCCGGGTTGTTTTTTTTTTTTTTTGCAGAGTAGATGTTCATGAGAAAGACACTTTACAAGCAGAAATGGTAATAAAGCAGCCAGAAGAACTGGAAATTAAAAAAAAAAACAAATCTGCAACAGCAAAAGACAGCCTGGGGAAACTACAAGAGCCATTTCTCATTTTTGATGAGTAAAGAGAAGCTCTTTGAAAGTGAGATATTCCACATACCTGTGTTCTCTTACTATGTAATTTTACATTACTGCTTAACCTAAATAGCTCCTCCCTCCTCTGCTCTCAGCTGCAGTTCCCCATTCCTGAGCAGTAACTGCTGCTTATCTGTCCAGTCACACAATGTGATCTCTCCACTCAGCAAGCCAACAAAAAGTTACTGTGTTAGTTATTTTCTCTTTTATTAAACTGAATCTGTCTACTGTACAACCAACGAACACCTCAGCAGACCTTCAGAAGTTTACTCACAGGCTTCATTTACAATAGAAAAAGTACAAGTTTTTTTATTATCAAACTGCAATGAATCTTATAGCATACATATCTCACTGGTCAACATCAGATAGTTAGAACTTGTTTTTAGGTTTGCAGTTTATGTTTTTGACAAGCAAAGCCTGAAGCAGAAACTGCAAACAAGCCCCAGCTGGCACACACAGAATGGCATTCTTCATCTGTAATCTTCTGCAGCACTTGGTCTTACTCTTGCAATCATTAGAAGTCCAACTGAATACTTATGAAGACTAACCAAGCCCTAACTTTATGTGTTGTTTGCTTGCTCTTATGTGTGTTCTTAAGTTTATGTGAGTAAATAACTTCTGAATCTCTACCAATGTAGAGCTCTTAAAAATGTAATTTATCTCCCTTAGCATAAACAAATGAATGGAATTACTTGCGTATAATTATCAAGAAAGCATCTAGCTTCAGCAGGCACTGAAGAGATACTTCACAAATATTCTAACTGTGGCTACTCCTATCATGCAGCATTAGGTGGAATATTTTTCTCGTAATACTAAAAGCTGAAGAGAGGAGCATTTATACAGACATTTTCATTCCTTTCAGACCTTCTCTATAATTGAAGCATTCCAGTGATTGATATTCTTTGCTAATAATTATTTTCTTTCTCTTTCATTTCATTTTTAACATTTCCCCCCATATATCACCTTCTGTTATTATGCCAGAACAATACTAACAGAAAAAAAACTCAAAGAACGAGCACAAGCTTCTGGGTTTTTTTTGTTAATGTAAAATGAAGATTAAGGCATCCTCTGATCCCAGATCTAGTGGTAATGCTGTGGCCTGGACAAATGTGATTCCTGTTATTCCTGGGCACATCCATGTAAGTTTACATGAAGCTACTGTGTCCACTGCTTTACAGTCCATCCCAGGCTTTTTCCTCTGAGCACCAACCTGAGCACTGTTAATTCGTTACTTAGCTTTACACTGCTCTCCTCCTCCCACTGAGGCCAAGAAGCCTTAACAATGTGTCTATCAAAATCTTAACAAACCTTGGTTAAAGTTCTAAAACCTGCACATTTACAGAGCTACATTTCACACTCCATTGTTAACATTAGGTCTTAAATTATTTAAGGTGCTTCAAATCAGAAAAAACAAGTCATTCACACTATTGTAATAATAACAGACTTTTCTACAAAAGTCCCAACTACTAGTCTGCTGCAGGAGTATGTCAGTACCTCATAATAAATTTTACATAGTTGGTCATCCATTTCTGGGATTATTGAAGTTGAAAGATATATTCAAAACTGAGCCTACACATTGCTCTGTTACCATACTTCAGAAGTATTTTAGACGTCAGAAGTTAATAATTCCAGAAATTCAGGTCAGACTATCATCTTTTCCAAGTATTTTAACCTCTCAAAACACAGTTCCTGTACACAGTCAGACCTGCCTAAATTATGTTGTATTTTTTGTATAACAAGTGTAGGGATAATTTAACTCTTCAGACGCTAACCCCAGGTGGAAAAACAAGCAAGTCATGAATATGATCACCAACTTGGTATTTTAATTTAGAAAGAATGACATTGCTGGCTTAAGAATATTTTTATGATCAACAGAAATGCTAAAGGAAAAAGAGTAATAGGAAAATGTATCAATCATTATTGGAACTCCATTGAGAAAAATCTGATAGTCAACATATTTCTCCCACACTCACTTATTACTTCAGACTCCTTTAAACGAACAGGAGAACTCCAATTTGACATCTACGAACTCTACAAGAAGGCCTAACCTAAAACAGCAAATATTTATGACCAAATAGGTAGAAAACTTGTCTGCCAGGACTATTACTTTGAAAGCTAGTAAATACAACTGAAAAGTCATAGAGACTGCCAGCAAAGTCCTGTAATTTTACAGTATCTGCACTAACATTTACAGAAGATTAGACTAAGATGAAGGCATGTTTGCCATTTTCCACAGTCAGTGAAGTAGTTAAAACTTCTAACACAAAAGAATCGCTTTTACCGGTAAAAGACCAAATTTACAATCCATAATTTTGTACAGCCAACTTGATTGTAAGACAGCTGCATTTGCCAAAGGCCCTGATATTTCTGATTCTAGAATTCTATCCAATTATGTCAGAAAGATATTAATCACCTCTGCTGTCATCTGACAGCATGTTTAAAAAGAAAAGAATAAACTGCTTTCAAACTAAGCTGAGCTGTGATACTTGAAATTATCTGAGTGCTGTGTTGGCATACAGAATTATGAAGGAATTATTTACTATGTAAGTGACTGTACAGTATGAATACCAATTTCAAAGGCTCAAGAGCAATTACATCAAGAAATATAATTCTAATAGACTCAATCTAAAGTCCTAAAGTTTTGCCATTTTTGTTTCAAAAAACAATGACTGTTCTTGTAAATGCTGCTGGGATATGAGACCACTCCAACTAGTTAACTATAAAAATAAACTAATTTTTAGCCCACTGTAGTCTCTGTGAAAGTAACATTGCTTAAATAAAGAATTTTACCAGAATTCTGCAGAACATCAAAGCATAATTCACAGGATAAAGAGCAGATTAAAAGCCATTCCTAACAGAAAGTACACACTTATGTACCTCATCAATACAGGGAATCAAAGCCAACCTACTGCTCAGCTGCAAGGACAATACTCTATTACAGTGACATTTGAAGGAAAAAAATAGGTGATTCACAAATCAGATATTTTTAACTGCAGATCCAGGCACATACAACAGGTTTTTAACAACTTTTGTTTACTAAATGAGGACTGGAATACAGAATAATATATGTATGCAAACATCTTTTATATGAAAATACATAAACATGTACAAATTATATGTAAATTAGGTAATTATAATAATAAGTCTACAGATTCATCAATTTTACTGTGCTCAAAAAAATACTACAGATTAGTAAGAAAATTGCTATAGTTAGAGATATCTACACTGGAAGAATACCGCGATAATGACCTGTTGCAAATATTGCCTCAGAAGAAATCTAAACTAATTTTAAATCTTTTCTATGTGACATTTTAATATAAGATTCCAAATAATTTTAAAAAACCCAAAATGTATGAGTTGGATTAAATAAAGTGATATTTTTTCATTTGGGCTTGTTACAGACTACTTATAGGTCAGTATTAGAGAAGAAAGCTTCTTATACAGCACACATGTTTTAAAGATCTAAAAGTGATATCATTTTAAATATACTCCAAATTCATATGACTGAAAGGAAGGCATGAAATCTGCAATGTATGAGGAATACTGATTTTTTACCCCATCAGTTCTGAAAGAATAATTCAGCAAATGAACCAGAATGAGTTAGAGTCTTCTGCATGTCTCTGCCTCACAGGCAATCCTAAGCATGCCCTGGCTCAGCTTCCATTCAAAGTTGGCATTTAGTAGATTCCACTGATTTGACAAACATGTAGTCTTTTTGTAGGAAATTCATTGAAACAGTAACTGCAACAACACGATAATGGCAAACAAGCTGTTATTTTCCTAGATCCCTGTCTCTCTTCATCCATTTTCCAACAAAGAAGCCGATATTTTTAAATCAAGAACCTGCAATTTCATTTTGCCACATTCTGCCTATAGACTGCAATTCCATTTATAATTGTGCTGCCTGACAGCAGATGAGCTCTGGCATTTGAGAAAACCACCAGTGCATCTTCTGTTCCCTCTATCTGCCAAAAACTACCACCCCAAGAACAACAGAAGGCAGCATACGCCTGTATCTCAGAGTCTGGACTTCTCAATGAAGCAGGTGCATCACGGGTACACACTTTCTTACAACTTCTGATGTGAGGGCAGCAAACTCACAGAGAGTTGAGGTAGACAACCAGAGTGTAATTTTCGCCATCAATGAAACAAGAACAAGCAAAACCAATCTGTCTGTAAAGACTCCTTAAAAATAAACAAAAAGCTTGAAAGTGGCTAACAAGAGCCAAAAATAGCTTTATATGAGGCTTTTACTGAACTAATAGAAGCCTACTGTAATTGAAGTAACTGGGTATGTTCAATTCATCTGTCAAAGACTTTCTAACACTAAATTAGAAGTCAGGTATCATTGTTGTACAATGCCAGCACTGAAGATGACAGTTCATTCATTTTAGAGAAAATACATGCCAATACTCACATATTTGTAGTTTTATAGTAATGCCGTATTTTAAAGCAAGATGCTTTGATTCATTAATTTCAGATGAGTACCATATGCACCACTGACTTGCTTCTTGTCTGATTAAGTTTCTGTGATTCATAATCAAGAGTACAAATTCCCAAAATATTCTACTATTAACTCACCTAAATAAGAATTCTACAGATCTAACAAATGGAACAGCCACTATATTCATTCCATGCACAAGTAACGAGTTTCACAATACATTTTTTGGCTAATTGTAGCTTTTACAAGCAATTTCCTCACCACTGCAGAGACACCAAAAACCGGCTTTATTAGCATACACACCTGAGCGGTTTAGGTCAGATGTGAAACATGCTTTTGAAGCCAATTTCCCTGAGCACACTCCTCTGCACAGCCACTCGAGAATAGGCACTATGTTTCTTTTGTATCAAGCAAAATAGAAGATACACCCTAGGACAGCACACAATGAATCCCAGCGAACATTCAGTGCACAGGACCAGGCTGGAACTCCAGCAAAGGGAAGCTCCTTAAGTACATAAATACGCAGGATGACAGCTCCTCAGGACAAATCGTGTTGTCACACCGCTTACACACACAAACACCAATGCACATGCATCTGAGCCACAAGCTGAGGAAAGTGAGAACTACATTTGACAACACCTTCTAATTTTTGGCTGAACAAGCTCCCTGGACCAGCTGTCTGTTCAAAGGAAATTCAGAGTGAGCTCCATCTTCCAGTGGTTTAAGCTAACACAAACCCCATGCCAGGTCACAACTAAAATATCCAATTGCTCTAGAACAAAGAAAGTTCTCTGCTTCCCCTCTGTCAAAGAGTTTTCCTGTCTCCTTTCTTGTGCTAGCACTGACATTCATTCAACCCCACTGTCACCTGATACAGAGTTACAACCAACAAAAAACTGTGATTAATTTTCTGCCTACACAGCCCCTGATGCCAGTGTACAATAGCATTGGACAGGAACGAGTGTCTTTGCAAGAAGGAACACATGGCTGACGGAAGACAGGAGCACCTTCTTCAGTGCCAACTCACCATTAGATTTCTGACAGCTGCAATGTGAAACCACACCCTGAGAGTGATCTGAAGACTCATAACTGTTGTGAAGTAGCTGGATTTCTTACCCCAACACACGCACTTTCATTCGCTCTTTTATGCAAGTCTTCTATGTGAATGTTCATTTCAAGGATGTGCATAAAAAAGAAGAAATGCGGGTTAATAGAGACTGGTGCTCTGACACATGCATTTTTGGCAGGGTATTTTTATTCTGGTAATAAAGTTGTCCTTTTGTAGGTGTGTACAAAATAGACATCTAGCTTTTGCTTTCCAGGGTGCTGTAGCTTGGTATACAACACCCGTAACAGTTTCAGTCTTCTACGTGTTCATTTATCCCCACTAAACAGACAGCTGACTGTGTCCATCAGAGGGAGAAATTAAATTGATTAGGAACAATGAGACACACATATTGACTTTTGCTCCTGTGAGACAGATCTCTCACAAGGATGCAACTCTTAGCAAAAAAGGCTGCACATATATCCAGCCTCTAGACAACAGACTTGCAAGTAAGACAAGTCTAAAAATGCAACTGTAAGACATTTTAATTTCCAATGGAATCAGTTCTGAACTATTCAAAGGTACCTACCAACCACTGAAAATGAAAAACTCTGAAGTAGTTCCTCAGGACTACTTGGTCCCCTTGAGCTTGAAGAGCAACAATTTTACGCTATGTTTTGCACACCTACAAATGTACTTAGCATTCATGTGACCAGTACTACACTTGCATTCCAGGATTATGTAAGGATTGGGTAACTGAATTAAGTTCATTTCCCCACAAGCATCAGGTGCTTCAAATGAACAGGTAAAAACACAGCACCCATGTGGTCAAAAGAAAATTCCACCCCCTTCACAGGGTTTCTTTATTTCTTAAACTATTTCATCTTGAGGTTTAAGTTACACAGTCTCAGCTTCCAAACCATCAAATGCAATTTCCCTTTGAAGAACACCAATACAATATATTCATGCCTGTGTTAACCTGGGGTAGAGCCATACCTTAAGAAGAACACAAAATAACTAGACAACTAAATTCTTTTCAAAGTACAAGTACTTTACAGGTGACCAACTGTGATTGCACATGATACTCATAATGGGTCAAACTGCTAAGGGCATTTCAACTTTCTTTGTACTATTTACAGTCTCATTCCTCAGGCAATCTAATATCTTGTTTGCCATTTTAACTGCAAGGTTCTCCTTGAGATCACTACAGTGATAAGCCAGGGCTGCTTCTTGAGTTTTTTATTTAATTTATTTAGGACCCATGGAATGATGCCCAAGTAGTCTCTCTTCTTCAGATGCAGTTTACTTTGTAGGAAAATATCCGACCTCCTCTGCAAAAGATAAGGATATAATCTGTGGACACTTGTTTTTAAAATTCCAGGTCTTTCCAAACTCTTGAACTAAATTCCTGCATGAAATAAAATCTTTAGCATTAGCTTATATACACTGATTCAGAGAAGTTTTATGTAAAAGAAGTTTCTAAATACAGTGAAGATGTAAACATTCACTTTCCCTGGGATGATTTTTCTGAAACTGGTTGGCCACACACAAAAAGCAGCCGTGGGTGGCCCCTGAGAAACCTTACTCATAATACTGAGCATGCACACTCTCCTACCATTAAGTCCAGTCTAACAAGTCATCAAATAAGAGATTACTGGTTTTACCAGGAAGAACCATTTCTTATTCAGCCCTCTCCCACTTCGTCGTGTCTTAAACTCATTTCAACTAATCAAGCTGGGAGGCCCAAAACACACCAATAGTCAGCCTAGTCAGTAAGTGTTCTCCTGGCACTGAATTTCAGCATCCTGCAATTTGTGTTTCTAGCAACAGTAAGTTTAATACTTGGTTAAAAGGGCTGCTTATCTCACTAGGCTGAGGATGAAACCGCATAAAAGGCGGCACAGCTTTCTAAATACAGCTTTACCCATAGCAGCTTAAAAGACTACGTAAACTTTAAAGCACTGAACAATGACAGAGGGAACTGCAGAAGCAGCAAATTATTACAAATAGCTGTTCATAAGAATGGTTCACTGGGAATACGTTCCTCAAATAATCACATATGCACACTAAAGCAGACTTTCCCTTTCCTATGCAGGTAGCTCTGCAATACTGCTACATGCTTTAGTGTAACCTGGCCACAGAAGTGCTAAAACTGTGCACATACATCCTGCAAGTATGGACCCGTGTCAGTCTTAACATCACATTTTTCATTGTTAGAAACATTTGGCTGACGACAGGTAAGTTAATTCTTGCCGGCAAGTGATGTTCAAAAAAGACTGCATGGCTTAGGTGAAGTGGACCAGTGTCAGCAGCTCCTAACGAAACAAAACCAGATTTCCTTCTGTGCTGCTTTTCATCAGCAGATCGTGGGGACAATCTCACTCATCCCCCCAAAAAACTCTGGGGGTCTCACGCTGTGGATGGCCTCTGTCGACACACGATATTTTCCTACCTACCAGTTGCTGGACGCTGCCAGCAGAGACACCACCAGCTCCTTCCCGGCCCTGCAGTCGGAGGTACATAAGGGGAAGGGGGGGCTGGCACAGACCCCGTGCCCTTCCCTTGCAGCCGGAGGGGCTCAGGTGGCCGGTCAGACAACAGCTCCATCCTACCGTGTCCAGTCCTGGGCTCCTCAGCTCAGGGATGACAAGGGCAGACAGGGTCCAGCAGAGGGACACAAAGGTGATCAAGGGTCTGGAGCTCTCTGATCAGAACAGACTGACAGAGCTGGGCCTGTTTAGGCTAGACAAGACTGAGAGAGGATCTCATTAATGCACATAAATATCTCAAAGGGGATGGTGCCAGACTCTTCTTCAGACAGGATAAGGAGCAATGGCCGTTTACTAAATCACAGTAAGTTTCACCTCAACACGAGGCACAGCTTCCTTACACTGAGGACAGCAGAGGCTGCCCAGGGAGGTCGTGGAGTCTTTCTCTCTCTCTGGAGCCCCTCAAACCCCACCTGGACGTGCCCCTGTGCCACCTGCTCCAGGTGACCCTGCCTCGCCAGGCGCTTGTACGAGACGACCTCCACAGGTCCCTTCCAACCTCAAAGATCTGCGATCCGCGGCTCCCCGCCGGCGGGACGACCCCCGCCCAAGGGCTGCGGGGCGGGTGGAGGGGCAGGGCCGGGCCGGGGCCATCTCGGCACGGCGGGGCGGTGCCCGGGCCCCCCGACCCCCGGGGGCCCGCGGCGGCGGCCGTACCTGCATGACCACGTCGTTGGGCAGCTGCGCGGCGCGGAAGAGCTCCAGGACGCGCCCGTTGGACGCCACCTTCTTGGTGCTCTCGGTGTCGCAGTAGGAGAAGAGGTCGCAGTAGTAGCGCTGCTCCGCCTCGCTGAGCGTCACCCCCTCCATCTTCCAGCGCCGCGGACCATCCGCGTGCGGCGGCGGGGCCGGGGGAGGCGGCGGTGCGGCGGCGCTGGGGGGGCGCACACGGGACACACGCGCCGCCGGCGGCCGCGCGCTCCCGCGGAGGGGCAGGAACGGGAGCGGGCGGGAGGGGCTCCCCGCGCGGGCCCGCCCCCGGCCGCGCCGCGCACGCGCAGGAGGCGGGCGCCGGGCCCCCGGGCGGGGGTCCCGTGTGTGCCGTGTGTCCCGTCCGTCTAGTTGTGTGTAGTTTTGGCTGCCGTGTTGATAATGTCACTGTTTTTAGCTTACCTGGTTAGAAACATACAATCATTAGGGTTGGAAACGTTCTCCAAGATCATGAAGTCCAACCTTGGACTGAACAGCACCATGCCCGCTAAACCATAGCCCTAAGAGCCATGTCTGCTTGTATTTGGGACATCCAAACTTCCTGGACAGCTTGTGCTAATGCTTAACTACTCTTGCAGTGAATAAATTTGTTTGTAATATCCAACCTCCCTTGGAGCGGCTGGACATTTTCCCTTGCCCTGTTGCTGGTTGCCTGGGAGAAGAGCCTGATCCCCACCCTACTACAGCCTGCCTTCAGGGAGTTGTAGGGAGTGGTAAGGTCTCCCTTGATCCTCCTCCTCTCCAGCTGAAACACCCCCAGCTCCCTCAGCCGCTTCTCACTTGACTTTAGCTCCAGACCCTTCACCAGCTTCATTGCCCTTCTATGAACTTGCTCCAGCAGCTCAATGTCCTTTGTGCAACCTGAATGCAAGGTTAAATCCCTCAGAAGCAGTTTCTGAGGAAAATGAATGTTAAAGGAACTTGCTTGGAATATCCGGTGTCCTTTAGATTCTTTGGAAGAAACCTAGGGCTTATTGTGGACTTTTCCTGGTGGTGTAGGTGCCGTAGATGTGAGACCTCACAGGCAGGGCGTTTGCTGTTAGACTCCATACAGGTTTTCTTCATTTTTCAAGAAATACCTTCTCTTGCCCTTCTTTATCCATAGCCATAAGTATTTGGAAACTTACAGCCTTAAGTCTTAGAGACTAGCTGTGTGGTTTCTATTACATTCATCAGTAAATAACCTGGCTAAGGATAATAAAATTATTTTAAGGAACTTCTGTGTAGATCCATGGGATTATTTCTGTAATGGGTAAAATCCTATCCAATCACTGTGAGTGTGGAAGATCCAGGAGGCATCACAAGCATTCAGGTTTTAGACAAGCATGCCAAGAGATTTGACTCATTGTACAATAAGTGCAAGGCCACAGAATGAAAAGCAACTAGTTTTAAGTGATTTTGAATGTAGTGCTACTCTCATTTTGCCTTTTCAGATCAGTAAAACCTGCACTGTAGCCAGGATTTCATAAAGTGAGGAAAGAAGAAATGTGAAAGAGAATCTCTGTTTCAGATGAGCTGAAAGGTGTATTTCCAGTCTCTTCTGTTCACAGATAGCCTTAGGAATGCAAACTGATGCAAACAGAATCAGGATTAGAAACTGTTCACAGACTCCTCCTAAATCAGAGCTGCTATTCACAGTTCTCTTCTAAGCACTTAGAAGTGGCTTTGGAGTATCATGAAATGTTGCCACACGTCCCCTCTGTGTTGGGGGAAGACTTCAGAGTGAACTCTAAGGAGTATGAGTATTCAAATCTGACACAGTTAGGATTTTATTGGAAAATTGTACAGAAAACTTTTCTCCATCTCATTGCCTAGTGTTTCATTAATGTTTTATGACAGGAGATTGACTGAGCATTAAGAAACTGCCATTATTTAGCAAGGAAAGGGATGGTTATAGGGGAATGTGAAAAAAGGCACATGCAGGAGGTGAAAACACCTGAGCTATATTTGGGGAAGAGTGGAAGTGATTGTTTGAGAAATTGTGCTGGCATGCTGTCTGCTTTTAAAGGCACTGAACAGCAGTATTTCAGTCTTGCCTCACAGGAACAGAGTCCAGGGACAGCAGTGGAAATAACGTGCTTTGGGCATTGGTAGATTCTGGGATACAAACAGGGGTGGCTATGTGCACACTCATACATGTATGTACACACAGCATTGTTAGGAGAGACTTCAGGCACAGATTGCTATTTTGGCAGAACAGAGGAGGCTGTTTTAAATCTTAAGGCAAGCTCCGTGCAGAGTTCTGGTTTTGCAGTGGACACCATGTTCCTTTGCAGCTCAGCTGGATAAAGAGATGAAGAAATAAGGGTCATAGGCATCACACTGGCCTATCCAGGTGAAGTCATCCAGGTCATGGAAAGTATTCTTAAGGAAATACTAACTAAAAAGAAAAAATAGTCCCGATTTGGATGATTTGGGCTGGGGCAATACAGCTTAGAAGTCTTGTGTCATGGTGCTTCAATGCCTGTCAGAAGATGTGACTTTTACTGCACAGAGTGAACCTGATGTATACACTCATTCTTTCTGCACCTTTAATTTGCTTGACCAGCCTAATTTGCATTAATGAATCTTTGTCATAAATTAAACAGAGACCTACAGCCATGTATTGGTAAGCTAAAACCAAGCAGATTAGTAGGAGAATAAGAAACAAACCTGTTTTCTGTGCAGGTGTGGTGACTGGTGGACAAAAATGCTACAACCAGCCCTGACCTTCCAGGTTGCTAAAGAGAGCACATGCCAAAGGAAATGCAGAATGCTTTTGTGCCATAGGAAATGCAGAATGCTTTTGTGCCTAATATGAGGGACTAGGCAAGGATCTCCTTACAAAACTTCAAGTGTTAATAAAGTTGCATAATCCTCTGTAATAAGAAAATTCAGCAAAGATGGGGAGGAATTCCTCCATCGAGGAGGAATTCCTCCATCCAGGAGGAATCTGCAAGCATATCACCAGAAACTGAATGTCTTCTTTCTCTCTGCAAGATCCTGCATGGCCAGAAAACGCCTCCTCTTTTATCCAGCCATCATTGTGGCCCTTTGATTATGCTGCCACAATACCTAGCACACATCATTTGCAAAGCTCTGCACACTGGTGAAGTGCTGTTCTGTAGAAGGTGAATGGTGGGATTGTAGCCATCAGAAAAAGGAAAATGCAGACACAGAGTGGTTAAATGATTTGTCCAAGGACATGCAGGAAGCTGGGGAGAGAGGATGCAGCAGGAGGGACTGTGGGGGGAGCACATGATGACACCACACACACACACACACACCACAACAGATCTCTGGTTTCAAGCATCTTTGGCATTTAGCCCAAACTTCAGGTCATTAAATCCTACTGCTTCTCTCTTTAGGAGAGATATTATCTGGAAGGAAACAATGGCGAAGATAAGGAAAGCCTGAATTCTGTTAAAATTATTTTTGTCATAGATAATTTGTTGGTATTGTATTTTTCAAAAAGTACTGATTATTTTCAGTCCATTCCAGAAAAAATAGTAATGAATAATAATGGATTAATTATGTTCTTATGGAATAAAGTGCTTTCCTTATCCACTTAGCAAGGTGCTTGGGCATTGCACAGACAATTACAAATAAAGTACAGCAGTAGTAATTAAAATAAGCATGCATTATAAAGCCACAACAAAATGCAATTGAGTCAGACCCCAGGATTTAATGGAAAGGTCTAATACTACATGATTTAATTTTATATTTCTTTAGCTTTTTAACTCAGAGTAAAATTAATCCATAAATAAAGGTATACTAATACATGATAGGGAAGATAGTAACAGCTTTAGGTGTTTCAACTGCAGAAAAACTTTCACTGTAAAATGTTCTTGTAACATTTTTCCCTAATCTCACTTTAATTTTCAACACCTCACTGAAACTTGATGCAAACAAATCACTCCAGCCTTTTTGACAGATAGAGACTTCCCATGTTTTTCCATTTGAAATTCTGTTTGAGGCATTCCCTTCTCAGTTACACTCTATCTCCTCTTGGACAGGAGGTCATCACAGCAAACCCAGGCAGCCTTTTCCTCATTTCTTGCATTTGATCCCAATTTCCTCCACCTTTCATGCCTCAGCCATGCAAAGTAACAACTTAGCCCTGGTAATTCAGTATCCAAAGTGCTTCTGGTTGGAGGAGCAGAGCATATAGCTTAGGTTCCCAGCTATGATTCTGTGGACTTATTATCATAAGCTTATGATAAGGGTTTTTATACTTCTATAAGATCTGCATTTCTATTGTCTTTGTTTGAGGAGAAAGACAATTTAGGAAGGTGCATACAAGGACACAGAATACAACAAAGATTATTGGTGTTTCAGTTCAAGTCCTTGGTATTTAAGGAAAGGCACATTTGATGTTGGCCAACTCGCCTTAATTAACCTATCATTTTCTCCCCTTCTTCCTGTCAGAAAGCCAAGTAAAATCTCCACAGCTGATATGTCCCATCAGATGTAAATTCCTAAGGCAAGCACACAAGGAAGCACAGCACAAACCAATAAAACCCCACAGAAGTAGAGTGAAATATGGGAGATAAGAGATGCAATAATCATGGTGCTGTATTTCCATCTTTCGTTCCAATTTCTGGGGGAAGACAGGGGCATTTTTATTCTCACCTGGAATTCAGCAGCTGCTCAAGTAGAGAGTCTCAGAAATGCTTGCAAGCAGCCTGCAGACCAAAAAAAAATCTGCAGGAATTAGATGAATAATTTCAAAATAAAGGATAGAATCAAGACAATCATAATGTTCTCATGCATAATTTATGGACAGTGGGAAAAAAAAGAAGTGTATCTCCTGAATGCTTCCTTCACTCAGGCTTCTTTCATTTGAGGCTGCATCCAAAACTATTCAGATCAATGAGGAGATGTTTCACCGTCCTGAGTCCAAGCCAAGTCACTATCTGACACCACTCAGTGCCTGTCATTAGAAAACATTGGAATCAACAGCAGTATTTCCTCTGCTTCAGGTGAGCACTGAGTAAAGGTGGGAGTAGTTCTCTGGCAGCCTCTATCCAGCACCTAAAAGCCAGGTGTTGTGGTCTGCAGTCCTGACATCTGCAACAAGGTGAAATCTCTGTCTCTCTTGTGTTGTGGCTGTTGAATTGTTAATTCATACTGGTACCATAAAGCCAGAAGCAGTGGGAAACATCTCCATTTATAAATCAAATATAAAGAGCTGAGATGTGGTAAGGACAAATACTTCAGTTTCTTTCAATTTTGGTTGGGTTTTTTGCCTCTTCTGTTGAGTACAGCTAAACTGCCATATAAATATTTTAAACAGCTGCTCATCAGGAGAAGGTACAAGTTCTGGATTGTAGCCTTCGTTGAGATGTGTGGTTTTGACACATTTTAAAATATTGACTGTATTTGAACTGTGCTACTGCAGCCTTCTGTTATTTACTGCAAATTAAAAGGAATCAAGGTCTCTTTTCAGACGGCACTTCCCCTTTACATTATCTCCTGCCTTTTCCATGAAATTAAGCTGTGACCACTTAATTGATTAATTCTAGAGAGCAAAAGCTACACAGAGACATTTTCTTCAGAGTCAGTCAGGTTTTTGTTTGAGCTGACAGTTGTTCCATCTTTTGTAAATACTGCAGTAAAATGAAAAAAAAAAAAACACCAACCCAGAATATGAGCTTGATTCTCCCAATATCATCTCACTGGCTCCAAATTACATGGAGATTTTCAGAGGGGACAAGTTCATGTGATCTGACCTTGCGCCAGATATATAGGGGAAAAAAAAGATAAAAAATAAAAAGAAATGGAGTAATGTTAAGTGTAAACTCATACGCCAACTAGAAGGTTTTTCTGCAGTGGCAGAAATCAAATACTGTCAAGAAAACAAAAACATTCATGAACAGGATGCATTTCAGCTCAGGCTACAATAAAGCATTTTTCTGACGAGCAGCTGTTTAAAATATTTATGTCAGCTTAGCTGTGTTCCATTGAAGAGAAAAGAAAATTGACAGAAGCAGCAGCATTTGTCCTTACCACACTTCAAATCTTTATGTTTGGTATATAGAAGACATTTTCCCTTTGCTTCTAATTTTGTGCTATCAGTATGAATTAACAATTCAACACAAGAAAGTTCACCTTGTTGCAGAATTCAGCTTAAAGAAGGTAAGACTGAAGACCATAACACCTAGCTTTTAGCTGCAGGACCAGAGATGAAGATATCAGAGGACTCTTCCTGCCTTTACTCAATCCTCATCTGAAGCAGAGAGAGCCTTTTCTGATTACAAACCCTCACTGCAGTCCTGTTTCACTTTGACAGTGTGGCTTGCTTGGTCTGTGCTCAGATTTCATAACAGAGGTAAGCAGATGCTGACTTCTCAGGGAAATTAAGGCCAGGACAAATCAATAAAGCATCTGGCCTGATGTGCTACATACTGTACAATCTCATGCAGCTTGGAACATGAGTTTAAGAAAAATGTATCTCCAGAAATGCTTCTAGTACCACTGGGAAGATAGTAAAAGGTAGAGAATTTGTCTCATTCCTTGATATTTTGTCACTGTGGTTAATCTCTGTCATGGTGGACAAGTTGGAATATTTTTCTTATGTGAAGTTATTCTTTTCATTTTCCAGACATGAGTAATTATGCCATTCTCTACCAGGGTAAAGAGCTCCTTAGTCCTAATTTTTTTTCTTTCCTTGAAGGTGACTGATCAAATCACCTGATGATATTATTTTTAGCAAGATAAATGGACTGATCTCTTTAAATGATGTAATTTTCTAAAAACTTGAATCTTTGAGGTTTTTTGGCTTTTGAGGTAATCTTTCAGACTTCCTGCTATGCAGCATGGTTTAACTCTAGTGGCAGCCCAAATGTTTGCTGAGATGTGCTCCTATCTCTTGTTGCTCATTATTTATAGGATCAGGCTTTTGCTCAGGTCAGCTTTTGCCTTCAAATCTGCGTGTAAACAGGATCCCTTCTGCTCAGACATGCTGACTTGTGACAAATATTTCTGTGTTCTATTTTGATGTCTGAAAGAATTTCAAGGAGCATATGAAGAGGCAAAACTCAAAACTGAAAGAACTTGCTCCAGACTTTTCTTTGAGGAACACAGGGGAATTGTTTCAGACATCCACCACCATCCACACAGCTGCAACCGACTCCACAGGGTAGAACCTCTGCCTCATGCAAAGGACACAAAAAGTGTCTGTTTTGGGAGACCTGTAAAGAGCAGGGGATAGAGCAAATGGTGGCAGATCACAGGCCTAGTGTTAGTGTTGCATGAATTAGCTTAACATAAGGTTAAGCTCTGGGTGCAAGCCATTCAGTCTTGTGAATTTGTTCACAACTGATGCGATTTTGGCAATGGTTGAAGCCAATCTGGTTATAAGGCAAGCAGCTGAAAACTTACAATATTTACCTTGGCCAGAGAAAAATTCCCCACTGATTTTCTAGCTACCTTATTTGTACACCTCTCAAGTAAGAGCAGCCTAGGAGATCTTTTCAGATAGTGAGCACAAGTATCTTCTGAAACAACACTACACTCATTTTTAAAAGATGGAAATAAGAAAGCAATCCCCACAGCTCACAGCATCACTGCTTTGTCGTTCCATCCCTCACAGAGATAACAGTTCAGTTACTCATTCCCTCTGCAGCACTCTCTGCAGTGCTCACCTTGGGAAGCAAAGAAATAGCAAAGGACAAAGGGTCTTGTCCCTGGAAGGAGGGAGGGCTGAGGAGCCACACAGTGGCTGGATGTGAGTTGGGCAACATGACAAACAGGGAGACTGGTGGAAGTGACAGAAGGCAGGGACTGAGGATGCACAGGCTGTCAGTCACTGTGCTGGGCAGAAGTGAGGCAGGGGCACGGCAGATGTTTGGTCTGCAGCCAAGACTGGTGTGGAAGTTGTGGAAGAAAAGCAAATGTGCAAAAGGGGGCAGAAGGGGACCTTTAGTGCTCTCAGTAAACTGAAGAGAATGACTGAATATTTGTTATAGACATGCTGAATACAGTCAAAAGGAAGACTCAAAACTTGAAAGTTGGGTTGAAGTCCACTTTGTAAGACTTGAAGAGCGTATCTGTCTGGATTCTAAAGGAGCTGGAGCTATTTGCTGCTGACTTAAATTATGATTTTTTTTAAAGCTTCCCATCTGTTCAGGTTTATACTCTGTTTCCCATTGAAATTACTGCTGGATGGATGTCATAGAGTGGTGATTTTGGACACATTCTCATTGGGTTTTAATTTTTTATGTGATGTTTTGGGCCTTTTTTACAGAGATCAGCACAAAAAGGCAAAACACAACCAACTGTGACAGAATATATAAAACAGAATGAGCTGCCTACAGATAAATGAAAACAGTCCAAAATAATAGAGACCAATGTGAATCATGACCAAGAAGCTTATTTGTAATAATAAACATGTCATCTGTGTCAGATAAACAAATCACAAATATTTATTAAGATAACAAACGGATTATAAATAGAGAGACATCCCAAATTCAGATCATGTCTCTCAGTTATAGTAGATATGAATTAGCAGCCATATCTGCCAAAATAAATCTGGCATTCTCACAGAGTCATCATTTTAAAAAATAATAATAACAATAATAATAAATAAAAAGCAGGAGAGTACAGAGAAAGAGAGGGCAGACAAGCATTGTTTTTTATCTTCCACTAGTATGACATAGTTTATAGAAATCAGGCTGCATTAGTGCTGCTAAACATGAGATAAGCATGACAATGATAAGAAAAAACTGGAGGCAGGGTTGAGGGAGAGGCTTCCCTGGTAGCTGCAGTTCTGACCCCAATCCTATAAGCTGCTCCAGGCAAGCAGGTGCATGAGGCCTCATTTTGAAACCACTGAGCTCAAGCCAAGCACAAAAGTCTGTCTAGCCGAAGCATCAGCTGGCAGCTTCCACTTACCTCCTTCTGCCAGTCTTTTAGATGCAGATAGCATTTTATTGATATGGCATGAGTTTTGATACCGTGAAAAAAAAATGTTATATTTATTCTTTAATTCTGGTGGTTGTGGAATGAAGCCAGTGAGTTTAAAAAGACCCAAATTAAATTTTCAGGAGGACTTAAATAAAACCAGTCATTCTTAATGCAAACCTGGCACTTGTTTGTCATGTTGTCCTGAGCTCCTGGAAGTGGAGAGGCTGAGATTCTGCTGCAGGGGGGATTCTTCCATAACGTACATTCCTGTGTTTCAGACTATAGATTTCAGGACATAAACAGTACTATACCAAACTGAGCAAAACAGGCCTGTAAAATACCAAATGTGACTGAAACAATATTGGGCTTGGAATGAATTTTTTTGTATTTCCTTCCCTTCTGTGAAGGTAATGGTGCCTACTCAAGGCTAAGCTCTTGCTGTCTATATTCAAAGGAGGAATGAAGGAACTCTTAATGTGATAGTCTGCCTGTCCAGGTTGGATTTCCACAGAGGAAAAGGAGCAAAACTGCCTCATCATTGCTAGTGCTGGTCCAGATGGACTGCTCTGCAGTGATAAAGACAAGGTAGAATGCTGTGCCACCATTTGCATGACTGTCAGGAATGCAGTCAAGAGGATGGGGTCAGACTCACCTCAGAGGTGCACAGCCACAGGATAAGGTGCACAGGGCACAAACAGAAACACAGGAAATTCTGTCTGAATATGAGGAAAAACTTTTTTACTTTGAGAGTGACAGAGCACTGGAATAGGGTGTCCAGAGAGGCTGTGGAGTCTCCTCTGGAGATATTCAAAACCCAGCTTGATGTGATCCTGTACAACCTGCTTTAGCAGGGAAGTTGGGCTGGGTGATCTCCAGAGGTCCTATCAACCCCAGCCATTCTGTGATTCTGTGAATTAAGCCCAAAATAAAGTCAGGAGCTCTCAACTGTAAATACCAGTCAGCATAATAAGAGGTAGGTGCTGCCCCAACTGTCCTCTAGATATAGTGCCACCTATACTAGACCAATTTGAATTTTAAGGGATATTCTTGTAGCTGGTTTATATTTTTATTTTCCTTCTGATAAGTCCTGCATACTCATTTTGAGGTACACTCCAAAATCCTTCTCTTCCCTACATTTATATGGCTGGATTCTTTCAGATATTCTTTCTCCCCTGCAGCAGTTGTTCTGTGAAGGTCCTGTGACTCTTTCCTACAAGCCAGATTCTTGCTCCTAATGCTGTTGGACTGGCCTGTCCTGGCCATCTCTGTGCTTACCTATTTCTCTGCATGCCAGAAAGGTCAAGTCCCTGTGTTAAAGGCAGGAGTGCCCCAAAGACTTTGCAGGCAGAGGACACAGGTGCTGTCTCCCTGTTCAGGGCAGGATGCAGCCTGTCTTCAGCAATCCAGCTCAGCACCTCTGCCTGGCAGCAAAATCCTTGGATAAAAATAGACAAAGAGGCCTCCTCAAACAAACCTATAGGACTTCTGGGCTCAACCCTGATGCTCAGGACTCAGTGATAGAATCAAGGCCATATATTCACATTCTGTGTAGTTCTGAGAACACATCTTTTGCTGTTGATTGAAGCTCAGCCTGAGCTGGGAGGTTAGGAGCTTGGCTGTGGCCATGTCTTCCTGGTGAAAATCCTTGGTTCCCGGCTCATTTTACTGGTTGTGCTCACCTACAGCTGAAGGCCATGATAAAATGGATGTAGTCCTAAATTGTTTATTTGTCAAAATAAACAATGAAAAATTATTTCTGAATTTGGGATGCACTCACTGAATATTTTTGAGATTTAAAACAATGACGATTACATTTTGGTGGGCTTTTTTTCCTAAGCCCTTTGTCTTCTCCCACGAACAGTAAAAAGTTAAAGCCTGGAGTAATCTATAGATAATTAGGTCTACTATTTTTTTAAAATGAGCTATGCAGTTTAACTAGCATGTAGAAATACCAATAGAAGTACTTAATAAACAAATTCACTGCTTTTATTATGAAACAATGACAAAATGCTGTTGAAATTTATGTTGTGTTGCACACTATTATTTTGGCCTCTTTACATCACTCTAAAATGGAAGGGGAATTAAAGGCTGAAGTGGGAGATATGTATCCTACTGCTTTGTAAATGAAAAGAAAGATTACATCTGTAGGTCTTAGAATTAAGTAGAGACCTGATGTTATAACACAAATGCAAAAAAATTTCATTTTTCTAGAGAAAAATCCCATGGAATTAACATGGCACCTTGGCATGCTGCTATTACAAGGCAGTTAATATGGTATAATTTTAAGGACCACCAGGAAATTTGGCCTGCAGCACAGAGGGATTATAACAGCCTCATACAGTAAGCTTTGATGTGAAATATTATAATAACCTCATATAGTAACCTTGATGTGAATACTGAAGAGCAATACAAAGCATCTGAAAGATTGAAATGCAAAACTGATCATTTCATTGACATGTTTAACATGCATTTTGCTGCTCATTCAGAAAGAAAATATTTCAGGTAGGAGTTTTGAATTTTCACTGAATTTCCATTGGAGTAGAAACTGGGAAAAAATCTCTGAATGTAATGCCTAGGCTCTTCTATGAATCGAGTCCTTTGCTTAAATTGCAAAAAGGTTACAGAACCAATGTTGGTTCCAACCAAAAAATAGCAAATAACTTACCCTGAAACTATGGAAGTTTTATTATTTACCAAATACACTGAAAAAATGCTTTGGGCATGTCTTTGGAAAAAAAAAAAGCAGGGTTTAATTATTTGGTTCAAACCACCACAACAACTAAACCAACTAATAAATTATTTGCACAAACCAACCAATGTGAACATCCCCTTAAATGCTAAAACAGGAGCTTGCTATTGACAGCAAGGAATTTGGATGAACTATTCACAGGTGTGAGTCTTACTCCCAGGGAATATTGATTTCTGTTATTTAGCTTTCATGTTTGAAAAGATGAAAAATTGTTTCCAGCTTGAAACTAAGTCTGCAGGAACATGCTTTTATTAAAGAGCAAATTTCATTTAAGTGCAAATTTTTCTTAATCACATATTACTTAATTTTCTGAAATATGTTTTTAGGAGGCAATGTCAAAAGTACAATTAAATGGTTCAGGACCAAGTCCTAATTGATGGTGACAATAATGAAAATTAATTATTTACTGAAAGCTTATTTTTTCTTTTTTTCTCCCTTGCTTTTACCTCTCATTATTCTGCTTGGAAACAGACTGTCCTAAAATGGTTTGAGAGTCCTGCTGTCAGTATTCAGACAAGCATTTGTCAGAATGTCTTAATACACAGTAATATTTTCAGTAGGTTTTTAATAGAACATCTTTCTCTCCAGTTCCTTTTAGTCCTAATCTTTAATGTAGGGTCTTGCATCTCTTTTCATGCTTCTCTTTTTATTAACTTTCCAAATATATTCAGAAATCCCCTAATTTGTATCCAGCAATGACTTATGTATTGAAGCATTAAAATGTACATTTAAAAACATTGAAGCTAATGTTGGAAACTGATAAAATACTATTAAAGTTCCGAGTTTAAATATACGTGATTTGGAAATTATGAATTTTTTAAAAGAGCTATTTTTATAAAAAGGAAGAAATGTTCTTGAGAATTCCATCTTTTTTCTTCTCCTGTTAGGAATTAAAAGTCCAGAAGAATTTAGAAACAAAACAACAAAACAACTAATGTCCAAAGCTGGGGAGGGAGTGCAGTGAATTTTCATTAGAATGCTGATTTTTATTTGAGACTTTCAGGATGGAAAAAAAAAAAAATCAATCTTCCATTTTTTTTGGAAGCAACATCTAATATTTAACACCCACACTGTTCTAAATAAACCTAATGGATGTCAGAATCAAAAGAACAGTGATCTTCATAATGACTCACTAACATGGTAGCTGGGAGTTGGGGCTGGCTCCTTCCTCTTTGGGTTCATGGACAATTGGTGAATTGGTGACAACTCCTGACTTTGTTATGGCACCAGAAGGACAGCCAGCAGTGGGCTCATGGCTGCAGCAGAGGGGAGAAGCTTTGGATAGCTGCCTTCTGGCTTGAACACCAAATGGTAGCTGGGATTGCATGGGTGTTACAGAATGTGAGTATAGGATTGTGTCCGTGGTTGGCATAGAATGTGAGGATCTAATAGAATGTTGCAGATTTTGAGTCTTGTATTTGGTGACTTTAAAGTTAAACAAGCAATTTGGGCCTGTTGGGAGCATGATTAAATGGATGACCTTAGAATACCTGTTGCTTTTCTCTTAGCCATGGCTGTTCTTAGTATTTCTCTTTTTCATTTATTTTTTTATAAAGGCCTGGTATGGGAGGTTTGATCTCTTGCCAGGTAGCCTAGAGGGAATACTCTGTTCAGTTATGCAAGAAGCATGGATTTGATCCCTACCTCCTGTAACCATGCTCCTAGGAATACACGTTACAGAAATAAAAGCATTAGCCTGCAGCCACGCTGCTGTGCTGTGCTCCCACAGATCTCACGTGGGCAGCGAGGTCAGCCCCACTCAGGACTCTCAGGGCTGTGTGGAAAGGAGCACAGAATAAAAGAATGTGCATGGAACACTGTCCTCATCTGTGCTCCTCTCCAGGGACTTTCTACTCTTTGTTGTTTCACTGATATACCTTTATCTCAGAAACATGCCTTTTACTTTGCAATCCAGCTTTTCCTTACCAACCAGTTCGAGGTGTGGCAGAGACACTAGTTCAGTGCAGTCATACAAAGAGGTACCATTTTAACCTGTGCCAGTAATACCAGAGTCATTTTACACTCATGTACACACTGAAGAAGTTGCATTTCTGTTGTTTATTGGGGCAGAGGGGTGGTGTGACTCCTAGCGTCCTTCAGTCTGAGCCCTACGTGAAACACTGTGGCACGTTGTGCCCTGGAGAACTTACAGTCTGATGGGCACAGAGCATCAGAAGGACTCTGGCACTCATGAGGAATAACTAACGTGATGCTGGGGAGTGATGTTTAAAGCTGTGACTCCAGGGCTCAGCAGTAGGCTTGGATGATAGGGGAGAAAGTGTAGAAGCTGAGGGAGTTTAGGAAGAGAAACAAAAGTGGTCGAGAAGGGCTCTAGTTTGTTCCACTCCATTTTACCCCAAAGCCCCACTTCTAGGCAAAGAGGAAAGCCACATGTTTGTGAGGAAGTGTATGGGAGAAGTGTCTCCAGATGCCTGAGTCAGAAGAAAGCTTTGCAAAAGGAAAGGGGGGTGCACTTGGCCCTTATTTTATCCCCTTGCAGTAAGAATATCTCAGAGGTAATACAGGTATTCATGTTATAGTTAGAGCATCTATATGCCTAGGAGGAAAAAAGGTAAATAAATGTACTTTGCCTTTTACTTTTCACTTCCAAATGACAAAACAGTGCTTAGTTTTGTCTCCTTTCAACATCTAGTGAGCATGTACTGATCGTTAGTGTGCACTCAGACGAGGTGCTAATTGTCACCAAACACAGAACGAGTTCCTTCATGCCTATTCTTCTAAGGCAGTGCTACAAGCAAAGCATTACAGTCGGACCTGAAGCAAAATCTGAGCTCCAAACAATTCTGAAGGTTAGGTGAGCT
Organism: Cichladusa arquata; assembly: GCA_026413545.1. Taxonomy (NCBI): domain Eukaryota; kingdom Metazoa; phylum Chordata; class Aves; order Passeriformes; family Muscicapidae; genus Cichladusa; species Cichladusa arquata. The sequence goes on along the minus strand of JAOTQP010000870.1, from coordinate 66,707,544 downwards.
CAACCCTACATCCAACTGCAATAGCAAAACATTCCTCAGATCTGAAAACCCACAAAACAAGGGTGATGTCTGGAATAAGAGCTGATCTGTGTTCTGACCTTGTGCAAAAGCAACTCAGTTCTGCCTGAATGTTTGACAAACACTGTTCAACAGACTACAAGAATTTCCAGCACCTTCAAAACACAACCACAGCAGCACTCTGTATTCTCCTCACCTTTGCTTTTTACATTTTTCCTTCAGGTTCTGAGTTCTATGTTATTAAATTTTGGTATAAAACATCATAATAAATATTAAGCAGCAACATTTTCCAGCCTAAAAATATCAAAGATGGAAAAATACTATTGTTTCCCTTTTTCTAGCAAGAAAAGTGAGGCACTTATTACCTGCCCAAGGTGATTTCGCTCAGTAAAAGATAACAAAAGAAAGAGCAAGTTAATTTAATGTTTTGAAGGTTGAGTGTTTTGATTTGCCCTTTTTTTTTTTTTAACTTCAGAAAAAGCACTCTTGTGGGAAAATGCAGCTTCAGAAATGTGAAAATGAGTTCAAATACAATGTGAATCTAAAAGGGCTGGCTGCTGCACACGTATTTGTGGCTGTGACACAATAGATGAATGATCAGTTTGTGTATAGAGAGTTGCAATGGGTCTAGCCTACAGGAAAAAAATGCTTTTTAGAGGAGTTCTGGACAGGGTGGAAGCACTTGAATATTGTAGTGATGGAAAAGCTAACAGGCAGAAGAAGACTCTAAACAATAGAGTTTCTTTTTGTTGGAGGAGAAAGATACTGTGTGTGACTTTTTGTTGGCTGGAACTTGCCAATGCAAGGCAGTGCAGGGTGAGCTCGGTGCTCAGAGGTGCCAGTCGGCTCCCTGAGAGTGGCCGTTGCTGAACTAAAAGGGTCCTGACCTCAGGACCACCAAAAATAGCCAGTGAAAGGTTATGAAATGTATCCAGTAAACATTTTTCTGGAGAGAGAAGAAACTGTGTCCAGTATTCCACTGACTGGGAATGGAGCTGCTCCATTTCTACCAGCCAGTTCCATGAGCCAAGCCATGCAGCTGGATGGAGACTGCTGCCTTTGCAGTTGAATTAAACAGTGTCAGGCAGCTGCTCTCCTCATTTGCCTCTAGACTCTTTCTGTGCTGTTGTCCACACCTGCTTGTGCCTGGTTAGACAGATCTTGTCTGCACAGGAAAGAAGTTTGATATATGACAGCATGACCCAGGAATTCACAAGCACTTACAGCCTCTCTCCCACTACTGGGGTCTTCCTAGTGCTTTATCCAGCTCAGTGCTACCCTGCTATTGCTTCTCCCCTAGGACTTGCTGTGTTGTCCCTGCTGGTCTGCCCACCCAGCCTACCCAGTCTTCCTTTTCTCTCTCTCTGTTAACTCTCTTTTTGTCCTTTAATGATGGATTTTGCAAACCTGCTGGCTCCTCTTCCTCAGGTTGGGAGAGGGACATGGGAAGGGACTGTATCAGCCTGCCATCACCTCTTGCTTCCTCTTGAATTTTGTACGTGGTTTGAACTGGATTTCCCCAAGCAGCAAAAAGCATTGGAGGGCTTTCCATCAGGAGTATATAAATAAAAATGGATAAGAATAGATTGGATTGTTGCTTCTTACATCCACGACCCCATTTTATTTTTGACAGGTCCTGACACCCACACACACGCTCCTTGCTCAGACTCGGATAGAACTGATTTTTTATCTGTTTGGAGTTTTTGGCAGGATTTTCTGTTCCTCATAGAGAGTTTCAGTAGCTCCTACCCTGGTCCTTAGTGCTCAGGCCTTGTGCCCTTGTGCTTTCCATACCTATGGGTCTTACCTGACCCATCATTAAAACATCACAGGGGCAGGAACTGCACCTCCTGCAGGCTCTGAAACAGGGAAGCTGCTGCTGCTGCTGCTGCTGCTGCTGGCTACTGATCTCCTTTGCAACTCCACTGGGTCCAACATCACTCTCCCACTTCAGTCTATGCTTCCCTCTGCAAAGGAGTGGAACCAAGCAAACAATCTACAACAGGTAATTTATGTAATGAATTTACCCTTTTCCCCTGAGCTGAATATGCATGAGTGGATGCTGATGTCTTGGAGTGCATTCCTTGTTTTGAGAGGCTTGCCTTATTTTTTTTCCCCATGCACCGCTTTTAATGCTATGTATCAATCACAAGTGTTTCCTGGCGCATCCAAAAGCTGGAATTTGCTGTTCAAATGGTGTGAAGTTGTAACTGTTTACATAAGTTTTGAGAAATTGTTTCTGTTCCTGAAGTGGAAAAGCATTCAAATACCTCTGTCATGTGCAGCACATAGCCCTTCAAAGTGTGTATTTAATGTTTACAGATGTGCTCTCACAATTCATTTTTATGAGTGTTTGTGGTGGGAGACCTTGGCTGCTGGAGTGTGTGCACAAAGGCAAGAGTGAATGCAGCATGATAACAAACTAGTGCAACATTGTTTAAAATGCTATATTTGTGTTGCCAGCTTTTAAATTGCCCGTGTCTAAACACGAGCAGCGGAGAAAAGTGTGAGACAGAGATTCCCCCGTTTGCTTGCCATGCTCTGTACCAGGTAACACGGGAACAAACAAGCAGCCAGGTGCAGAAGCCGGGCTGGAACTATTAGAGAGCGTCCAGAGGAGGCCACGAGGATGGTGAAGGGTCTGGAGCCTGTGAAGGGCAGCTGAGGTCACTTGCTCTGTTCGGCCTGGAGGAGACTCAGGGGAGACCTCATAGATCACTTCTCTGTGGTGACAGCGACAGGGCCCGGGGGAATGGCCTGGAGCTGTGCCAGGGCAGGTTTAGGTTGGGTATGAGGACAAGGCTTTTCCCTAGAGTGGCTGGGCACTGAACAGCTCCCCAGGGCAGGGCCACAGCACAGCCTGCCAGAGCTCCAGGAGCGCTCGGTGTGACTGCCGGGCTGCCCTGCGCAGCGCCGGGAGCTGCACTCGGCGATCCCAGTCCGTGCCTCCCAGCCCGGCACACCCCACCATGCTGTCACTTCCTCTCGGGCCGCGGGGACGCCCCGGCCGGGCGGAAGTGACGCGCACGTGAGGGCGGAAGCGGCGCGGGGGTGTGGCCGCGAGCGACAGGTGAGGGGCGCGCGGCGCGGCGGGGAGCGCGTGCGAGGGGCGGGGCCGGGCCCGGGTCCTCTGAGCCCCTCAGAGCCCCGGGAGCGCCGCGGGGACACGGGCAGGCCCGCGGGTGCGGGGACACAGCTCCGGAGAGCTGCGGGAGCTGCCCTCGCACCGAGCCCGAGCGGGGCCTCCGCAGGAGAGCTCAGCAGCGCCTGGCAGGGAGGGACAGCAGGGTTGGAAAATGGCTCGTTGCGCTTCTTATCCTGGGCGCGTTAGGAAAAGTATTGCCTGCAGCTCGAGGGAGGTGGTCCTGCCCCTCTGGCCAGTGTGCTGTGTCCAGTTCTGGGCTCCTTTGGCATGTGAGACATGGAGCTCCAGCAGAGAGTGACAAAGTTGATTAAGGAACTGGAGCATCTCTCTTACGAGAGCTGAGTCTTTTCAGCCCCGCAGAACGATTTTCCAGACAGGTTGTGGAGTCTCCTTCGCTGGATATTCAAGGACCATTTGGGTTCAGTCTTGTGCCAGGTGCTCTAGGATGACTCTGCTTGAGCAGGGAGTTGGACCAGGTGACCCACTGAGGTCCCTTCCAACCTGAGCCATTCTGTGATTATTATGTGGTGCTTGGGTGCTGAGCCATGACATGGATTGGGAGATCCTCAAGTTGGGACAGACGGGAGATGCTGCAGCCTGAAGGGAGGAACAAAAAAGAGAAGGAGGTGTCTGAGAGAGACATGGGATTCCGTGTTGTGTGTTATGTGATTTTTCCTCAAAAGTTGGCTAATGGCTTGTGATGGAGTTTGGGTGTTTTATACTATCCCAAGTATGCTCCCAGGCCAGTAGTTCTGCTCATTGTAATGATTTGTCAAATAAAACCATGTTGTGATAATTGTAATTATTGGAATAATCTTTTTCTATGTTCAAAATAAAGAATGAGTTGGCCAGCAATAAGAAGGCTACAGGACTACTAGACCTGCACCTGAAGAAAGGATGCTGATGGATGTAGGGAACGTTGTGAATTCACATCCAGCAGTGATGGTCATTGATAGTGTTTATTTCAGTAACCAACAGGAAATCCTGTGATAAGGTTTCCCCTCTCCTTTTTAATTTTTTGTTTGTTTGTGGGCGAGTTTTGTTGTTGTTTGTATTTTTGATGTGTTTTTTTTTTCCTTTTCTAATTATTATATGTGGCCCAGATATTGAGTGGTTAAATAGCACCTGTTTTTTCCAAAGACCTCTTTCCAAAGAGGAGGTTCTTTATCCCTGTGCAGAGGGGGCTAATTCTTGACTCTGTGCAAGTCCCAGTGCAGCTTCCAACAAGGAGTGGGGGACATTGCTGACTGTGGTTGTGGCATTTCACGTGATTGAAGCAAATGTCAGCTGGGGGTCTGTATGAAATGACCTCTTTATTTCATGGAGGTTGCATGGCAGGTGTTGCTGGCCATGATTTGCAGACTGGGCTGACCTGTCCTGGAGTAGATGAGTTAGAAGCTGGAACTGCCCCCATTCCTTGGCAGTTCCCTGAAATATGGAGCCTTCCTGGAGCAGTGAAAGGAGGTGGAGCAGAGAGTGCTGCTCTTGCCAGGGACAAGGCCTGGAAGCAAAGTAGCTTTGACATTTTTTGTAGAGGCTTTCCTTCATGACAGTGTTCTGGGAATCAAGGGTGCTCCAGTCAACTGTCCCTTGCTTAGACTTTATTTTAGGAAGGTTGGCTGATAAGTTCTCCTGATATTTCATTATGTTTGTCTTGTCTGAGTAGTAAAACTGGGATGTAGAGGCTGCCTGATATATCTCTGTGTTCCTGGGATGCTTTGAATGGGTGGGAAACAGCCACACTTCCAGAGCCCTGAGGCAGAAGAGTGCCTGAGGCACTCCCAGACAGCACAGTCTGCTATTCTTAGCATCTGTCCTTCTTCTATCACTCCAGATATTTAAACTGTGTTTTAAATCTTCATTCCTTCAGAGACAAAGTGCAGTTCTCTCAGCTCAGGAGTTCATGGGCCAGAAAACTGAAAGATAAATCCTGGGAACTACTCTGCAGTCTGGCTTCTGGGCAGTACCAGGTCACTGTGGTCACATCAAGCTCAGCTTGAGGAGTGAAAGGGAAGGGTTGAAATTGAGGGCTGGGGAAAAGTAGTATTGAGGTAATCCTGAAAGCAAGACAGATTTTTTTTTAACATTTTTTCACATTAAAGATAATGTGCAGAGGAAGAAGAGGATTATGTCTGAAATTGTTATGTTTCCCATGGCCGTGGTGTAAGAGATCAAAGGCAATCATTTTTATCACTCAGAAAAATAACTTCTGTAACTAATCAGCTCTGCCTAGACCCCTTCACAAGATAACCTTTCCCAGAAAATAGTCCATCCTGGTGTCATTTTTTTGACCCAGCTTTTCATCAGCTCCTGTCAATCTGGCCACTCTGCAGGGATATTCCTTCCAGCAAACGTGAACAGACTTGATGACATTCCTTATTTAGTGAGTTCTTCTCCTGTCATCTTCTACAGATGTAAGCATTGCCTTTGCTTTTGAATGTATGAAGCAGGCAGGAGCTGATCTGGTCACTGGTTTGATTTGGTTGTTTCCTTAACTGAATGGCTAAGGCTTCATTGTAATACTGCATGTGGAGTCTAGAGGCTATAAAACTCCAGAACTTTGGAGCAGAGGGTACTGAATGTGGAGGTGAAAACCAAGACATTGTGAGTTATGGTTTGAGGCAGTGAGTTGTGGCAGCTGAGGTTCCTCTGCAGGAGGGTGGAGCTGATTTTGCATCAGAACATTTGAGGCAAAAACTTGCTGGATTTTTAAAAATTTATTTAATTTTAATTTTTTTTTTTTTGCATGGTGTGTTTCTGGAAGTATTGCTGTGGTCTGATAGTGAGAATGAGAAGCTCCAGACATTCTGCAGGAAGCTCTACAGCAGCATTCTGATTAGCCTGGTTTTGGAATTTCCTTGTTTAAGAGAACTTATTGCAGAGAAATGGCTCTCTAGAGGACTTTGCATAGCCAGTGGCTTCTGTGTACTTCAGGCATATAAAACCCAAGTGCCCCCATTTAGGAAATCAAAGAGAAAAGAGCTGTGTCTGGATGTTTGGGATGGGGTTCTCAACTTTAGTTATGATGTCTGTATGGTAGGTGTAGCTAAGCTATTTGTTTAGGCTTCCTTTGTAACAAATAGTGATGGGAAGGGAAGGCAGGCAATTAACAGAGTTTATGGTCAGTTGTATTTGCTGCCCTGGAATCAGATCAATTGTTCATTGCAGCATCTGATTGTCTCCATTACTGATGAGAGCCAAAGGTGGCAGTGGCAGAGGGGATTATCTGATTAACTTTAGGTATCAACATCTGTCAGTCAAAATGAGCTTCATGTATCTAGCTGGAGGAAATCAATTTTATCCTGTGCTTAGAGGACAGGGCTTTCTCAGCAGGGTGATGCAGTGAAGGGAGGCTGCCTGTGCTTAACAAAACAGAGCTCTGTGTTGAGGGGAAAGATTGTTCTGAAGACAGTAGAGGCTTAGAGGGGGTTCTTAGCTTATGGAGCTGGCAGGATTGAAGTCCACCTCTAAATTATTTTAAGTCTTTACTTTTCAGATTCTCTTTAAAAAAATAATGCAATAACATTCTCCATCTGCACAGTCAGTATAATTTGTTGTATCTAATCCAAGGAGTTGCCATGTGCTATTGGAAAGCTGGGCTCTGAGATCTCAAGTTCTGATTCTTACTCTTAAGCCTAAGTGGAACACAGCAGTATGTGACAAACCCACAAAGTGGCTCTGAGTAGTTTTTAGGGTGAGGGCGAGTCTCCAGATTTCACCTATAGTAGCTGCCACAGCTACTATTTCTTTCAAACAAAGTGTCTGAGCCAAAGGTGTTTTTAACAGGTTCTGGCTTCTTGAGAAGGAGGTGCTTAAATGCTGGTGCCTTAAACATTTTCTGAAGGAGATTTTTGACAGGTCAGTGCTTCTCCTCAGGTAATTCTGCTGACTGTCATGCACCTCAGTGCTCTGCTGCCTCTGCAGGGCCTGGTGTGATGTGAGGCTGACTCCTTTTGGAAAGGTTTTGGCTCTTCAGGTAGTCCCATATCAATGAGCAGTTGTGAGAGCAGGAGATGTCCTGTAGAATTCATTTTCTACACAAACTTTTCGTTCCTGTGTTCTTCTGAGGTAATGCTATACTGTAAGGATGGGCTGAAAGACTGAGGTGAGTAAGTGGTGTGCTCCTGCTGCTGAGAGGGAGGGAGAATGATGGCTTCTCAAGCTTTTCACTTCCCTGCAGCTGTTGCCAGTTTCTGTGTCTGGGGAACTCCAGCTCCTCAGTTTAATTCACTCCTTGATAGTGGGCAGGGTGGGACAGTTGGAATGGAGAGTCGTTTTGTTCCAGAAATAGCACTGGGAGCAAAATCTCAGCTGATACCAAGCACTCCAAAGATGGAGAAACCCCACTCTTGTCTAAAATAGCTACTAGAGGTCTTGAGACCAAAGCAGTAACATCTACAATGGAGCTTGAGGGTGCTACTATAAGAGACATCTAGTAGCATGAGCACCCTGGTGGAGTACTGCCTGCTAAGGGGCCTAATTAGGGTCTTATTAATGCTTTCTTTCATCACTTCCAGCCTTCAGATGGTGATTAGACCTATTTATAGGGGCAGAGTTCCTTAATATTCAGCACAGTGTACTTCTTGCCAATCAAATCAGTAGAGTCTGCATCTTTGATTGCTGCTTAATAACACTGTAGAAGATGGTTAATTAAAAAATATAAATAGACTTTTCATCCTCTTAACTTACCGAAGTGCTTCTCTCCTTCCCCCACCTTGCTTCCTGCAAAAAAGGGTAAAGTTGGATTAGCACAGGGACTGTGGTGAACCTCTCATCTCACTGCTGGAAATGCATCCTGCTCTTCTATCCAGGATAGTTACCTCTTGTGTGCTCTGCTGGAGGACTAAATTTCATCCCCTCCTGTGAATGTCAACACAGGGCAGAATGATTGTATGCTGCATAATAATAGGATGTGTGTGTAAGTTCCTGTGTGCTGCATTTGAGCAATTTCTAGCTTTTGTTTCAATGTCTACATCTGTGTGCATGTGCACACACTGCCTTATCCTGTCCCTGAACAGCATGTCATATGCAATGACATATTTTGCTTTTCTAGCTTTTCAAGTCTCTTTTTTAAAATATAGTTCTCTGTTTTTGCAGCTGGTAAACTCATAGGAATGTGCTTTATCTGTGGAGGGCAAGGTGTTACAATTAACTTTTTATATTGTTCTTTCTTTTTCCTTGGAGGATTTAATTCTGATATTTTGTTGGGATAGCCTCTAAGTAAGCCTCCAGAACAATCAAGGTGTGACTTGAATATGCTGGAAGATTTGACTATGGGAAAATCTTTGTCCAGGTGATAGAAAGTATTGCATGTAAGAAATTAGTCTCAGGGAGGAATTTGGGATGACTTCTCGTGGTTAACCAAGTTATGGATGTGACTTTCCTCTGTCAGAGGCACGTTCTGATAAGCTGTGCCCAGAGACTGTATACTCCATCTTTTGAGTGTGATTGATCTTAACCTGTGGTTCATTTGTGGCTTGGTCTGTTCCCCCTTTGGAGCCATGCTGGTGGTAGTGGTGTGTGGTGTGTTTTATTGCATGTTGCTGATCCCTATGTCCTCACAGGTGGCTACAAGGCATTGATCTTCTGTTAGGATCCTACAAAAGAGAGACATAGGGTTAGGATTGCCTGTCACTTATTTCCAGAGATGTTACTGCCTGTGGGAATTCAAGGCCTCTAGTTCTTGCTACTTTTCCAGTGCAGTGGCAGAAGCAGCAGCACAGTAATTGCTAAAGCAGCCACTGTAGCTTTGAAGTATACATACTGATTTTTTTTTTTCAAAGTATTTAGTCCCTCTTCTCCCCTGAGTCTGCTCTTTCTAGTTTCTTGAAACATGTAAATGAAGCAGGTATTGTTGATGGCTTGCCTTATTCTCCCTTTATTTTCACAGCAAAGTACACGTCTGCTAAGTGCTTATATATAGCTTTACATTCTGCCTATGTTAAGAGCAGTCAAGCTATTTTTTTAATGTTGCCTTTGTTTATGTTCCTTTGAAGAACTGAGATATTTTAAAGCTGTGGAGTTGTTTTATTTTTAGATAATCATCCCAATGGTCAATCCTCCATAGAGCAGTGTTTTCTAAAGAACTTAGGGAAGCATTGCTTCTTTTACAAACTCTGTTTGCTCTGTAAAAAGTTCTTTTGGGCTTGCCTTAACATAGGAAGTTTTATTGTTATGGAGAGAGTTGAGCAGAGCAGGTGGAGTGTTCCTCTCCCTATCCAGAGCAGTGAATTGTGTACTTCCTTTTCCAGGGGCAGAGCTCCACGTGTCCCTCAGAGTATTAGACTTGGCTGTGGTGAGTGAACAGTAAGGTTCCAAATGCCTGAAAACCCTGGGGTGCTCACCCTGTACCTGTCCTGGTTTACCTCTTCCAGAAAGGTGAGCAGTCTGGTGGAGACTGATCCTGTTTCCCACTCCTGCTGTTTCTCTCAGCTTTTGCCAGTGTGTGTTGAAACTGAGAGGGAGAGAACAGCTTTGAGTGAGGAGGAGCAGCCACCAGCCCTGAGGAGCTTTGGACTGGTTTGCCTGAGGTGGAAGCACAGACAGCTTAAGGCAGAAGTGCAAATCTAAGCAATCAGGAGCTTTAGTCAGAACTTCCAAATCAGGACATAGCACTTGCAAGCCGGTGGTGCAGTGAGAAAACAAGCTTTTTCTCTTTGTTTTCACTTTAATAAGGTAAATGAGGTTGTTATATAACATCAAGCCAAGCACATTTGGCTTGATCGTGAAAGTTGACATAGAAAAAATAATTGAATAAAAAATAGCTGGAGCCCCCAGATGCTGCAGCTCTTTTCCAGAGCCTCTTCGATCACACAAAAACAAACAAACAAAACCACAAAAAACAAAACAAAACCCCAGAACAAATAAAAAACTCAAAAGCTCTGTGTTGCTATTTCTTCTGCTTTGTGTGACCCATTGGTGGTCACACCACTAATGGTTAAATCTCTTGGGTTTTCTGACATCTGTTTTTGTGACTCATACTTTCTTAGAGTATTTCATGTCAGCTGTCATAGTTCCAGCATGCTGTACTTCCTGTGGAAACACACCAGCTCCCTTTGTAAGATTCTGGAGTGATACTGGAACCAGTTTGTTGCTTTGCTGGAAGTTCCTTCTATATGTAAGATATAAGGAGTTTATTTGCACCTTTGCTGTTCATGTTACATGAAGGCTTGGCACCCATTGAATAGGGTGGAAAAGTTGACATATTTTAACATGTAGCACTCAGTTTTTTATTTTTTAATGTACCTAATTCTGATAGTGGAGCACGGCAAGAAAATGTGCTGCTTCCTTCTCAGTGCACTAGAGTTTGAGATAGAGTCAGTCTTAACGAGTGATGTTCAGTCTTTGCTCTCCTTCCTGGCTTCTGCTAGGAATATTTTGAATTTTCCCTTTTAAAATATTCCTTATTCCCAGTCTCTCTCTGTTATGTGAAGCAAGTCTTCTTTTATTCTAACCCTGTAGTGAGGCCCTTATTCAAATTGTTGGTAAATCTGGCTTATCTCTCCAATTAGTTTGGTCCTAAGAGGTAGCAAATAGCTGGAGCATGGGATTTTTGCCCAAGTCTAGTCATTTAATTGTTGCTGTTTTGCCTTCTCCTTGCTATAGATCTCCGACTTTTTCTCTTGCACAGAAAGAATTGTCTCTTGTATCTGTCTCTGGCAGTAGTTTCCAGAGTGTGCCATATTTCTCCACTGTGTTTTTTTTAGGAAAGGTGAGAATCTGAAGCTCTTGAGAGCCTTCATTGAGAACCTGTGAAAGTGACGTTTACCAACAGACCAACTGTGACAGTGAGCAGGAGCACCCAGGGATTTTCCTGCCTTGCTCAATACTGGGTGCTCCTCTCTTTGCAAGGAGCAGTGGGATCTGAAGGAGAGTCTGTAGCTTCTGACTGCAGGGAAAGAAATGGTTTGGGAGTAGCTAGAGGAGTGCTGCTGTCAGTCAGCAGCTGAACTGAGCTTGGCTTTAGAAAGGACACTTGGAGAATTAGGATTGGTGAGAGTCTGAGAGATCATACTGGGGCTGTATAATTCCTCTGGCCTCAAGAGGTGAAGAATCTTGTCTTTCTCAGGATTGCCTTTACACAGGAATGGTTTTGATAATGAAGCAAGCTTCAGACATTTCCTTCTTGCCCTTGCTTCCCACTGTGTTTCATGACTGGACAATTCCAGCTGTTTATCTGGCTGCAGTAAATTGGGTCATTGAACTGATTGGAGTTAAAAATAGGCATCCCAAACATCAGCAGCACTGATGCAGTGGCAGAATTTTGCCCAGTGGCAGGGAGGACTGTAAACTCCTTTTGCTGCTGGGGCCAGAGTACCTCATAACCACGTCCTTGCTCTGTTATTGGGTCACTTTATTTCATGGTGACAGTCAAATAGTAGGCTTGAAAGGAAAAGTATTGAAGCTTGATTGTGGTCAGCAGATCAAAAACTGCTGTCTCAAAATTAGCTGTATTCCTCTCAGATTAACTTGTATGCTTTACAGCTATAAATAATAATTTCCTGTCTGCAGAGTAGACCCAGTCAAGAAGACTAATCAGTGTGCAAACATTGCTGCTAAAGAGTGCAGATACTGAGTCTGGCTGCCAGTGATGCATGAAATGAAACAGAATAGGTCTAGGCTTCCTAGACTGGCAACAGAGCCAGCTTTCTAATGGCTGGGCTTGATCTTGCAAATTTGTTAACTGTGGAAAGGCTTCTACGTGCCCCTACATCTCATGATTCACTACTAAACACCCCCACCAAAAATCCCCCAAAACAACTCAGCAAACCCCACATCCCAAAAGAATACCCTTAAATAACAGCCACATCACATTTACAGAAAGCTTTTCCTACCCTACTGTGGTATCATCTTAAAGGAAAAATTTGGAGAGGGTGGATGGTGTTTCTTAAATACACAGAAATGGCTGCAAGCCTAATCTGTTATCTCTTTATTTTGTGAAGCGAGATAGGGAATTGAAAGAATGTGTGAAGACCCTGTTAGTTTTCACATATTAAACTGGTTTTTATGTTGTGACTATCTCTTCAGGCTCCTGATTTATGGGCTGTATTTTTATGTTATTCTCAGCCTGCACTGCTATAGAGCCAGGAATGCAGGTTGCACACAGCACTGCTCTCTGAACTCGCTGCTGCTGACCTTCAAGTACCACAGAGGGAGTGTGGATATCTCCGTTTCTGATACCTTGGGTTTTCATCCTCCTTTTTTTTTCCTCTCTTCAGTTTAATGAATATTTTCTTACACAGATGTATGGAGCTCTGTGTGATGAAGCTCTGTAATGAACACTTGTAAACTGTGTGGTTTTTACAGCCTGCATGAGAAGAGACATAGACAAAGCAAGAATGAAGGGAGTTGTGTAGACCTAGCAGTAGAGTTTGGGTTAGAAAACTGTATGGATACTCTACTCTGTTCATTCTTCAGAATGTCCTAACAGTAATGTGAGTTTGCAATTTCTAATATGCTCAGAGAAATGGATTTTTTTTTTTTCTTTATGTTCTTCCAAATCCTAGGAACTTTTTTGTTATTTTTTGTGAGTAAAGACATGGGAGGCAAACTTTTTGGGAATTGCTGAGGGAGAGGTGAGCAAGGCTCAGGATGGAAACATGGGTGATGGGTGTGCTTCTCCTTGCTGAGCTATAGAGCAGTGGTACTGGCCCAGCTGCTTCCAAAAGTGTGCATACAGCTCTGGTGTGTGGCACACAACTGAAACATTTCGGTGACTGGTTGACTTAAGATGTGAAAGGATTCTAAAATAAGGAGACTTCTTTCAAGATAGTTACTAAGGAAATATCCAGTCACCAGAAGCAACAGACAGCTCCTGGGAGTCTCAGAATGGAAGAACTCTCATTAACCTACTTGGAGCAAGGGGTTGTGTGCCCATGCATGCCTTGTAATTTCATGGCTTCTGTTCTTGGCAGGGCTTGGTGGTGTGTTTCTTGGAGCAGAAGTGTAAGATGTAATACTGCCTTTTGTTAATAGGCTTGGATGACCTGAAATATATTCACGTGCAATATGAGGAAAGGGAGGAGGGGACAGAGTGATTTCTGACGAGTCTTGTTTCCACTCTGAACCGACTTTGCTTCTAACTCTGGCCTTTGTTTTCAGCACAAAACTGAGCAGAGATTTATTAAGTACATGCTAAAAGAGAATTATGGTTTCCAAGAACATTCAGATAAGCAAGAGATTCCCACCTCACTGTAGCTGCTTTGAATCTATTAAAAATCCTATATGTCAGCCTTCCTACTTGTGACCTTCTCCTCAGCTGACCAATTCTGTTGCAAATGCAGAAAGTAGAAGTCCCTGAATAGCTGCTCTGATGAAATGACAGTGTGTTTACTGTAATGACCTATTTGTTCTTTCCTTTAGGCACGATGGCCACAGTAGCCCAGAAGCACTTTTTGGAAGGGCAGCCGTACTCAGTGCCCCTGATCCAGCCAGACCTACGCAGAGAGGAGGCTGTGCAGCAGGTGGCAGATGCACTTCAGTATCTGCAGAAGGTGTCAGGTGATATCTTCAACAGGTACAGTGCTCTCCTGGGAGCTTGGGTGCTTAGCATTCAGCATTACAAAGCAGAGTACTGGAATTAGGTTGCAGCAGTGAAAGGGCATTGTGTTGGTAAGAAGTGGAAGTTCAGAAAAGGGATGAAAAAGGACCAGATGCACTCAATTCAAGTTTATTAGATTCGAGTCTGTCAAAGTTAAGCATAATGAAATGGCTGCAGTTAGCCAGAGATTGTTGGTTATTAATTTTTTTTTTCAGTGGCAGACTTCCACAAATTGCATTACTGCTTCTGCTGCACTCATCCTTTATTCCTTCTTGCTCATGTATTAAAGGGGAGACTTTGTTATTTAGAGTATCTTGAACATGCATCTTTTTGAGTCATTGTACTTGAAGCAGTGAAATAGTAAATGTTTCTTTGTTCTGATCTCTGCAATGTACAAACTGTTCTCTTTGGGCTTTTAGGGTTTCACACTTCCCTTTTTGTGTGTTGGAAGGGCTGAGTTCCCTAAGTCAGACTGGGTTTCTTTCTTGCCACAGTGTCATAATCCACTGAAGTCCATCTCCAAGGATTTGGTCCAGACTTGGCACCGCTTGCATATGATCCTCTTTAGGACTGGATCTGTAAGACTGTCCATATAGCAGATCAGAGAGATTCTTGTGTTTGCTTGCAAATGGTAGTAGATAACATGGTGCCTTTTTCCATCCAGTGTCATCTTTGACATCTTGGTGCTCTGAGATGGTGTGTAGTATCATTGGGAAGGAAACAGATCAGCATTTATCTTCTCATAGTCTAATTAGTAAAAGCAGATGCTTTGGTTTCAGCAGGTCCCATGACTATCTAGTTTAATTTAATATGTTGTGAGCAGGGTCATGACATTCTGTCTTTTTTTGAGCTTTGGAAGGCTAGATTCAAGGCTAGATTCAAGGCTAGATTCAAGTTCTGTGGTTTCTGACAGTGATACTTTGAGGGGTAGCCTCTGGAGAAAGAGCAATCTCCAAGGCTGAGCTCCAGTTATTGAGGGAAATAAAGGTTTTCCACTGGAATAGTCTTTATTTGGGCAAGGGCTGTGTGTGGGCTGGATTAGGTTGAACACAAGGTCTACTGCATTTGTCGTCTTCAAAGCAGGGGAGCACTTCATGATCTAAGGCTGGGAGAAGGCTTTCTAGAGCTGCCATAAACATGTGGAAAGCACTCTCAGACTTGGGCCTGGTTGGCAGTGCTGTCCCTCTCTGTGGGGTAAATGAAGCTCTCGATAATACAAGAGTTACTCTGTCTGTATTTTTCCCTGTTTCTCCTCTCCTCACTGCTGTCTGACACAGTACCCTGTAATTTCCCTAGGGAGACAAGCCTGCTGCTTTGTATGCAAGTCACTCCCAAGTGCTGAGCAGTGACTGTGATGCTGTTCCCTCACTCTTTGGTGCACTCATGACTTTTAATTACCAATTTTCTCCAACAACAGAGGAGGCTTCATTGGCTTCTTTGTTTGCTTTGCCTTTCCACTGAGGTCTTGGCTCTCTGATATAATTAATAGCGATTTAGTAATTATGCAGGCATCTGATTAGAAGTCCATGACCTTGGTTGTTCCATGTCAATCAAGGGGCAAAGCTTTCAAGGTGAGAATTTTGCTGCTTAGTGAAGAGTGACCTTTTATTTTCCCTTTTCTGAGATAAGGCAGCTCTGTCTTCCATTTCCAGGAAGGAGCTGCCTTATCTGGGGAAGCTGACTGTTTTGATCTGCAAAACAGCAGCTTGCAGTGTTGATGGAGAGGAAACTTGTTCACTGTGGGAGACTTGGCTGAGTGTGTCCAGCTCCTTATTTCAGTACTACAAAGATGCAGATGTTCTGAGGTTGTTTTGTGGTACAGTGCTTTTGAGAGTGGCAAGCCAGTCTGTACTTTGTTGAAGGTGGAGTGAAAGTGTCTCTTAAGGATTATTTCCACAACCAGATCTTTGTTTCCATTTTAGCTAATCAAAGTTTCTGCTCAGAGTTGTTGCTGACATGACAACTGACTATGAATTCTTAAAATGAACATGTCAAGATGACACAAGAAAGATACCTTTCCATTTAGGGAGTTAGAAGAAAATACAGAGATCTTTCCTCCTCTTCCTCCCTTTTTGGGCAATTTGGGAAATAACTCATGTGATAAGTCTCTGCCAACCTCTCTTCTTTCCAATCATTCTCAAGGAAACTTAATTGCTATTAACTATGGCAAGGTACTTGGTGAATTTCTCAGTTTCTAAGGAGTTTGCAATGGCAGGAAGTGTTAATAATATCTAATATTGTCCATTTGCTATTCAAAGTGTTCACTTTTGAGTAAGAGATGTGTGGAAAATTGCTATTGCAAGTTTTCTCATGGAGTGTTACAGTAGTAGAAAGAAATCAAATACTTGGGATTGGAAGGTTGTTATCAAGGTCCTGGCTTGTGATCCAACCCCAATTTGTCCAGTGTAAAGAATTTCCCATCCTTGTACTTCTTTTATGGAAGAATTCCTGGTTGTTATTTTTAAAAACCTTTATTCAGTGTCTTGCTTGTCTGGAATAATACTTTGCTAAACCAGTGTATCCTGTTTCCTCCCCAGTTGGATTTGAAGTAATTTCATATTACATATCTGAAAAGGGCTTTAATATTAAGCAAAAGTTTAGCTGAGAGCCACACTTCTGAAAACCATAGCTGGAAAGCAAAAGCACTGTGAAAATGCTGTTAAAGGTGGGGAAGAAATCTGGTAAGGCTGTGATAAGGATGGTAAGGAGTTCTGGCTGGGCAGCAGAGTCTTAAGGGATGTTTAGGACAAGAGCAGAGCTGAGATGTGAGTAGTTCTGAAATTGAAAATATGAACAAAATCTTAATCATAAGGTACATATGGGTGTATTAGAGCCCTCCTTGTTTTAAACTTACTGCTGTGATTAGTCATGATGATCAATAATGGAAGTGAGGGACTGAATATGTCTGTGTAAATGTATTTAATTTAGGAGGTGTGTGGAATGGAAACTTGCCAAGAAGGGTCTTGCTGCAAGCTGTACTGTGCTCTTTGCTCTGCAGTGGGTCTCTGGGATGCAGCTTGGAGCTTGGACATGCATTGTGTTTGTTCCTCTGCTGGCTGCAAGGGTTGTGTCTTTCTAGGAAGAGACCTGTGATGGCTCACCATGAGGGTGAGTTTACACCAAGAGATGCACTGTCAAACAGGGAATCAATTTTTCTCCAGTTAATTTCAGGGTGTTATGACTCTTGTTTAACAACGAGGTACCTCATGGCACTTTGAAGTTGTCCCAGAGGTCATCTGAAAGAGGATGCTAGGTCTAGTTTAGTTTCAGATAGCTCTCTTGAGAGGCTGTAGGAGCAGACACTTGCTGCCAGGAAGATAAAGCAGAAGCAGTGAGGCAAAGAGTGAGTGGAGTGTCCTGCAGACATGAGGAAATGGAGTACTGGGAAGACATTTTGCCTGCAGCTAGTTGTTATTCTTGTAGATGTATGTCCAAGTAACATGAATGTATTTTAAGTGTAGCACACATTTTGTAAGGCACCATTTATTTGTTATGGCTGCCATGATCCTCTGGAAACTAACTTGGACAGCTTGTGGAGATGCAGCTTTGGAGAGGTTCCTACACTGTAGGAAGACTTGAGGAGGTGACAGAAGGGTGTGATCAGCATGCTTGGAAGGTTGGGAGCAGCTGGCACTAGCAGGCATTCTACATCCCCATAAAGAGGCAAAGGGAGTGTGACTGTTCTGCCAGAGACCAGGTCACAGCCCTTTCTGGATGCTGCTAAAATCCTTAAGCTTAAGATCTTCTGGGATCTGATCTGTGCAAAATTGCCATAGAGGTGTTCTCCTACTTCTGGAATTAATCTCAAGCCTGCTAAGCAGGCAGGAGGCACACAGCAATATCAGACTTTAAGGAGCTCTTGAGAAGATTCTTTCTACTCTTAGAGCAGTAATGGAATATCTTGTGGAAATATGAGACAGTTTGCTTTAAAACAGATGGCATGTGCAATAGGAGAGGCAAACAGTAAGGAGAAACTAAGGTAATTTCAGTACATATGAATTGTTGATTTATTTTAGTTCATGTTTTTTTAAACACTGTCAGGGAAGTCTCTTGTTTGTACTCTGTTCCATGTTGTAGAAAATTCAATATGGAGCAGCAGCCTTCAAGTTCTTGTGAGCTAATTTTGTCCAGCGATAACTCTCTGTTAATTAAAAGGGTTTTGGCAAAGATATTATGAACTTCCCCATGCAGAGAGTAATTCCTTTACCCCTCAGTCCCTGATTGCAAGTGGCTGTGGCTATTACTCTCTGGAAATAGGCAAGGAGAAGCAAATCATAACAACAAATCAGTGTGTGCCTCACAGCAGAAATATTCCCTTATTTCTTTGCCCACAGTTCTGGCAATATTGTTGGATTCTCCCATTCCTGCTATTCTTGACACAACTGCCATATTATTCTTTTATTATACAAAGTGATAGCTCTACCTTCTCAACCAGCTTCAGACACTGGAGCCTCACACGTGTTGGAGTAATTTTCTGTTCCTGTGGATGACTTTTGTGTACTCAGTCAGCCCTGGAGGAAGAGATTCAAACAAGTCATTTTGTTTTACAGGCATGACTTCCATTAGGGATCCAGCATGGAGAAAACTGTCTGGAAAATAACACTGAGTGGCTTGAAATGTGTATTACAGGCTCACTCCTATGGGAGTGTGCACACTGAGGGGAGAGTTGGGGGAGGAACACCAGTGCCAAAGGTCTGTTCTTCACACTTGACTGGCTCATTAAATTCCCTTTCCATGGTGCTTCTTTCTGACTTGCTGTGGTGCTGTCGGGTTTTGCAAATGGGGAAGGTTATAAGGGCTAGGTGTAAATGCAACTGGCAGCTGAGACACAGCAGTGCTTTTGGAGACGGGACCCATTTGTAGGTGCTAATGAAGGAGTTTCTGATTTTCTTTCATCTCAATCCTCCAGCACCTAAATTACCCACCTGAGGTTTCTCTTTAACACACTTTGCCATGTAAATTCTTTAACCCAGGCTCCAGAAACTTTCATCCCCTCCTCTAAATCCACCAGACAAACATTTTATTGAAGGAATTCACCAAGCTGTGCCATTAATAATTTTTATCCCCTATTCTCCCTGGCACAGCATGGTGAATTGGATTCCTTTCTTAATTTATCCAAGAATATGATCCTTTTTCTGGATTAATGTGCATTATAAAACCAGGTATTTGCATTTTAATTTACTTCTATTTAATTTACTTGTTTTAGATCAACCAGCAAAGCTGAATCTGAAAACATGCTTGATGGGCCTAAGAGGCATAACAAAACATTTCTTTTAGAAGAGGAGGTAAAGCTGTTGCACTTCTACTCTGTGTGAATGCAGTAGGAATAGCCTTCTGGTTATCTATGACATATATACAACATTCCAATATATAGATATACATATATATGACACTCCAGTAGCTCTTGGTTTCCACAGTGCAGTTCTCTCTGTTGTTTTGTCCCAGTGACTGAGTAGTTTGGTTTTGCTTCAATGATACTTTTGAGAGCGACATCCTGGATTTTGTTATTCTGGAGTGGATTCAAACTTTCAGAATTTTTTTTTTTCTTTTGAGGAAGGGAGGGTGAGTAGCTCACAGCTGAGCACCAGGCAGGGTTTTCTTTTTTCTTCTAGCACCTAGGCAATTTAGGGGATGGGAACAACCAACTACACAGCCAGAATCATGCCCTTCCATTACACTTAATGTGTACTTTTAGCTGGGATCAGGAGTTTAGCTGCTGTCAAAGCATTGGTCATGAGAGCATTTCCTGTGTGTGTCACAGGGGTAGTGGTTAAGCTATTAAAGTGTATGAATTTACAGTTCTGGCAGTTTTGGGGTGGGGAAGGAGGCTTGGAAGGTACACTGTATGAGTTAGTTCTGCGAAGATAGTATTTCCATTCTTAATGATTAATTGTGAGTTGGTGCATGGGAGATGATTTTTAAAATGACAGTGGGGGAAATGAAATCATGTGTCTAGACCAGTTCTAAAGGTCTAGATCACTAATGTGCCTTGGACTGTTTCATTGAAATGACAGAGCAGCTGTCAGTGCAAGCAGAGAGGTATCTGCTTTTTGATGCTGTTGGAAACATTACTGCCTATGGCCAAAAGTTTTCAGGTGAAGAGTAGCTAGAAATCCCTCAAGAAAGTAAGAAGGTGCTGTAATCACTCAGGAAAGATGTTAGATGGATGAGGTGTCATAAAGAGTTGTTCTAATTTGTTGAAGAAGCACACTCAAATTAGCTTGATGGGCATATCATAGGTGTCTTTTGAGATTTGAGTGTTACTGCAATTGATTGTTGAAAAATGAAGAAGTGACATTAAATAACCTCTGTTTCTGAAGAGTAAATGTTATGAAATAAAAAAATCCATTTGCAAAAAATATATGAAGAAATCTTTCCTTTAAGAGAAGGAGGCCTGTTTTGAAAGAGGAGGATCTGTTAAGAGAAGTTCACTTTGAAAGCAGGGGTGAGAAAGGAAAATGCTAAGTTAAGGAGGTTTTGTAACTGGCAAAGGGCTAGTAACTATTTCTGAGGAAGCCTGTCTTGTGTAGTTGGGCTTCTTTTAATTGTAGCAAAATTTTGGGTCAATCTTGGGAATCTGCACTAGTCCTCACAGGGTGCTGAAGAGGGTCATTGCTGAGCAGAAGCGGTGAGTGCAAGGAAATAGAAGAAATTTCACTGAGATGTAAACTGTTGAAAAGTACAGGGATCGCTGCAGCAAACGTTGAAACATAATACTGCGTGCAGCCAGAATAACCTGGATATTCCAAGTCATGCTTCCAAGGCCAGTTTGGTCATTTACCAAGTGTCTGATTACAGCTTCAACAGGTCAGCACAGTGAGGGAAGACCACAGAGGTAGACCCTTAACATGTGATCAAAGTCAGAAAGGAAGTAAGAGTTCTAAGAAGACATAAAGTGTAATTGTCTTGAAACAGACATTTTATGGTAGCAAGTCCTTTTTCTTGGTTTGACTTTCCTTCTCCTGAATATTCAAGTCCAATTATGCAGGACAGCAGTTTTTATAGAATAAGCATCAGCTTGTAAATGATAGCTTTTAGATATGTGTTATTGAAAAGGAGACTGGAGGGTTCAGCTTGTGATCTGCAAGTAAAATTCTGTGTGATTGCCGTCAGATGCTTGGAAGTGGAGAAAATTTCAAGTCAAGTTTACTTGTAAATGTGTCTTAAATGTGGGTAAAGGCTTCATTTTGGATCCCAAGAAAGAAGTGGTGGTGAGAAAATGGTCAGTGTTTTTGATCTTTGGGTGAAAAGCTATGAAGTTCTAAGGATATTTGATTAAATGCAAAGAAAATGATCCAGAGGGATCTTAGATCTTTTTAAAGGCATTTGCTCTCCCTACCCCAGATACAGTTTACAATACAGTTCACAACAGGGTCACCTGGGCATTTTTCCACTGCTTATGTTTCCTGTGTTTCTGTAGTGATACACATTTTCTTTTCAATGGGGACAGGGAGGAGGATCTTTGGCTAGTCTGAGAATGGAGCTTTGATGGGAGAATGAGAAACCTCATGTTTGTGTACACGCAGTTGATTAATTTAAGGTTACAAGGTGCCAAAACACCTTCTCAAGCTATCTGCCAAATAAGATCTATTACTTCAAGCAACATGGAAACAAAATTTATTTTTGACAGTCTTGTAAAATTCTGTCCAAACAAGATTAGTCTTCCTTTCACAAGTGATTAAAAAAAAAGAAGAAAAACAAAACTGAAAACACTTAAGGCTATTACTACAAAAGCTTGAGCTTCAGTGAGTAAATACTTAGGAGATTTTTGCAAGGATGAGTGGAGACCCTAAAGGTAACAAACCAGTTACTATACTTTACTAATATCTTTTACTAGTTACAGTACTAGTGTCAGTTACTGTGACTCCTCTCCTCTGAGAAAAGGCTGTGAGAGAGTTGGGATTGTTCAGCCTGGAGAAGACTCCAGGGAGACCTTATTGCAGCCTGTCAGTACCTAAAAGGGGCTTATAAGAAAGATGAGGGCAAACTTCTTAGCAAGGCCTTTTGTGATAGGACAAGGAGTACTGGTTTTAAATTAAGAGGGTAGATTTAGACTAAATATAATGGAGACATGTTCTGTGATGAGGTGATAAAACACCAGAACAGGTTGCTCAGAGTATTCACGGTCAGGTTGGCCAAGGCTCTGACCAACTTCATCATCTGAAGATGTCCCTGCTCACTGCAGGGGCTTAGACTGGATGGCCTTTAAGAGACCCTTCCAAACCAAACTATTTTATGATTCTGAGATTCTATACTGACTATCATCAGCTGCCTGATATCTCAAGACTCTTCCTGTGGCTGCTGCTTTGGGAAGCAATTCCACTGCCAGTGGAGGAACAAAAAAAGGTCACCTGTGAAACTCCAGCAGTACTGGTAAGGAACCATTTTTTCCATTGCTTCTTTTATAAGTGATGGAGTTCTTAAAGTCATCTTCCCCAAAAGTTGTCACTGTGATGGTAGAACCTGTGTTGCATACATATATTAACACTGTTAATGGAGAAGTAGATTGACCAAAAGTAGCCTGTATAGTTTAAAGATCTAATGGTGTACTTTATTTGCAGACACAGACTTTCTGCTTAGTATACACTGACTTTCTATTTAGTATATATTTTTTCTAAAAAATCGAAAGCACGTCTGCTTTCAGACCAGTCAGTGGTACAAGGCAAATAAAATGTTTGGAAGGTTAAAGAGGAATTTGTTGGTGACCTTTTTCTGCAAAGAAAAAAAGAGAAGCTGCTTTTCTGGAGAGGAGAACAAGCTGCAGGGGAAGAGGGAGAAGGGTGCTGTGATGATAGGTCAAAATTCTAAATTTCCAGTTTTACACAAACTTAATTCACAGTAGTGGGAGTGCCTTGTGAAGTGAGAGATGAAAAATCGAAATGAAATGGTTTTTGTGTGAGAACATGACCTGTGGAGAGTGATATATGCTGGATCCTGCTGAGGATAACCTGGCAACCTTGATCACTCTCCAATCTGCAAAGCCATTCGGCATCACAGGAGCAGGGCAACATGCAAATGCTGAAACACCTGCAAATCAGGCTCGAGGAGCAATCAAAGTGAGATAAACATTAATTACTATAATACCCAAACCCTTAATGGAGGAAGGAACGTTGATTACACAGCCTCACTTGGGACTTCTTTCTGCCAGAGATGGTGTATGATGACAGTTTCTGATTACACTTAGATAAGAAGACTTTAAAAACTGCTTAAATGTGGAAAGACAAGAGCAGAAAGCAAACAAGTTGATCTTTCTATGAGTGGTTGAGCATGTTTGGCTCTTCATAAGAGTATGTATTTTTCCTTTTTGCCTTTCAAACTTTTGAGGTGAATTTGCTTTGTGAGCTGATTTTGAATGCTTCCTGGATCACTGTAAACCATAAGTGTCTTAGACTTTCCTTTGCCCTCATCTTGATCCTGAGATGTTACCAGCTGCAGAGGCAGAAGTGTGGGGAGTGGACTTCTCATAGCATTCATTTTTGACACTGTTTTCTTCCCTCGATATCCTGCTCCAGTACCAGCTGCTTGGAGAGTCTGAGAATAAAATTAAATACAACAACCATAAACTCAATCCCTTCTTATTCATGGCTCCTGCAGTAAGGGAGAAATTTAATAAAAGCATACGTCATTTAGCCAAAAAAAGACAGCTTGATTTTTAGGCAAGAAGCCAAGATTTTATAGAATAAATTTACTATATGTGCACTGAAGTTTAGAGCAGCAATGCCAAACATTTCCCTGCTATCTCTGAGGCTTGGAGCTTGGGCTGGGAGGTGACCAGAAGCCTGATTTGCTGTCATGTGCAGAGCCCTCATTTAAGGAAAAAGTAATTTAATACTGCGTCTGCCTTGTCCTCCTGTGCAACTTCATTTCTCATTCTGCTCTGTAATGTTCTTTCTCCTTGGTTGATCGCTTAGTTTTGTACTTCAGTCATGAAGATGAAGTTCTTTGGTATTCTGGAGAGGTTTGCTCCAGCCTCTGTTACCTAACCTTTCTCATTCACCTTGGTGTGTAGCTTGCCTCTCTGCACTCCCATTTCAGAAGTTTTGTCATCCCTGTCACTTTCAGGTGATGTGGAAGTTCAACATAGAGAGCAAAGGGTCTCTGGCTGCTGTGATGCTTTCTTATAGCTGAATCCTGTCTTTCTCAGACACCTTTCTTGGAATCTGCCGGCCTGTCTTTAAACCTCCCCTGATTTTAAACCTTTTTTCCTGATGCAGTCTGATCCCTAGTGAATCTAGACGATAAAAATCACAGTTGGTGAAACTGTGAAGTGCTTGGAGACTCACATACAAATGTAGCATTATTGCCAGTGCTGACAGTACTATCAGGCACTATCCAGTGTCCTGGATGCCAGATTCCTAATGCCTCAAATCCTTTTCCTGTGGGAGTAAGGAAACAGTAATTTTCCCACCATGAATAGACACAGACAACAGCAGAGGAAGTCTTTCAGTAGCCCCTGAATGTGAGATTTATCAGAGGAGTTATGACGGAGTAAGAGGAAGTGATCTGCTCTGTGGTTGCAGATGGGACAGTGGATAGGAGGCCAGCAAGAGAGGGCCTCAAGAGATTCCCAAAAACTGGGAGGAAGTACTCCTGGAACTTGCTGTGGGTGTTGGAGAAAATTGCCTTTAAAATGGAGAGTGGCTTAAGTGCTGCAGGATGAGAGCTGTAGGACAAAGGAGAAACAAGATCTAAGTTGGGGGTGAAGTGAAGAGGGCTTGAGGGCAAAAATATTTGAGAGGGACAAGAGAAAGTGAAAGCTTGAATCAAAGCAGCTGAAAGGTTGGCTTTAATATCTGCTTAGATCAAAAAGTAAAGTCTGTATGGATTAAGAGATAATCCACTAGATAGATTTAATCTGCCACGTGTATTGCTTCCTCAAAGAAAAGCACTGGGAGGGGAAGGCTGATTTGGCTCAGTGCCCAGCATTTGAAGGTAGGTGATGTATTCTCCTTTTTCCACAGACACCCCCTTTCACTTGTCCTGAATGAAGCACATCCTGCTGAAAGGGAGGGGCTATCACTGTAGCCTCCTGCTCCTTTGCAACTCCAAAGTAATATTGATTTTAACTAAAAGCGTTTCTCAAGCAGAAAAGAGCATTGAGAGCAAAATAACACAGCAATGACTAAGAAAATAGGCATGGGGTATGTTCAGATGCTCATGGTGGTTTTGGCTGCCTGAGCAGTTGGTTCTGAGAGGCAGTATTGGGCCATTTTATTAACACTTAATCCCTCTTGTCCTAATTGTCCTTGTCCTCCCTGTAATGGAGGTTAAGGTCTGAATGCCACCTTTCCTCCAGCACTGCCCCTGAAATCCTCGGCCATGTCTCTCCACCCCTTCCTTCCCATTTGCTTTCTTTACAAAAACTGGTTGAGTCCTTTGAGTAAGTTCAGTTTCCACAGCAGTAGAAATAGTTGATCAAACATGAGGAGGTTTTCTCCATATATTTTTTCCAGTAAGGATATGGTATATTGTCTCTAACTAGCACAGCTGTATCTTGAACTTTTCGTGCATAACAGTCATGCACTTCTAGGAGCCTGTACATGTGATGGAATTTGGATTAGTTGGATTGAGAGGGTTTAATTTTTTTTTCAAAGTTACCTTGTTCACAACAAATTAATTCTGTACACTGATATGTATTCCTTCTGTGTTGTGGGCCTGCATCTGTACCACCTCAGGTGAAGGTTTTTGGCAGATCTCATAAGGTCAGTGGGATTTGGCCTGTCAAATCCTAGAGCAGGAGATCACAGGAGAAAGTACAGAGTGCCTCAGAGAAGATCCATCATGGTTTGAAACACCTAAGCTGGCACTGGACAACTTCCCCAGCTTGTGCTGGGAGCAGGCTGTTTGCCTGGCTTGCATAACTGTTTGCTTAGCACTTCCTTCTAGGAGAGAAACATGTGCCTTGTCAGATCCTGAAAATTGTGTCTGTAAGTCAGCAGGGTACTGGCTAAAAGGCAGTTGATACCTCACTTTTATTTGGAGCTTTAGGAAAGCTTTGTGGAGTTCTTCTAGGAGAGAGGTCTACTCTCAGGTGAGAGAGAAAATTGCAGCATTGATTTGGGGGAGAGCAGCAAAGCAGAAATAAATGACTTGGTTTTTTCAGCTTTGAAGGAAGTAAAAATAGTCAGATGCCCATAGGGAGGAGTACTGGAAATAGTGTCAATCAATAAAATTATGAAGCTTCTAGAAAAGAGGTGAACTGTGAGGTGGGAAAATTTGCTGGTGAGAGCAGTTAGGAAAGATTTAGATCCTTCTGAGGCATCTCACACCTGAATAAAACAAGGCAGTGGGACAGTCCTATGACACATGAAATTTGCTGCAGACAGGTGCTAGGAAATGCACACTGAAAGGAACTACTCTGAGAACCTATCAAGTGTATAAGTGATGTGGACTTACTCTTCTGAGGCAGAGGGAGGGTGTGGGAAGGAAATCATGAACAGATTTGTACTCAGTGTTGGTACAAAAGACAAGCTGCTGGTCTGTGTTTAAAATAAAATGGGTAATGGAGAATAATTCTGAGAGGGAGACTTTCATGAGGTTCAATTTTGCTATCTCCCACTCCAAAGAGAGTAAGGTAAGAAACAGGCTGTATGCTATCATGCCATATGCATAAGGAAGGATTTTTCATGCCTCCAGGAAGGGGAGAACATGGCTGTAAACAAACAGAAATACTTGAAGCTGTTTAGAGAAAGTGAGGGTTTTTTTAGAATCGTACAAGAAGAACAGGCTGCTTGTACTGGTGTTTTCCACTGCCTACATTGAGGGGGGGCTTTATGTTTCTATACTATAATAGAGAATGTGCAGCCCAAAGTGAAAATACTGGAAAAGATGGATTTGGTACAGTTTGAAATTGGAGATCACTGCTGATCTCACATTCTTTACTGAAGGGAATTAGAGCAGAAAAAGAGCATAAGAGCTCTCTCCTCAAAAGTAGATACTTTTGATGAAATTTAAAGACAATATTTGAGATTGCTTTTTACAGGCACAGAATGATCCAGTGGAACTCATTGCTGCAAAACATTGCTGAAGTGGAGTGCTCTCTCTCCTTTTGGGTTATGTAGCCATAAAAATATTCTTCCCTGGCTTCACTGGAGGGCTGAAAGTTCAGAAGACTTTTTAGCTTTTGACCTTGTAGCTGGGGAGAGAGAATCTGCTGGTTATGCATGGGGTAGGAGGACTTTTCTGAGAAGGTGACTCCATCATTACCTGCAGCTGATGCCTGCTCCCAGCATCCCTCCTAACCTCTAGTTGGACCTGTGGGACAGTTCCAGCAGCATGGCACAGTTCCAGCCACTGTGCATGTCAAGGAGGCAGTTTCAGTCGTGCCCCTGGCTGCCAGGTGGGAAAGAAAAAGGAAATATGTCCACAATGTGAATGCAGAGGTATTTAACCACTGACTGCTCTCCCCTGCTGCCACAGAGTGCTTTTCACCTCAGTCTCAAAGCATTCTGATGCTGATCTAGTGGTATGGTTTATCTGCAGCTGGCAACTGAGCACCACACAGCCTCTTGCTCACCCTACTCCCTGCAGGGTGGGGGGAAGAAGACCTAGAAGGGTAAAAGTGAGAAAATTCATGCGTTGAGATAGGAACAGTTAAATTATTGAAATAAAATATAAAAATAATAACAATATAATGTGAAGGAAAATAACAAAAAAAGAGAAATAAAACAAGTAATACAAGTAATGGACTAATCCTACTTCATGTTGAAGTACCTCAAGCTAGGTAGGATACCTCTCACTAGGATGGATACAAGCGTGTCTCAACCAGCACTGTTTTGCACTGTGAAACAACCCAGTCCCCTGACATTCACATCCTTCTCTGAGGGGCTGGGAACTGGCTGTTTAAAAAAAAACTAAACCACTGGTTCTGGATTCTTCAGCTTAAGAAGTGTTCTTGCCTCCTAGGATCTCTCAGCGGGTGGAGGCCAGCCGGGCCCAGCTCCAGGCCATTGGGGAGAGAGTCACACTCGCCCAGGCGAAGATTGAGAAGATAAAGGGCAGCAAGAAGGCTATTAAGGTATGACTTCAGTGAAGGCTGCATGGCCTCTGTTCTTCCTTATTTCTTTACTCCTGACGTAAGCTCTGGAGAAGAAGAAGTGCTCGGCTGCTGCAGTTGCTGCCCACTCACCTCTCCATGCCTTGCTGAGCGGGATTGTGGTGAGAATCCCATTCCTGACTTGGCCAATTGATGAATTTTAGACCCATGAGCCACACAGCTCCAGGCTTTATATAGCCTCTATAGGTTTCTGTCCCAGCTGCTTCCTGAGAAAGGGAAAAGATGTGTGCTGAGCTAAGCCTAACACCTTCACTTCAGGCTCATAGACACTGACTTGAATGAAAGCTGCAGTCAGAGAGCCTCCCTTTAATGCATCTTAATCCCATTGAGCCATGTAAAACTGGTGAAAATCCTTCTTTCCCCATTCTTGCTCCATTTTATACAGTACTTCCAACTGCTTTCCTGCCAGTGGAAGCCTTTTTGCCAGTGATCTCCTAGTACTTTTAGAGAGAGAGAGAAGCTCTGGCAATTCCAGTTTCAGAAGTGGCAGCCCACACGTTTGGGTCTGTGCACATAGCTCTTAGGAGCCTGTTCACTCCAAGTCTGTCCATTCCCACTGGCAGCACAGATTGCATGTTTTCTCCTCTCCTCGTGTTTCTGTATCATAGGATTGCCTAGTTGTTGGGATTTTTCAGTCCCTCCTTGTTTCTCCATAGGTATTTTCCAGTGCCAAGTACCCAGCCCCTGAACGGCTGCAGGAGTACAGTTCAATTTTTGCTGGTGCAGAAGACCCAGCTAAACAGAAATGGCCAAGACACAAGATTCAGAGCAAACACCGAATGCTGGATGAAAAATTTCTGCAGGTAAGGAGAACAGACCTTGGGAAAGACAAGCAAAGAGAACCTGGAGCCTGTTAATCTCTTCTCTAAAGTGGGCCAGGGCTTTGGGACATAGGCTAGGAGTAGAACATATTTTCATTTGGCCTGTCAGTGGGGAGGGTGTGAGGTCAAGCTGGGAAGCTTGTGGAGATGCCAGTTGGAGAGCTCCTTGCATGTCAGTGCAAGGACAAGACAAGAACTTGTCTGGGTGGCTGTCAACTGCCAGGTCTCTGGAGCAGTTCCCTTTCCTGAAATGCTGCAGGTGCTGCTGCCTGGGCTTAAGGCTTTGGCTGTGCACAGTGAGGCAGCTGGGATCAAGCTCGTAGTTGTTTCAGAAATAATTTCTGAAGGCTCTGGTATGACTTCTGGTGAGAGGGAAAAGGTAAGAAGGCTTATGAGTTTGTCAGGAGAAAAGGGAGTCATTCATTAGAGCATTTTTCTGCACAGAAAATTGTTGCACTTGGGCATTTTCCCTTGGTTGGAAGGAGAGGAGGAAGAGTTGTCATGCTTCAAGTTTAAAAGTTGCTGTGTACATGTTGTGTCAATAGTAGCAGATGTGCTGTTCCTAGCAGGTAAAGGATCAATTTGACAACCTCCCTGCTCTACACCCCTGAAGAGACTTCCTTCCTCATCCTTGTGTGACTTGGCCAAAAATAAAGCTGCCACTGAATAATTTATCATGCTAAACTTTCCTGAGTGTTAATGGAGTTGGGACCTCACACAGTGAGGTAGTTATGAATATTTCTGCCAGGCCAAGGAAGCAGGATTGCTGGCCCAATGGACAGCTGGCAAACTTGAGCAGGGTTCCTGCTTCCTTCCAGTCCTGGCAGTAGCACAGGCAGAGCTGCATGGGATGTGCTGGTGCCTGGCAGGGAGGCCAGTGAGTGCTGCTGCCTGGCTGGTGGCCCCATCCTGCTGGAGTGTGGGGGGAGCAGAGGCAGGCAGGGAGTGGACAGGGAGATGGGTCCCACCCTGAAGGGCTGGTGCCAAAGTACAGCCCCTTGCACAGGGCAGGGATTGAGAAGAACATTGGCTGTTAAAGAGCAGTGTCCCACAAAGAGCAAATGGTGTGCTTGTTCAGCTGGCCTGCTGGCTCCACGTGCCATTCCACACAGCCATCTGCCTGGGATGCCACCTCTTCCAGTCCCAGTCAGTCTCTCTACCATTGCCACGTTCTGCCCTTTGGGACTAAAGCTGCCATCACCACAGGGACTTTGTTTCAGGCCCTGGGGGATGTTTGTCGCTCCCCTCCTGCGATCCATCTTTGGATCCTCTTTTGTGACTGTTGATCTTTCTATGGCTTTGCTGAGTGTGCCTCATGCAGCAGCTGTGACTCTTGCCAAGCTCACACACAGGAGCTCCTGCAGCAGCTCTGTGGGGTGGGGGGATGCTGCTGTCAGCTGGTGAAGGATGGAGGGGCTGATGTGCTGAGTGAGGCTCAGTGTGGCCAAGCTCCAGCCACATTCCAGGGACCCTTCTCGGCCATAGCTGAGCACAGAGCCTGATGTGCCTTGCAGTAGTGAAATGTGACAGGGAGAAGTCTAATGTTTGCATTTATGCTTTCCTCAATTATTCAGGGCTTTCAGCAGAGGCTCACTGCCTGTTTTCACTTCTAATGAGAGCCTCTTTGCTGCGAGCAGTCGCAGTGGCCTTTGCTAAACTCCACGTGCACACACCACCTCATCAGGAAAGCAAACTCTGCTCATGTCAGTTTGAGGGGAAGTGGTGGCAGCCTGTGCTCAGCTTTTAGGGTTTTTGCTCTGGGGAGTAAGCAACTGAGTTGGAAATGTGTGTGGTTCTGCAGTTGATTTTAAATGCTTCCCCCTTGGAATTTCTTCTTGCCCCCTCCACCCCATCCAAGTGAAAACTTGCTGTTGGCAAGTGAAAACAAGCTACTTAGAGGATGCTGTTTGGGTTGGTAAGGTAAGCACTGGTGGGTAGGAGTGCCAGAAACACAGTGCTTGTGGTAAGCTTGGAAAGCCAGTTGCTTTGCACACTGCAGTGGTAGTGGCAAGGCAGGGCTCAGCAGGGAGCTGGGCACCACTGCCTTTGTGGTGGGAGCTGTGTCTGGGTGCTGCACATGCCCCTCAGGAGACTGGAAAGCAGGGTGGGAGATATGGTCTGCCTGGGCTTTGGAAGAAGTCCAAGGAAAAGTTACCATCCACTGCCAGAGTAACCTTGCTAGGCTTCAAAAGTGCCAGGACTTGGCATGTCCTTGTGAATTCTGCCTCTCCCAGAGCCCGCCATAGGCATGTGGAGGCTAAAACAGCTTTTTGTCACTTGCTCATCTTGAAGTGCCTTCCCATCTGGCCTCAGCAGTCCATTGGTGGGGGGAAAGTGGGATTTCTGGTATATCACACCAATCCCCTTTGTAATAGTGTGGTTAATTCAACTGAAGAACTGAATATATTTTTAACTGTAGGTTCTTAGGAAGAAAAATGCCTGAAAATGCAGTGTCCTTGGGGGTGTGATCCTGCCAGGTGCCAGACCCCAGGCTGAGCATTCAAGCACCCCTCCATGCCTTCAGTATGTCAAGGTTGCCAAACTTTGACTTAAGAACTTAATGTTCCTTTAAGAAAACTAATTTTTAAATGGCACCTTAACTTGTGGAATTCACAGTTGCAGGATATTTTTGACAGTGTGTGGTTGTTCTAAATTTCAGAACAGATCTAGGTACTAGAGTAAGACTAGCACTTTGATGGCATTTAAATTAAAAGGATTATATTTCACATTTCAGAATACTCATGCTTAGTGATTTTATAACTGCCTTAGATGAGGTTTGTAAGTAAATGTAGGTAATGATTGCTTTCTCACTATACCCTTAAAGTGATGCACAATCTTCCAGTGATAACTGAAATCTACAAAAAGAGAATTAAAAAAAAATATAAATTACTTGAGGGCTAAGTGTGTCTGAACAGTTCTAGCAAAAAATGTCAGTACTCCCTTAATTAATTAAACATTGGGAAATGAATATTAATGATAAAAAGAACTTTTATTTTTGAGTCTCTGCTCTAAATAAGAATTTATATATTTTTGCCTATTTGCTTCTATAAAAAAATAGAAGGTGTTAATTTCAATGTATTTTTCACAAGCTGGTACCTGAATTAAATCAAAACCTTACAGTTCCTTTTTTATAGCATTTTACAGTCTCAGAGCATCATATAAACTCTTAGTGGATTAACTGAACTGTGACTAAGCCATTTCCTTGGATTTCTGGCTACCAGATTCAAGACTGAAATTTCAATCAGCAGGAACTGCTTGTGTCACTGAGATGTGGTCTTAGAACTGAACCACCAGTGGTCTCCATTTCTCCCATTCAAGTACAAGGGGAGGAGAGGGACTCAGAGAATGGGGTGGTGCAGGGATGCTGGAAGTAGTGAGGCAGTAGGAAGCTGTGGACAGTATTTGGAGTGGTCATCGTCTGGTGGCAGAAGAAAACCACATGTGTGGCCAGATATTTAACCTGATAAAGTGCTCTGGTTTCTCCTGGTATGAACACTTACTGCCTTGTAGCTGCTGCTTGGCTTAGTTGTGAAGAAAGAACTGTGAAGAGTTATGAAGGGGCTGAGGAGGGCTCTACAGAGGGTCTGAGGTGGAGGTTTGTTCATCCCAGACTGTCTCTGTTCAGGAACTGGTGCCTTTGCTCCCTCTAGATCAGAGTGCTGTGGGCACTGAGCTTCATCCCCCAGAGCATGTGGCAGTGGGCACTGTCATGCCAGCTTGAACACTGGTCTGATGTGGGATGGCAATTCCTGTGCTCTGTACAAGTCAGGTAGTTCAGATGTAATAAGTCCCTTTCAAAAGGGAGCTCTATATATTATGCATGAAGTTTTGGAACCGAGAGAAAGAAGATTTCAGTTCATTAGAGTTGAAAACTCATGCAGATCCCTCAGGCTTTGCAAAACCATCTGGCACACGTTCCACCCTGTGCACTTCTTTCTGCCTGATCTCTTGCCTAGTGCAGGCAGTCTGTTCTTTCCTAACCCCTTTTTCCTTTGCCTTCCCTGCCTACCCCACCAGTGCCATCACAGCTCTTAAAACATCAAGTGAAGGCAGCAGAGGGGAGGTGAGGTAATAGAGATGTGTGAGGACCTCTGCCTGCAGGAAAATGTGTCCTAATTGAAGACACTAACAAAAGCCTTTTAGGCTGTGGTGCTTGATCCCTGCACCTTTCTGCACTTTATCTTAGACTATAGAGCTGGAGTGGTGGTTTTATTCTGGTGGATCCTTGCCACAGTAACGTGTTCAGTATGACCCATCTACAGCACCAAAAGCACTTGGCACAAGCCTGAACTGCCAACACTTCTCATGAGTGTGGGGTTGCAATGTTGTCCATGTGCTTCCTAGCTCAAAGGGAGGTAGAGAGGGAGCAGTAGGGTTCCCAGGCCATAGAGTGCATCCAGCAGCATGGGTTGTGGTGGCTGGGGAGAGCTGCCTCAGCAGCTGTGGTTCTAGTGTCTCACCACCTTTTATCTGTCTTCTTGCAGGAAAAGCTCAAGTATTTCCCTGTGTGCGTGAGCACCAAAATTCACCAGGAGGATGATGCAGAAGAAGGCCTTGGCAGCCTTCCCAGGAACATCAGCTCCCTCAGCTCCCTGCTACTCTTCAATACCACCGAGAACCTGTGAGAGCCTGGGCAGTGCTGTGCTGCTCACCTGCCCCTGTTTGTCCTCAGAGGAGCTTTCCCATCCCCAGGGGTAGCAGTGACTGCTTGCTTTCCTGAAAGGACAGGGTTTGGTACCTCTCTGCTGGCTTCCAGCTGGCAACCTCGCCTTCCCTGCTCTTTGCCTGGGGTGGAAGCAGTTATTTTGTCTGCACCTGATCCTCTACTCACCTGATTGAACCCAGTTTTGCACTTTCTTTTGCTTAGCTCTTCCTACTGTTCCTCTGTAATTTCTCTCCAGCCTTGAGATACGCTGTCACTCCTGCCCCTCTCTTCCCTGTGTGCCAGCCTAGGTACTGCTTCTTCTCCTGACAGTTCCTCACTTTACTGCTTTTGCTGCTTTAATGTCTCCACCACCTCCCTCACTGCAGTTTCCTTTCCCACTGGACTTTGCATCATGGTTCTTCCTTCTGCTCTTATTGAAGAGCTGCTTTAAGCTCTTCTTGAGCTTTCAGCTGTTGGACCTGCTGTTTCTTCTCCTGAGCCATGGATCATTTCTCCTTTTTGTCTGTCCTCCTGGATCTTGAGTGACAAGTCACTGGTGTCCTGCTGCAGACTGTAGGATGGTTTCAGGCCTGGTGGTGGAAAGGGGAGAGCTTGGTCATGGTGGCACTACAGTGGGGCTTTGCTTTAAAATTAGTCTGGAAGCTGCACTGGCAGGGTGGGGAGCTGCTTGCCTCTGGTTGCAGAGGGGAAAGGCAGGAAAATGGAGCTAAAAGAAGGAACCTGGAAGGCCCACTGTGTTCCATCTTTACAAGTGAAAGGAAGTCTCTGCCTCCAAGGCCCTCTTATGTACACTGTCTCTTCTGGCCTTGGCTCTCAAGGCAGCATCACTAAAATACTTGTTCTCTGCCCTTAGGTACAAGAAGTATGTGTTCCTGGATCCTCTGGCTGGAGCAGTGACCAAGACCCATGTGGCTCTGGAAACAGAGACAGAAGAGAAGCTCTTTGATGCACCTCTCTCCATCACCAAAAGGGGACAGCTGGACCGACAGGTGAGGTGCAGCTGCTTACACTTGAGAGGGTTGTGCTCAGCTCCCTGAAAAGAAAGGGTTTCTGTAGAGTGGTGAGCAGGTAGGACAGTAGCCCCATACAGGGCTGCAGAGTACCTCATTTATCAGAAGGACCTTGCCTGGTTTTGTGCTTGAGGTCCTGGTGTGGGCTTGATGGGTGAGACAAAAGCCTCACACTTGGAAGGCATTTCTCTCTGCTCAAGCCCTTGTTGGTTGGTGAAAGGAGAGTGATGGGATATGGACTCACCTTGCTGCTTGACCTCAGGGCTGTAGGGGGATTTGGAGGATCTATCACTTGATCAGCTCCAGCCTCGTGCAGAGTCTAGAGGTGCAGTGCTAGAAGGTCCCTGGAGTGAAGTGTGATCCTCATCATTCCTGCTGGGAAAGGGTGCCTGCTGGTGCAAACAGAAGGGCCAGCCAGACTGAGAAAAGGGCTGTGCTTGGTGTACACAGGGGGCAGGCAGTGCACCAACCCAGTTGCCCCAACATGTGACTGGTACCTGACACTTTATAGAGGCCATACCTTGGGTGTACCGGCTTTGCTGGAGTATCATTTGGGGCTGGGAAAAGGAACCTGAGAATCATTTGCTCATCATGTTGGACTGGAGGATATAATGCATATAGTGAACAAACTTTTTATTCACAGTGCACCATCACTACTGTGTTGCCTGTGTGTTAAAAACAAAAGCAAACTCCTCTAACTACTTCTGCATTTTAATCTTTGAAATGGTTCAGACACTATACTCTTCTGGATGAGAAAGGACTGGTTTATTTAGGCTGCAGCAGTTAGTGCATGAACCCTTCAGAGTTCACTTGCTACTATGAAACTAAAAAGAGTCCTGCACTTCCTCCTCCTGCAGTCTACCTTTCCCAAGCCTGGTCTGCAGGATGTAGCTTCTGAGCACAGAGATGTAGGGGTAGCTGATGTGCCAAGGTACACCAGCCCTGATTGCTGCCAGATTGTTCCCTGCAGTGCCCCTGCAAGCACATAGTCAGTGCCTTACCTTGTTGGTTTGGGTTTCTTTAGGTTGCTGAAAATTACTTCTACGTGCCAGATCTGGGCCAGGTCCCTGAGATTGATGTGCCCTCCTACCTGCCAGACCTGCCTGGCATTGCTGCAGATCTCATGTACAGCGCCGACCTGGGCCCTGGCATTGCACCCTCTGCCCCCAGCAGTGCTATTCCAGAGCTGCCCACTTTCAACACCGAGTCAGTGGAGCCTTTGCAACCAGGTATTTTCAATCCCTGATCCTAGGACCCTATGAAGGAGGAAGGCAGGGATTGCTAGAAAGCAGAGACAAGGGAGAAAGTCCCTTGGTAGAAATTTTAAGATGGATGGATGGATGATGGATGTTGCACTTCTGGCTTAGGCCTGAGTGAAAGCTGCAACCTGCTCAAGTTCTGGCCTGACTGCAGCCCCTTTACCTCCCTCCTCATCTCTCTGCATGGCTAGGGAGGAGGGAGCACTGTGCAAGGACTGAGTGTGTGTCAGCCTGGTGAGATGCCCTTGTGTTAGTGGGATGCAGCTGGGGAGGGAGAGTAGGGGAATCTCAGACTCTTGCCTTGGCCCTGCCTGCTGTTAAGAGAGGGTGCACAGGGTGGGAGTGCTCTACTGCAGGTGCTGAGGACTCTGATCTGATGTGTGAAGCTCTGAGCTGAAACTCAATGTGCCATCCTCTGGGACTCCTCAGATACAGCTTCTTTCATATTTCAGATCTTCAGGGTGCTGAGCTATTGCCACCTCCTCCCCCTCCACCTCCTCCACCGCCTCCTGTTATGCCAACCCCGGTGCCTCCTCCACCGCCTCTGCCCCAGCCCACAGCACCCTCGGAACCGGCTCGGACAGCGAGCGAGGAGAGCAGCAACACAGTGCCTGCAGGTAAGGCCTGGGCTCCTCCACAGCTGCACCAGCCTCCCTGCCTTCAGCCTGTGCCCTTGGGGCCCCCTGTGCCTTCCCAGCCTTCCAACAGAAGGGGGGAGCTGCAGCAGGAAGAGATGCTGTCAAGGTACTGGAGTGGCCCTTTCCACGGGAATTTGGCTGGGCCTGTAGCTGATGCATTGACCCAGGTGTGCTGCCTGTTTTTCCTGTCCCTGCAGCTTCAGTGCAGGGAGCCCCAAAGGAGGTGGTGAACCCCTCTACTGGGCGTGCCAGTCTCCTGGAGTCCATCCGCCAGGCCGGGGGCATTGGGAAGGCCAACCTTCGCAGTGTCAAGGAGAGAAAGCTGGAGAAAAAGAAGCAGAAGGAACAAGAACAAGGTGATGAGGCTCTTTGGCAGAACTGCTTTCCCTTGCCCTGCCTGGGGAGGTGTGGGTCTAGGGGCAGGCAGGCAAGTAAGTCAGGAGCACAGTGAACTCACAGAGCACAAAGGAGTTCTCTCTCTTCACAGGCTGATGTAGGTCTCAGGTGTTCACCACTCAGCCAGAGCTCTGTGAACTTGATAAACCCCACTGGCCCAAAGGGCATATGTCTCAGGACTTGTGAAGTTTCACATGTGATGCACAGGACCAGGCACACAAATGAAACCCTGGGGGCCAAATGGGACAGGGCTGAACCAGTTTAAGCACCTTGGCTGAGGGAGCTGGGGAAGGGATTTGATGGAGCTGCTTTGGCAGAATGAGACTGCAAATGCACAGCCCCTCAATGAATTGCACTCATGGTTTTCCCCAGATGTGATTAACCCTGCTGTGCCTCATGCTTTCCTGACCTGAAAAGGGACTGTAGTTTTGGGGTGTCATACAAAATTAGAGGTTTGGAGTTTTTTCTTTAATCTGAAGGCAGAATTGCAGGGAAATGCTTTTGCCATAGTGCTTAGCTCAGACTAATCTTTCTTCACTGACTTTTTCTGCTCTGTTTTAGTGAGAGTTACAGGACAAGGTGGAGATTTGATGTCAGACCTCTTCAACAAGCTGGTGCTGAGGCGCAAAGGTACTGTCCTACCACGTGGGCTGCTCCTTTCACCTGGGAAAGAGGGAGAGCACTCCCTGGCACCCGAGTTGTGTCAGCCACAGCCTTGGAAACAGGAACGGAGATTTTCCTGGGCAGTGTACCACAGTATAGCTGGGAGTGTCTGTACAGAGAATGAGCAGAGGAATTAATCCAGTGCTTGGGCAGCTGGGCCCACTGCCCATATGGGCATTTGAGATGCCCTGAGGCCATAGCAGGTTCCTGGGGCATTTAGATCGAAGGTCACACCTCAGCACTGGGCAGACAACAGCAGGGACTTGCTCAGGGGGAGCTGTAGTTAAAGGAGACCTTGGCACAAGTCTGTGGCAGCATTAAACATGTTGGCTGTTCTGGTTACCTGCGTGGTGAGAGCATGGCTTTCCCCCTCCCCTTTGCTGAATCTCTTTGGTCTCTAGTCCCCAGGTGTCACTCACTGGTGATTTCCTTCCCTCACAGGTATTTCAGGGAAAGGACCAGGAGCCTCTGGGAACACGGATGCTCCTGGCAGTCCTGCCGGTGCCTTTGCTCGCATGTCGGACTCAATACCACCCCTCCCACCCCCACAGCAGCCTGTAGGTGAGGAGGATGAGGATGACTGGGAGTCATAGATGGGATCTATTCAGTATTAGTGTGAAACTGTTGCTGTCTGAAAAATTTCCATGAAGTTGAAGGAAGCGGGTCCTTACTGCCATCACTTTGGTAATAGTGGGAAGTGTCATCAATTAAGAGTGTGTAAAGGGAGAGCCCAGCTGTCCAGCCGTACAGCCCAGCACCACTAGCCACAGGCTGGA
The DNA here is from genome assembly GCA_026413545.1 of Cichladusa arquata. Lineage (NCBI taxonomy): Eukaryota > Metazoa > Chordata > Aves > Passeriformes > Muscicapidae > Cichladusa > Cichladusa arquata. Next base: position 66,669,556 of record JAOTQP010000870.1, on the reverse strand, counting down.
GGGCATCAGCTGCTAGAAGCAGGTGCTCCCCTCCCTGAATGAAGAGCTTGTGCAGACAATGGGGTTTGGACCTACTCAAGGGGCAGGTGACTCACAATGGAAGTTTCTCAGAAGCAGCTGTTTCTTTCCCTGTGGGGCTAATTAACATACAGGGAGCAGGTAACAGCTCTGTGCCATAAGTACATTCTTCCTTGTGAAGAGCCTGGAGGGGTAGCATCCAACTGCTGAAACTGAAAAAGAAGCAAACAAAGCTCCTGGGATGAGACTTGCTCAGGATGACAAGAGGTACCTGGGAACAGCTGAGAGGTTATATGGCTGTCCCTGGTGTTATTGCTGCCCTCCAGCACTGATCCATAACCCTGGAAAGAACCCCAGGAAGGTTAAACTTTAAAAGTTTAAACTTAAGGGTTACAAAGAGCAGAGCAATCCTGTGCTTAAGCATGACTGAAGGAGAAGTGCTGTATTGTGGCCCTATCTTTATTCCCCTTGAAAGAATGAACTGCTTCAATCTATTGACCACTTGAAGCAAGGCAGAAGGAGGGTCAGGAGAAATGTTACCCACAGCTGCTCCATTACCACTCTGTGTTACTCCAGCATGACATAAAGTGGCCTGCAAGTTTACAATTCCTGTGAAAAGCTCAATGATGGCATTGGTCAGTCAGGCCTCCTACACTTGGTGGTTGATGGGAAAAAAAACATGTGTTCAGTCAAAATAATTATTCCCCATACTTAAGTGTACTTAAAAGAATACTCGCCAAACTTGAGTGTTTTAACTGAAAGTATTTAATCAACTTAAATAAAACCTTAACAGTTGTAAACAAGTAGGTGCCTGCAGCTACTGTCTTCACCTGCCTCAGATCTCCAACCAGTTTCCCTCCTGGCTGTGGTGCTGAAGGCTGTCTCACCATCATAGCACTCAGATACTGAACAGAAAACATCCACAAAGGAGGCAGAAGGCAGAGATTTTATGAAGTCCAAGGTACAGAAAAGCAGCAACTTGTGTTACTTTACCTAGTCTTCAGAGGTGTAAGTCACAATGACAATACCATGTGCTCTCTGCTCCACATCACAAAACATCCAACTTGCCTCGATGGAACTGGGAACACACAAAACCAGGCAGTTTGTCCTTGGCCTTACTCTAAAGGGAAGGCTTGAACAAGTCCACAAGTGGACAGTGGGGAACAGTGTTGGTAGCAGGAAATAAGATATGATGAGTTCTGACCTTTCTTAACTCAGCAAACGCTGATCCAAAGGCAGGTTTCACCTGGGTCCTGTCCCTGATCCACTGGGGCAGTTTGTTAAAGATGGCAGGGCGTGCGTACCTGTGATCCAGGAGCAGGATGCTTGCAAAGTCCTTCTGATGGCGAATGGCCCTGCCTGTACAGAGGATAAAAACAAAGAATGGCCCAGTCAATTGTTTGTTTTCAGACAAGGAAGATTATGTTCCCATCATCTGTAATGCATCCTTTTTCCTACCCTCCTCCTTCAGTGTATTTCATATCCCCCAGCCTGTCCAAGGAAGGATGAATTACCTATCGACTGGTTTACTGCCTTCATGCACAGGTTTTCAATCAGCACTCTGCTCGGTGCCTGGCCAGCAGCTCTGGGCTGGAAAGAAGAAATAGGCAAATCTGAAGACAAGGCAGATGTAAATCAAATTGGGAAGTCTTAATGACAAAGTGAGGTAAATACTTTTACCCCTGCAGGGTGAGCGGGTGGCCAGGCAGACCCCAAGCTGAGAGTAAGGAGGAACAGGAGAAAGGCTGCAGTCAGAAAAGTGTGTTGAGTATTCACAAAGAGCCAACCCAAGGTCCCCTTGAAGGCAGAAATCTTGTCCCCAGGAACAGCACCTCCAGTGAGCAATGCGAAGGGACAAATGATCCTAGCAAGCAGGTTCTATCACCCTGCCACCCCCACTGGGTTGAAGGCTCCTTGCTCCCCTTGGAACTTCGAGTTACCAGCAAGTTCTGGTGGCATCTCCCTCCACCCAACTTCCTCCCTGTGTTTAGACCTGTTCAGGGGCAGCCTGGAGAAGCCTGTGCTCTCAGTACCACACTGTCTGGGAAATGAGGGCAAGCTCAAAGAAAATAAAACCTCTGAAGGCAGCTCTGCGATTCATGAGCTGGGAAGTTAGTATATAAAGCAGAATTGAAAGAGACAGAGGTGTAAGTGGCTCTTACCATTGTTTTATCAAGCCAAGTCATTTTTTCCTGGAGTTCTGGAGATCTAATGTTGGGGTAAGGCATTCCCACCATAATCACACACCTGCAAGGGAGGACTGCATTATTCTTAATGTCTCATCCTAGAGCACTTTGCCAATAGACTGATAAATTAGAGGTCACTGCACCCCTGAAAGACAGCCAGCCCTGCAAACCAAAAGCAGCAATAAAGCACAGCAGTCTGAGAAGCACGTGCTGAACAGAGCTGCAGAAGGATTCAGGGTGCCAGAACAAAGTGATTATCTAGCACAGCAAGCCTAACTGCATTATTCACTGGAAGAGGGCCTGGACAGGCAGGTTTTACACCACCCAGCAGACCCTCCTGTTGCTCTAAGCATCAGCTAAGTCACAGGTTCCCCAGGATTTTCTATCTGTGCAAGTACTGATATGCCCATCACGCTTGGAGTCACTACACCACAAGCCAGAGGTGGCTTTCCCAGGAGCAGTCACCTTACCTTCCCAGGTCATCGGAGAAATTTATCCCTTCACTCATTTTGCCTCCAACTACAGAAAGCAGCAGGGCCCCTGTCATCTGTCCTCCTGTCTGGCTGCAGCACTGCAGGAGAGGGACCAGCAACTTAAACCAGAGCAGGGAAGATTTCAGTGCTTCAGAAACACTCCCACACCTAGGCTAGAGCCCTCTCGTTGTTAAAAGTGCCCTCCTTTGCAGCGTTCCCATACCCACTGGGCTGCCACACTCCCACCAGCCTGCCTGGTCAGCTTACCTTTATGCACTTGGCATATTCCACCAGCACCTGCTCCACCTGGTTGGCTTTCTTAGGCTCCTGAAAGATCTGTCAGGCACAGTTCATCAGTTACAGAAATAGGAAGCAAACAGTTAAAAAAAAGGAAATAATTTTATCCCCATGCCATTAAACAGCATATGGAACTGAGGTCACGAAAGGGAAATTTGCCTGAAAAACTAACTTAACCAGTACCTTCCCTCCACCCTGAAAATGCACTACAGCTCTTTTCAGCTGGGCTCTGGAGGGAGCAGCAGCTGCTTCTGCCCCTCCAACAGTCCCTTTCAGCTTTGGCAGACTTGTTCAATACTGCAAGAAGTTCTAAGTCATCCAAGAGCTGAGAGGCAGAAAAGCAATGTGCACCTCTTGCACCTATGAATCAAGACTCTCTGGGGTCAGGAGACTCTACAGCTGCAAGATCTTGGAGGACAGGGACAGGACAAATCAATTTGAATCATCAATTAATTCCAAGCAGTGGCTCCCCTTGCTCAGTGAATAAATTAGCTTTTTATGCAAAGCATAAATAAAGTAGTATTTCTTTATGTTATTCTAGAACATCTAATTAGTTACTGAAAACCTCTGCAGTTAATTAAGCTGTATTTTTATAGGTGCTGTACCTTGGCCTAAAACACAAGTAGTCTTCCTAGTAAACAAGACATCCAACATTTATCTTCTCTATAATATCAAAGAACCTACAGAATGTGTTTTCCTTTGGTTAGCAAAAAGTAATATCAAATTTTACCAGTCAAAATCAGTCTTTCAGTAGAAAAATAAGTGGTAATTACAAATACAAAAAAAAGTAACTTATTGAGAAGTAGCTACTTAAGCCTCTGATTTAAATTAACTTTCCCTGTGTAATTTGTATATAATCTCAGTGTGATGTCATCACAGCAACCTCAGGAAAGCCTTGAACCTTTCCTTTTAAGATCTTGTGTGTGGGCAGTTGAAAGTCACGCTTGCTGCACTTATACCCAGTTGCCTTGCTGACACATACCAAATTTGCTGGACACTGCAAAAGCTAAACAAGAACAAACTGGAATTGAAATTTGGAACAAATTGTATGTGGTCCAAAGCCTTGGAGGAACCAGGCAGAGCACTGGGACCCTGACAGGACACTCCTGAAAGGCACTCAGAGTGGTAACTCTACAAACACAGAGAAAATGAAGCACAATGCTTCCACCCAAAAATCTATAGGCTGCCCCATGTGCCAGAATGCCAAGAATGACCAAGGCTGTGAAATATCTGGGACTGTGGTAAGTTGATTAGCTTTTGGGAAACAGAAGTCACAGCCAGGGTATATGTCATTTTTCTTTCCCCTAGCACATGATCCAAGATCCCTGCACCACAGCCTGAACTGCCTGACTTTCAATACCCAGCTTTCACATACCTGTGAGAGTCACTGCAAAGACTTTATATTTGCAGTGATCTCCATATTTAATGTTTCTCTCTGCTCCTTCAACAGGAGTCACTGCTGCTAGTCTCCCAGTTCTCATCTCTACTTCTAATAGATAGCAAAATGCCATTTGTCTTATGAACTGCAGTGTTGTATCATTCTACCTAGCCCTTGGCTGTGCTGGTCTGTGCTCAAGGGACACAGATGAGCCTGAGAAAAACAAACTCCCTGTAGGAGCTCAACCTGAACAGCCCCCCAGCCACAAGAGAACAAGCCTGCTGGCTATGGAAAGCCAAGACTGTCTGCCCCCATGGCCACTGCACAGACTGTGCATTTCAAGAATGTATAGCTGCAATCAATCTCATTTAGATCACAGCTCGGTGCTCAGCCACCCAGGCAGTATCATTTATCTGTTACTGGAGGGATTAGCTGGATAAACACCCATTCTGCTCTGCTGTGCAGACTATGGGAACAACTCAGAGAGAGGCCTGGAATGCATATGGAGTTGTCTGGGTTTTGACACCTCCATGGAAAGTGTACCAACTTCCCTGGCTGCACAATCACCTTCTTCTTGGCTGAGAGGCGGGAGAGCAGCCCTGTCTGCTCCCAGTGTCCGTACACCTGCTTCTCATACTCGTAGGAGGGGAAGAAGCACACCACACCTCCTGGGATCACATTGCACAGGTTGCAGAGGATTCGACCTGTCTCATCCATCTGCAAGAGAGATGAGAGCATATTGCAGCTGACAGGAGCCCCAGCTAATGCTACTCTAATTCTCTGCTCAGTCCCAGGATCACACCTTCCTTATGACATGCCTAAGGGGAGGAAAAAATGTGGGAAATATGCCTGATCTGTGAGAACTCCCATGGGGAGCTGGGCATCACTAAAAAGCTCTTCACTGCTTGGCCTTCTTCCCTAGCCCAGGGTTTCTGTTATGGCTGTGGAGCCATGGTCATTCAGGAAAGGAGGTTTCCCTCAGTGGATGGAAGCTGTCCCACTAAAACAGATGTTGAGAGCTGGTTAGCATATCTGGCTGAGATTCAGCGGGGGCAGAGCAGACCTAGTGTCTAGCCTTGGGTGCTTACTGGCCTGCCACAGGAAGAAGGGCCAAAACACCTGCAGCTGCTCTTGTGCTTTAGGATTTCCCTTGCCATGGTTTTGCTCAGCCCACCTCTTAAACAGAGAGTGTACCCTCCTCTGAAATATAAGCATGTGAAGCAAAAAAGAGATCCCAAGAAAGGGAACAAAGGATAAACTGACCATCTGAGGCAGGTCTCTGGTCTGGTAAGTGAACTCCAGCTGCTGGTTGGAAGGACCACTGCAGAGGATGATGGGTAAAATATTTTCTGGAGGAATCACGTGTCCTGGAGACAAAAACAAGTAGTGAGAGTCAGCATCACTGCTGTTGGCACAAACCCCATGTGCTGAAGAACTTTAATTGCATTCAAGTGACAGAGGCAGACATTTGCCCAAGTGCTTAAGTCACTCAGCCACTCCAACTTCCATCCCCTCAGTCCCTGGGAAGAAGGTGTGGCACATGCCTGCCAATACCAGTCAGGACCACAGGGGAAGCTCAGAGTGAAAGGGAACTCACACCCCTTTACTGCTCTGATTTTTAGGAAAGACACCCCAGCATAGTGTTAAAGGCCAACTGCAGCCCCTGCTTCTGCAGAGCCCTCCCTGCCAGCCTGGCACACTCACCACAGGAGAACTCCACAATACGGGCAGGGTCCACGCCAGCACAGCACAGCAGCTGCTCTCGGAAGTCAGCCACCTAAGATGCACAAAGGAAAGACAAGTGAAGTACAGTGTCCCAAAAACTCCCCGGGCAGCACCAGCCCGGGCCAAGAGCGGAGCGGCAGCGCCCTCTGCCGGCGCACAGCAGCGCTGCCTTAAGGCAAAGATCCCTGGGGATCCCCGGCCCTGCAGAGCCACGGATCCATCACCAGGTCCTCCAACTGCTCCCCGTGCTAGTTCTCAGCCTGGCTGCTTTCTTTCCACCCCGGCTCGCAGATGGCACCACCGACCTCCTGAGACCCCAGCACAGCATCCTGATTCCCTCACCGGCTGCATGGTGCCCCCAGCAATGATGACAGCACGGCATTCTTCCACAACCTTGGCAAAGTGGACAGCTGGATTCAGCAAGAGGAATTTGAGACTGCTCTGACCAACTGTGCCTGGCAAAAGGAGAGAAGAGCATTCAGGAGCTAGCTGTGACACATACTCAGGGATATGAGATTCTCCCTCCTGACATGGGCGCTCTGACAGGTCCCCACCTCTCAAAGGACTTGCTGTTCAACACAGAGAGGCAGCAGCAGGTAATGCTAATCTGGAAGTTACCTTCTGCTTCCTAATCTCCCTGGAGCTGTACAACAAGCAGGACAAAAACTGACATCCAAAGTGGGAGCAGACTTCTGCAAACCCTGGCCCCAATACCCTTGGTTAAAAGTTCCCTTGGGGTCATAAGCATCCTCAGACAGATCAAGCCAGCCAGCCTACATCACAGATGGCACAAATGTTGCTGCAGGTTCCCCACAGCCTCTTACATCTCCTCCCTCAGTGCCAGTGGAGCACCCTGCTTGTGACTGACTCGTGCCATCTCTCCCCAGCTCACCCTTTCCAGTACCTTGCCTGTTGAGAATGACTCTGCCATCTTGGTTTGCATTTGTGAGGGCTGAGAGAAATCCTTCAATCTGCATCAGGGGAGAGGCAGCTCGGAGCTGGTCATGCTCAGCCTCCACAGGAGGGCTCTGGGGGGTACCTGCTGGCCCAAAAAGGAAAGGAGAGGCAGGCAACTTAGGCCACGCTTCTAAAGACAGGGGCTAAGCACAAAACATGCTCTACAGGAACACAATAGCTGGCCTACATCTGCAGGCAGAGAACAAAGACCCATTAAAGGGGAAAACCCAAATTCTGTCTCATTGCTAAATAAAAAAAATATAAAAGAAAGATCTGTTTTTTATGGATGACACCACTAAGCAGAGCTACTACACACAGTAGCTCACGTCCCAGAGCCAGCAGGTCACAGAAGAACAAAGCTTGAGTGCATGTGGTATGAACATGGAATTACATCATTCAGCTTGAAAGGGACCTCACCAATCAAATGAACAGTTGCCTAGGTCAGCTAGTGACAGCTGTTAAAAAACACCCATGCAGGACACCTTCTCCAGTCTCTCATTCTGCAAATCTGCTTCTCCCTTTTCCTCATGCAGAGAGATGCAGGTTCCACATCCTCACTCTGCCCACAGATGCAAGGAGAGGATGCCTGAACTCACCCTCTTTATCAGATCCCTGCTGAAGGGTCAGAAGAAAGTTCTGCAAACCAGCCAGCTTCTGGTTTTCCTTGTTGATCTTCACCGCTGAGGCAGGGCCCCCATATCGCTCCACAAACCCAAAAAGCTGCCAAGCAAAAGCCAGAAAGACTAAGACTACCAACAGCAGGAATCAGAGAAGATAAAGGCAGGTTTGCTGGTCTGCCACAAATTAAGTTCCTTAGTAGGTGTTCACACACCGGCCTAATCAGAATGTATCAGCTCCCATTACCTTCCTCCACCACTGAATCAAAAGCAAAACAAGTCTCTGATGTCTGTTCTTCCAGTGCAATGCAGCCTACTTGGCTGGCAGATTTGAGGCCAAGCAGCACAGAACTGCCACCCACTGGAATACCGTGGTACACCACATTGTATATTTCTTTTCTGGATAAGCAAAAGTTAATCTGCCCACATAGTACTTTTTACAGGAACCATTTTGTTTGCAGAACAGGATGGAGAACAGCTCCAACCCTGCTGCTTCTTCCATCTCAAACTCCAGGTGTGAAACAGCATTGGAGCACTGCTGACAGGGCAAGTACCTTCCTGCTGATGAGGCTCTTCTCACAGTACCGCTGGACCTGTTGAAGGAAGACAGAAAAATGAACTGGCATTCAGCACCTCTTCTCCCATCCTGCTGTCCTTGATCCCTGTCCAGCAAGGCTGTCACTTCCTGTGCTTTTGGGGAGAGGTGCACAGCTCTTCGTAGGTGCTACAAACCAGACAAGTTTATTACACCAGCATTCCAGAATGGAAACACACAGTGTTAAGGGGCTGTGTTTGGAGGTTCAGTGGGGGAGTCAGGTTACTGGAGTAGCCACATTTCTGCATCCACAGCCCTTACAGTGTAGCTTTGCCTACAGACAGCTAGAAAGCAGATTCTGCCATGTGGACTTTGGCTCTACTTCCAGCTCTCACACACACTCCAAATAATCTCAAGTCACCACCACCTGTGCCCTATCAGACAACCTTTGCATTACCTTGAAGAGGTTGATATTGTCAGTCTGGCTCTGAAATAGAAAGTCATTGATGGATTTTAGAACTGTCCCTAAAAGAAAAGAGGGAAAAGGGGAAAAGAAATTATTAGCTGCTGCTGGGCCTGCACCTCTTACTGCCCACACCCATGTCCCTGACTGATAGCTCCATACCCCAGGAGCTCACTACATTCTTACCTGTTTGGGAAACTGCCTGACATCCAGGATTCTGGTTCACATTACCTGTAAAGCATGAAACCAATTCAAGAAAGGCTTTAATCTATCTCAAAATTTAGCAGGAAACTAAAGACTGAGCTTGATAAGTACAGTGCACAAAAAACCCCCAAGAAGTAACTACACATCTGCAAAATATAGCTATACAGACAAAACATCAGCTCCACTCAGTTTTCATTTGCCCTGTAGAGCAGCCCTACACTGCAGGACAAGTGTGCTGCTGCATCCTAAGGAACATCACCTACATTCCTTCAGGCAGGAAGTGGCAGGAAGCATTTCTGGGTGATCAGAAATGCTCACACCCTATGTAGTCATCATGCTGCAAAGACGAAGGGAAAGGGCTGCAACACATCCCTCACCCCTCAATGCAGCAGCAGCAAGCTGAGAAGCACAGAGGCTGGCAGGCAACTGGGAGGAGGGGAAAAACCTAAGGACACCTACATGCCCAGAGCCCAGCAGCCAGAACAGGATTAATTGCTGCCACTCACTGCACTTTACGTCCTAGTGTTTAACACCCACCTCACATCTCACTTTTGCAGCCCCTGTCCCAAAGGGCTGCATTTCCCTGGCATGGAGGAACTTCTATATGAACTTAGGACATTTCCCTCCTCAAGACACACTAAGGTCTAGCAAACAGATGATTGGAGAAAAGGAGCCCTGCAAATTCCTGTGGACCTAAAATCAAAGCAAAATAGTATTTTCTTACAAAGGAAAGGCACCAGTTGGGAAAGATTCATTCTGCAGATGCATGCTGACACTCATAGAGGCCTTACTACCAGGTGACCTAGAGATTTATTTCATGCAGTTCTTTGTGCTAGACTGTTATACATCTGCTATATTCTTTACTTAGCATCTTACATTATCCCCACTCCAAATGGATCTCAAAACCCCACAGAAAGAGAAGGAAACTGCCTCTACCAACTTAGAATGTAATTTGCTGCTCCTCAGCTAGTGAAACAAAGAGAAAGGTTCAAGTAGACACCAGACAACTTCCCCATACAAACCAGCCTGAGAAATAAAACTACTATAGGCATCTGAACCTATACAGGAGCAACACTTCCCTGCAGTCTCTGCAGAGGAGGGAGGGGAACAGTGTCCTGAGGAATCACTAACAAACAGAGTTTATCAGTATCCTTGGAGTCAAAAGAGGTTTTCTTACCTCCCAGCATGGCCACAAACCGCTCCAGTAAATACAGGATCTGCTTAATGTACATCAAGTTCTTTGCCTTCAAACGTTTCCTATGAAAAATGAGAGGTGTTTAGGCCCCAAAATCTCTTCAGGGATTAACCAAAGCAGCTGAGCTGCAAAAACAAGTACACGAACTCCTGTTCATTTTGGAGACAGGAACTAAGATTTCTTCCAGGCTCACTCTCCCTGTTTGTGACAGGGCAGTCTTCCGGATATCCTGCCCAAGGTCATCCCAAAGCACTTACCCATGCTTCCCACACTGTTCCTACCGTTGCCCTTCTCCTTGCATATTAATTTTAGTTCCTTTATTACAATGGCAGTGATGCCTCAACATCCTGTTGCAATAATGCTCAAAAATTTCAGAGTTATTAGCACTGAACACAACAATCAGCCTCTGCAGGGATGGCAAGATGCAGAGCCAAAACCCACATACAGCTTCCTCCTCTTCAAAGCTTGCTGCTTCTACCATAATGCCAGTCAGCACATGAAAGACTAAGGGAGAGACATGAAAGACTGAATCTTTTGAAACTCAGCATCACAAAGTAGAAGTAATCAGAGGAAGATATTGGGAAAGGAACTAAATGCATAAGGAGAAAAGAGAATCCTCAGGGTATCCCCTTGCTGCTTAACACCATCCCCAGGAGACTAATTTGGATTCTAGAGAGAGATAATGAAGCAAGTGTCTTTTCATCTGCAGAACTCTCAGTGCAGTAACTTTCCACTGGGGAAAAGCAAGAAAGGCCCTGCAGGCACGAGGCAAGCCAAGGCATCCACAGACCTCGCTCTGCTGAGCTGTTTCCCCCCAAGATCCTCACCTGTATCGCTCCATGTACTGCGACAGCTGGGAGTGGGCACAGCACAGCTACACAAACAGAAAGCAGAAGCTGTTGTTATAAATGAGAGAAACAAGGGCACTGCTGGAAGCAGACCTCCCTCTCCATCAGCAGGCCAGGCTGTGACTCACCTGAGAGCCGCTGACCTCGGCACTATGGATACAGGTGATGGTGTCTATGAGGTTGTGAGCCTCGTCAATGATCACAACCTGGTCCTTCAGCTTGATCCCAGCAGCGTTCCTAGTAGGCTCATGTAAAAGCATCTGATAGGGCAGCACCACCAGCTACAGGGGAAGCACACACTGCCCTGATTCCAGCTCTCTTAAGGCATTCTACAACCACTCGTTAACAGCCTGTATCAGGGGGCCATGCAGAATTCAGCCAAGTCATGTACTGTTATTATAGGAAAGGTAGGAACAAAACCAGGAGCACATATGGAAATATGCTACGGTTGCATATGGGCTCAGGTTACCTTCCAAGTCCCCTTTGGAGCACTGAAAGCATGTCTTCAGAGAGAACTCAGCAAGGAAGAAGAGTGGTATAAGAGCTAAGAGTACACCTGTATGTCAGTATTGCCTCATACTTGCTGAACTGTTCGGGTATTTCAAAATGTCAAGACATACAGCATTCTTACAAATTTCTGATGGGAATTCTCATTTTCCTTTGCTTTTCTGAGCAGAAACTGAAATACAGCTGACAGAAATACAGCCTGTTTAGAGACTCCACCAGTCTAAGTAACAGTACTAGAAGGAGCAGACCATCAGTTCATTCTTAGAGTGCCTGGCATTAATGCCACTAAAAGTGTTACCTGAGCAGCAGGGATGGCGAATCGACTCCCATAATATGGGCAGGCTTTGGTCTCCCTTCCCAAGGACACCAACTGCTCAATATCCTTCACTTCCACTAGAACTTCATCACGGAGAAACTGCATTTGCTCATAGGAATAAAATGGGCACACGGTGCGACTCACACGTCTCTTCTTCCCCTCATTCTCCTCATCACTCTTCTTTTCTAACAGCAGAAATCAAAAGAAAGCTATGAGCAACACACACAACAGCCTAGAACAACCACTTTGCAGAACCTTCTGGATTTCAAGGCAAGCTTTGTCCTATGTATTCCTGACCTATCATCTATTTAAAAATTATTCAGCAGTAACATTTCCATCTCCACAGTGAGCACTACTCTTCCCAGTTAGATTTAGCATGTGACATCTTCCAGCATTTCTAGTACTGAGTTAACAAACACAAGTATCTTTCCATGCAGAAGTCCTGACCAGCTTAAGACACTCAGAAAATTCATCTTGAACTCAGCATAGCCTGGAGATCAAGAAAAGCACCAAAGATTCCTGTTCCTCCAACCTGTCATTTCCAAGCTCCTACCACTCTTGCTAGAACTGACTGTCAGTGCCCAGTGTCTCCACACTCTGATGACACCTTTAACAGGAATTGGTTCCCCAGGCTGGGAGCATTCCTACCATGTTTGTTCTTTTGCATCTCCATGCAGCGGTCATTGATGAGCTGGAGAGCACCCAGGCGTCGCACCTCCTCATTCACACACAGATTCTGCCATGTGAAAAGAGAGGAAGAGGAAGGGAGTCAGTTCACAGCTGGGTGCCCCCATGTGCACCCTCTGTTGTAAAACAAAAGATTTTCTTTAAAGCAATCTCAGTCCAGATTCCAAAAATGAAAAGTCTAACTGCTACTAACATGCTTGAAACCCACAGAAACTTAGGAGAAAAAAAAGAGAAAAAGAGGGCTCACTGCTACACAACAGCTTCTAAAAAATGCTGCCAGAAGTAGTACTAGCTTACTAAGAGGAGCACCTTCTCAATGACTCAGACATCTGTAATACTCCATATTAGAAAAGGTAAAACATATTATTGTGTTTACATCAAAGGGCAAATTACCAAAACAGAGTTCACAGAAAAATGTACATTACACAGATGTGTCGCAACTCACGGCTGCCTTAGTTTTTGAACTAAGAGATTCAGCCAGTCCTCAAGGTGACAGCTCCTGGCAATGTGTTCTGGGTCCCTTGAGAACACCACCACGTACCTGCCTGGATCCCAAGGAGACCAGACGTGTGTCTTTGCCAAAAGGACTTTTCTGCACCTCGCGCACAAACTGGGACAGCTGGGAGTGAGTGCGGCTGCAGTAGTAGATCTGCAATGAGGAACAACAAAGGGAAGACAAGAAGAACATGGAAGCCAATCCCTACCTGAGACCAATCCTATAAGGAAGCAGCCAAGCACTTTAACAAGGTTCACCTTGCTCAAACCTTCAAAAGCACAAGGGAAGGCACATGTTTGAATGTCACCTTAAAACTGCAGAGGCCAAAAGTCCCATCTTTGTTTTCTCCTCTGCATTTGCCTTTGTTTCCATTGAATTTTCCAAGGTCTCTATAAAGCAGGGATTCACCATGGGAGGGTAATAAAAAACTATTTATTGCTGTGTGCTTTTACAGCAAACCACAGCAAAAACTAAGCAGTGCTAGCACAGCAAGCTGCTTAGACAGGCAGTGTAGTGCACGATATGAGCACAGCAGAGCTAGCTGTCTTTACCAACAAACCTGTCAGGTTCTGGAAGCTAGTTCCTAAATCCTTCTGTACTGCCTGACTGTTGGAAAGGTGCAAGGAAGCCATAACTCTGCTCACTCCTACACTATTCTGTGAAGCGGCACTATTTAATTTCCTCATCTCACCTTAGTCACATGCTCCTCTTCCAAATCATCATCATCTTCTTCCAGCCTAAGAAAAGAGAAAGCTTAAATAGTTTCCTTTCAGCAGACCACCTTTCAGCATTTGATTCACACTAAGAATCAATGATGCTCCACCACAAGAGTGAGGTCTCAAGAGAGATGATTAAGTCATCTCAAAAAGGGCCTCAGAACTCATCTCATGTGGTAAAAGAAAAATTAACTTTTTAAGAACAGTGTAAATGTGCATAATCAAGTCAAGCCTTTCTCTTTAAAGGAAAAATCTCTGTGCCTCTTTTCAAAGTTCAAGATCTTTTCTTCTTTTGATTCAGGGGCCTCTAAGCCTCAGGCATAGCTAATTAGTGCTATACTATTCTTTGGTGAGCTTATTTATTTATTTATTTTTGTAAAGCTTTCCCATTAGAAGCAATATACCACCCTCCAGATATTGCATAAAGAAAGGCTTCAGGAAAGCATTCAGCTGCCATAAAGCTCCTCAAAGGCAACAGCAGTTCAATATTTGATAAACTAACTACATATAAAAAAAGCAGTTAAGTGTTCTTCAATTTTTAAGGCAGAAGGATCTGTCTAGATAGTAATTAGTAAATTTGTAATTTAAATGTGTTTGACTTTTTGTGCTGAAGTATGGCTTCTGGCTTTCTGCATAAAGCAAATGCATGGGAGAGAAAATGTGCATGGGGTTTTCATGATAAAGCTCTGTCTTCAGAAACATGAACATCTCTGCCCTTAAAGTATCAAAAGATGCCAGTGCTAATCTGCAGAGCTGACAGCTTCCTCTGGTGTCCTGAGTTCCATTCTGCTTTTCTAATGCAAGGAGCTTGATCTCAAGTCATTCATTCAGCATCCAGAGGCACTCTTTGGGAAGCTGGGCATGGATAAAGACAGAACACTGCCACACATTTTTAAGATGCACTTTCTCAGAAAGCACTTAAATTCACTTAAGATCAGTCCAACAAAAGTTTAAAAAAACCAAACGAAAACAAACTAAAATCCCCCCAACCAACCCAATTAAATAAAGCCCCAGAACAACCACCACCTTACACCATCTGAAAAGGTGAGAAACACTTTTTAATAAAACCTGCACAACTGCTTTAATCAGGGCAAGACAAAAATTAGACAGAAAATGTTCCCTCAGCCCCTGTCCTTACCCAGATACCACCTTCTTTTCGTCATCACTCTCATATTCAGCAAGAATCAGCTCCTCCTCATTGTGATCCAGCTGGTCTAGAACACCCTCTCCAGCTCCCTGTGAAAGAGCCTCCTTGCTGAGCTGAAGAAGGCGCTTTGCCTCATCCTCCTCACATCTCTGGAAGAACACAAAGGCACAGTATTTCCTATATAAAAAGAGTAGCACAGGGGTTGCTTTATGCCATGGACAGGTCAGAAGACAGCACAGTCCCCCACAGAAGGCTGAAGCTGTTCAGCCCCACAGAAAGCAGCTGTTACCAACAATCAAAGACTTGCCCACACAGATGGTTATGAAGGGGAAACATAAAGGACCTTCTCTGCAAAAGGCCTGCTGAACTAATAGACCCTCAATGAAATGCTCATGTAATCCAGTATTACTTGCTTAAAGATATCTGCCTGAGATGAAATAGTGTAAATAAATCTGAACAAACAAACATGTAAGGACATAATCAAACACCCTGCACACATTTAACTCAAAACTCAGCATCTGGTTTAAAACAAGATTTCTCTTGCTGTTTTTTCTCCAGTAGTGTGACTGTTACTCTAACACAAGTCTACCTCTCTACAAAAATTCAATTAAACTGTTGAAGAACAGTTTGCTGATTAACTTTTGTGTCACGACAAAGAAAAGTTCATTTTTTCCATCTCAAAACAGCATCTTCCAACGTCAATGAGCTTTTTACTACTATGGCATTATACAGAAAATGCAGTTAGTAAGCACTACAGAAAAAATGAACCAGTCACTATTTCAAATCTCCATTATTCTCTCATTTGCTTTCTTGCTTTTCATCATGCTTCTCATTTTACATGCTCTTCATCCTCTTTTAAGAGACAAGTTCTTTGTTCCATTTGTTTTTTTATTTGCCATTCTTTACTATTCCTGTCATATCCTTTTGACAGGAGTTGACCAAAACATTAGAGTATTTGAGATGGAGCATACTAGAAATTAATAGCCTGGCAGCCTAATAAATCTGTCTATCTGGGGACCTGAGCTGAGTATTTCTGGGAAGTTTGACTCATATAATCAATAAGCATCAAGAGCACTGAGGCCAGTTTATGCATCTAAATGAGAGGAAATATATATCTGTGAATTTAATACCATTTTTATTCCAGAACTACAGACTGTTCACACATGCTCATAAAACAGAGATCTTCCCAAAAAAAAAAGCCTCTGAGTATTAAAGATTTTAAAAGAAAAGCAGAGGGCCAGAAGGCTATCAGAACACACATAATTTCTGCCAACACACAAAAACTGTCACAGGAAATTATCAATGCACAAATTGTTTTTGACATCTGTACTGTTAAAAGAAAATGTAACAGATAATTTCGGATGACCAATTTCAGAAACCTCACACAACGAGTTCCTCCAACAGGTGAATTGGAAAAGTCAGTGTGAAGTCACACATAAGCAAGTATGAACAACACTGAAGATAACCAGAAGGGAAAGTTCTGATGTATATGGAATAACTGACCTTCCTCTTTGCTGCGTATTTTAACTGCACATTGTGCCGAATTTTCTCAAGACTATCTTCTCGCTTTTTCCTTCTGATGTGTTCTTCCTGCAAAAAAGGGAGAGTGTAGGCAGGATGAAGTGGATTTAGTCCTCAGCCCTTGGTATCACCTGTTATGCTCTGGGCAGAGAAAAAAAGACTGATGGAAGCAAAACTGCCAGTACGAGTTGCTGTTCTCCGCAAGTGCTCACCTACTGAGTGTTACTTTGCTCAAAGCACTGTAGTTTCTGTAGGCAAAGACATACCACCAGCAAACTTGCCTCCTGTTTTTTCCAGTCACTATCCAGGATACAGGAACAGTTTGCCCAGAGAGGTGGTGGAGTGCCCTTCCCGGGAGATGCTACAAAGCCGCCTGCTCGAGCAGAGAGGCTGTTCCAGGTGAGCCCACGGGTCCCTTCCAGCCCCACGCACTCTGTGCCTATACGATATCAGCCCTCCCGACCCTTTCCTCCTTATTTCCTCTACCCACGAACCTTCAGCCTGTCCACCCTGTCCCGCTCCTCTTTGTTCTGCACGAAGGCCGTGACCCAGTCGGGGTCGCGGGTCGGGGACACGGGGGCCGTGTCCGCGCTGTCCGGCCGCGCCCGCTGCGAGCTCAGCCCGTCCTGCGCCAGCAGCCGCTCCTCCTCCCGCCGCCGCTTCTCCTCCCAGTCCCGCAGCCACGACAGGGCCCCGCAGATGAGGCTCAGCGATTTGCCCTGTCACGGAGAGCCAACACGGTGAACAGCGCTGCCGCCCCGGCCGGCCCCGCTCGGCTCGGCCCCGGGCTCACCGTGCCCGTGGGGCTCTCGAAGATGCCAACCCGGCCGGCCTCCAGCGCGCCGTACAGCGCCTGCATGAACTGCTCCTGGATGCGGTACGGAGCGTAGGGGAACGGGAACCGGCCCGCCGCAGGGCCCGCCGCCTCCCCGCTCTCCGTCCTGGTGTTCTCCATCCCGGTGTTCTCCATCCTGGTGCTCTCCATCCCATCCCGGTGCTCCCCGTCCCGTCCCGCCCCGCTTCGAACCCGGCGCCGCCGCCGCCGCCGCCCCTTCCCGTGACGCGGCGGAAAAGCCGCCCCGCGCCGCCCCCTCCGCACAGACCTCCCCTTCCCGAGCTCCAAACCCTCTATTCCCGTTCCTT
Organism: Cichladusa arquata; assembly: GCA_026413545.1. Taxonomy (NCBI): domain Eukaryota; kingdom Metazoa; phylum Chordata; class Aves; order Passeriformes; family Muscicapidae; genus Cichladusa; species Cichladusa arquata. The sequence continues at coordinate 66,652,127 of JAOTQP010000870.1, read as the reverse complement.
CCCATCACACGCAGGGACAGAAAATTGGATTACCGAGGAAAAAAAACCGTTTTATTTAGGATGGAAACGCAGTGTAATAAAACATTGCAGTATAGAAGAGGTTTATGTATTACGCAGTCCTTAAATGCCAAACTGTTTGTGTTAACATTCTAGAAACAACAGCGACCTAAAGAAGAGTGGCATAAAAAGAACAAGACAATTGCAATCAGTCTGTGTAGCATCAGTGAGAAATCTCCGTGTACCAGTTCAGACTAGGACATCTGGGGGCAAATCCTTGCTTTCTAGGTTAAATAATAATAAGGCCACATTTTTGTCCACGTTTTGTTGATGTCCCAAGTTGGAAGGAGTTTCAAATCAGCAACAACAAATCTGGGAGAACCTACAGACTGCCTTTCTGCATCCAGGTTTTCTGGGAACAGCCATTAGTTTTGTGTTACCTAGCTAGCATGAAGTAGGAATTCTTTGTTCCATGTAAGATTTGGAAAACAGAAAGAAAAGACAAACAGAATGAAGTTCCGCTCCAAAGTCACACCCTGAAAAGATCTGGAAATGCCTTGTCAAACACTATGTAAACTTACTACGTTCATGAAAAGTAAGAAGAAGTAATAGAAGAATTCCTAAGTCTACTACAGCATCTAACAAGCCAAAGTTTTGAGTCAGAACCAACCTGGAACACTTTATTTTGATGTTCACCTTAGCTGTATTTTACAAGCCAAATTCTCCCAGTTATTATCCTAGCATATATTCACAATATCCACTTACCCTGAAGCTGGTGCTCATTCCTCAGGCTCTTGGCACTCTTCCTAAACCTCCAGCACTCAACTCTTGGGACTAGCTCCCTGTTGCCAAATCTCCTGAAGTTTTTTGTGCTTCTGGGGTTAAGTACTGAGCCCTAACACCAGATATACCACGTCTCCAGTCAGTCTCTTCCCACTGTGGTTCTCACCATGCATTCAGGTACCCCCACAAACTACTTTAATTCCTGCTCTGAACATGCACTCCAGGCTTATGGCAGAAGTGAGTGGGAGGTGATGATTCTTCTACCCACCAGACATTTATGTGGTTTCTTGGCCACATGGATTTTCAAATGCACTCTAAGTGTTGAACTTTTCCGGAAGGTTTTCCCACACTCCACACACTTGTAGGGCTTGGTTCCTGTGTGGATCCTCAGGTGGGCACCGAGGGCCGAGCTGTGCCGGAAAGTTTTCCCACACTCCTCACACTTGTAGGGTCTCTCACCACGGTGGATCCTCAGGTGCACGTTGAGAGCTGAGCTCCGGCGGAAGCTGTCCCCGCACTCCACGCAGATGTGGGGCCGCTCCTCGCCGTGCAGCCTCTGGTGCTTGGACAGAGCCGAGCGGTCGCTGCACCTCCGGCCGCACTCGAGGCACTGGAAAGGGCTGGGCAGGAGGCTGCCCTGGCACACAGGCAAGGCCTTTCCCCCGTGGATCCGGCGGTGAGTGCTGAGTGCCGAGCTCTGGCTGAAGCCCTTCCCGCACACGGGGCACTGGTAGGGCCTCTCACCCGTGTGCGTTCGCACGTGGGTCACCAGCGAGGAGCTCTGCCGGAAGGTCTTCCCACACTCCGGGCACTCGTAGGGTTTCTCTCCCGTGTGAATCCTCTGGTGCCGAATGATGGCTGAGCTGTCCCGGAAATGCTTCCCACACTCCTGGCACTTGTGGGGCTTCTCTCCGGTGTGCACCCTCCGATGGATGACCAGGGAGGAGCGGTCGCTGAAGCTTTTCTCACACCGTGGGCAATTAAAGGGTTTCTCACCCTTGTGGCTTCGCTGGTGGACAATGAGATGCGAGTTCTGGCTGAAGCTCTTCCCACATTCGTTGCACAGGTAGTGTCTCTCTCCCGTGTGGGTGCGCTGGTGCCTGATCACGTTTGACCTCTGGCTGAAGGTCTTGTGGCACTGGCTGCACTGGTAGGGCTTCTCCCCTGTGTGGATCCGCCGGTGTTTGATCAGGTCCGAATTGCGCGCAAAACTCTTCCCGCACTCGGAGCAGCCGAAGGGCTTCTCTGCCAGGTGGATCCTCTGGTGCTGGCTCAGGTATGAACTCCGGCTGAAGCTCTTCCCACACTCGGGACACTTGTAGGTTTTCTCCTCCACCTGCTGAATCCAAACAGCACCGCTCCCACACATGGGCAGGTCTGGCTCGTCGCCAGCAAGGACAGCCTTGCTGATGTGGGCTTTACCACTCTCCTTGCACTCCCAGACTTCCATCCCATAAGGAGGTGCCATTCCCCGTCTCTTTGGAAAACACGTCTCCATCTCACCTTCTATTTTCAGCTCCTGCTTGTGGTCCTGTCTTTGATCAGCCTCCTGGAGGGAATCTCCCGTGAGCTTCCTGGAGGGGAACAGATGGAGTTCAGCTCTCACTGAACTTTCCTGATGAAGTTCCTGATGAAGACTGCCCTTCTGAGTGTCACCCATGGTCCCATCACCTGCTGGAGTGAACAGAGGAACCAGCAATGAGTAAGTCCCTGCTTTCTCTGGGGGGGAAGTCCAGACAGGGAGACCACCAAGACCTGCTGCACGTCAGGCACCAGGAGTTGACAGCACAGGATACAGCCCCTTGGTATCTTCTCAGAGCACATGGAGACTGAGGTGAGTGGGAAGGGAATGTGACTCAAGGATGGGAGGCCACTGTTGCCCAGTCTGCAAAGGAGATCCTCTGTCAAAGTTACAGCCCTATAGGGCAAGACCCGTCACTTGCCTGCCTTGAAAGTTCCCATGTCTAGCAAGGTTAGAGGAACACCATAACTGCTTCCCCTAATAAGTCCCACTGCAGCTGCTTCTCCTCCTGCTGCTTGTGAATCGCTGCTCTTCAGCCAGTATTCCCATACTTGATTGGGGAAGAAATCAGCCAACACCACAGAGACATTCAACTCTACCCAGAAGACTATTTCCTTTCTTCCTTCCAGTCATAGCCCTTTTCCTTAAAGAGAAAGCTCTGCAGCAAATTGTATCTAGATTTTGTCTACAGAACAGATAGACAACTAGATAGAGTGGAATGATAAACTATCTTATTAACCTTTAGACTGAAACATTTGGGAGCTCCTGGTTTTTCATGGGTTATACTCATGTGGAGACACACCTTGGAAATTCATGCTGGAGTGAGGTAGGATGAAGTAGACAGCACTGCTTACAGACTAAGCATCATTCTGTCACATAGAATAGGAGGTGATGCAGCAGATTAAACCCCTCAGGTTTTGTTTCAGCTGATCTGCAGATTTTGGAAGACACCACTACACTGGGTATACCAATCCCCAAAGTTTTGTTTACAACACTCAGGGCTGAAAAACATTTGTGGTACAAACAAAGGTTCCTCAAAAGCACCTCAAAGCAGCAAAGTGACCTAAATATTGTCAAATATTATCAGCATGAAAATAAGAAAAAGCCACTCTTTGGTTTATGTCTTTTAACATTATGAGTATATTCTTTGCTGAAATATACACAAGATTGATTTCATTTTGGACAGGGTCTTTTTGAAAGGGTATTAAATACCTTAGGACTGTGTTTCATCTTTGCTATACTCTGCCTACACATCTATGTGGAAGCCGAATCTATTTACTGAGGGAGCAGAAGAGGCAGGGTGAGTGTGCAGCATGGTACACCCCAAATTTTCAGCATTCAGCTCTTCCCTTCCCAGACATGATCCAAGCAATTTCTCACCTTGTGAGCAGTCTCTCTACTGGCTCAGTGTTAGGCTGCTTCTGGTCAAAAACCTGCTTCTCTTCATTTAAAGCCAAGCTGGGTACTGCAGGTCCTGATCAGAGGAAGGAAAGCAGACATAATAAATACCTGTCATGGTGAGAATACAGGGGGATAAGTATTTAGGAGCTGAAAGTAACCTAGACCATATGAAAATGATGCCCAGAAACATGAGTCAGGGTCACTGTCACATGCCACGCACAGTGTGACACCACTGTTCAGGTCCAACTACCAGGGCCAGCTCAGGTAGCACACACAGGTCAACCACAAGTCCAGAGAGCTGCCTGACAGCTCACTGCCTTCCCACAGGTGTCTGGATGCTCTTCCTGCTGCACTTCCAGACCAAAAATGCCTCCTGACAGAGCTTTGTGTAAGAAAAGTATCGATTCCTCAAACCATTTTCTCTCTATCACCTTTCTTCCTAGTGTTTTCTGCCATGGTCTAGAGTCCTGTTTAGTGCTTTGTGGATCCAGTCTTAATGGATCAGCCAAGCATACACAGATCTGGGCAAGAGACAAGATTTTGATTTGCTCACATCTTATCAACAGCAGCAGCCCAAAGGCAGAATTTCCTGTCTGGTGCTCCAGAAAAATGGCTGTTTGACTGCCTCCTTCCAGAGGGATTTTACAGGGCTGGCAGTGAGCAAGAACAAAGAGTCACACACACCTGTTCATGCACAAACAGTGCCTGGGGGAGGGGGCAGCAGGGAGGAAGCAGGAGCAGCAGAGAATGGAGTGTTTGGAACGCAGGTGTCTGTGACATCAGTGGCAAAGCAGCAGAGGTGACACCTCCAGCAGTGCAAGTGGGCCCCAACTGTCACAGGCACTGCGCCCTGTGCCATGATGGCCTTGTGGGCTTATCTGGCTTTGTCTGGTGAGTAGCAAGTGTCTCTCCTCTAAACCCAGTTGTGAGGAAGGGCAGCTGACCCAGGTGCTCTACACCCTCCCCATAGCTCCTCAGCTTGGGCAGTTTGGAGGCAAAAGGAAGGGATGAAGCACCCTCCAATGCCTCAGGTGCAAAGATTCCAGGGCTTATAATTTTGGCAATTTTCACCACTGGAGTTGGTATTTTATTCATCGAGGAAGGCCACAGAGCAACCTAAGAGCCAGGCACAAGTCAGATGTAGTGGGCACAGGCTGGAGCAGAGGTGGAGACTGGAGATGCCATGACAGGGACAGCTGGGTGCATTAAACCAGACACGAGCACTAAGGCACAGGTCTGGAGTTAACCCAGAAAGCTGAGAGGGAAGAGTTGGCCTAGTAAAGCAACAGAGGAAGCAGGAGAAAGAGGTCTGAGAGAGGACCTTAGTTAAAGGCCTATTTAGCCAGAGGAAGAGAATTTTCAGAGGCTAAAAATCTTGGAAGGAAACAGTCTACTTGCTCCAGCCCTGACAACAGAGTTCTCAGTTTCAGCCATGATTCCCAAGACATTTCTCCCAGTTCAAGATTTGAATCTCCAGAGCTTTGGTGAAGGTCCCTCAGCCACAGACTTTCACTCCTTTCATCATGGGCAAAGCAAGTATTCCACAGGTCTGGACCTTCCATCTCTAGTTTGCTAATGCATTCTCCATGTGCTGGGTTCTGCACTCAGGAAAGGCAACAGAGATGTGGATTCAGCACTCTAGCTCTTCCAAACATGCCATGGTTAGCGTTTCCTTCTCCTCTGACTCCCTGCACTCTATTTTCCACCAGTGCTCTTGGGCTGGGGCTGCATAGCTGGCCCGCAGGGCACGAAGGCACATGAGCCAGGAACACCACTCTCTGACCAGGAATACCATCAGTTCTTCAAGTTCCTGCAGAACACCATCCAAGCCAGAACTGTCTGCCAACTTCGTGAGCTGTACGGCTGCATGAACTCACTGGTCCAGAAACTGGATGAGTATGAAAACCACGGAGTCATCCCTCCAGGTAAAGCCAACCATGATTCCCAAGGGCAGGCAGTTGGACAGGAGTCCTGCATGGCCCTGATCACTGGGAGAAGAAACACTCAGGATGTGGGGAGGAGAAGGGGTGGGTAGCAATCCTGCAGTGAGGAGAAGGCATGTGATCATGCGCATCCTCTGTCACATTTGACTGGTTCCACATGCAGCTCTAGGACCAGCCTCCTCTCACCCACTGGGTCATGAAGATGACCAAGAAGCAGTGGAGTTTCTCAAAAGGGGTTTTCATGGAGGGCTGTGACTCCACAGGGAGTTCATTGCTAAGGGAGATGCCAGCACTGGAGTCCATGACTGGATCTGTGTCTTTATTTGCCTCTTTGTAGGGCCCATATGCTCCGAATTGCCAGAAAATTCTTTCTTCCACAACTTCTGCTCCTTTTCTCTTTATCGCTGTATTACGAAAAAGTATTTCCTTAAGGTGAGTTATTTAGCTATTTCCTGAAGATTATGGTATGCTCTGGGTAATTAATAGGCAAAAGAGAGTCCTGAATATGAGTAAGTAGGAAAACAGAAAGCTAAAAGACAGGGAAGACAGAAGAGAGCCATGAGCAGCCCACCTTCCAGGGGCACTCACACCAAACTGATGAGCTAAGACAGATGGCACCCGCAGCCACTTGCCAAAAAGGAAACTTTGCAAAAGGCATTCTCCAAGAAAATGAACCTTTGAGGACTATCTCAGCCCTCATTTCCAAACAAGTTGAGACAATCTAGGTTTCTCCAGAAGAAAGGGGGATACATGTAGGCTAGAAGAACAGAGTAAAGAGAACTGTGAGTCCCAAGATAGATTTATGGGGACATTTGACAAGGAAAGGATATGAAGGTTTATTTTGCTTTCCTGGGCTCATCTTAGTAGGAAATGGAAAAGATGAGATTGTGCAGTGAGAGCTGAACCCACAGAACAGGGCTGTGCATAGGTGCTTGCTCCTAAGGCTCTCCAGAGGAACATTTTCTCCTCCACAGAAGACTGCGTGCCCAGGACACAACACAACCAAGCAGCATAGCCAAGCAGGCACCACCATCATCACAAGCAGTGATGCCATGTCATCCAGCAGCTCTGATCCCCAGCCACTCCTCATGCCCCCCACTGCTGGCTCTGGACCTGGCACAGAGGCAGCTGTGATCCCCACCTCCTTACCCGTGAGCACACAACCAAACCCTTCCGGCCCACAAGCCACAGAGGTGACAGCCAGCGACCAGCAGCAAGGCCACCTGCTCAACAGTGACATTGAGGATCTCCTCCTGAGGATACTGGACAAACAGGTGCTGACTTCACTGCAGACAATGAAGTTATTGACGTCCCTTGGGAAGACAGTGCGGGAGGAAGACTTGCGGAGGGCTGCCACGAGCCTGCTGGTGGCCCTGAACAACGCAAATGTGTCCTGGTCACCAACCAACTGATACAGCTCAACAGTGTGGTAAACACAGGGGAAAAGCCATCTCTTCCAAGTACATGGGGAAACAGAGCCATGGGAAATGCTATTGTCAGGATTCAAAGAAAAAGATAGTATCCTCTTGGAAGTAAAGGTATTGAAAAGATGCCATTCTCTCCTGTAAAAACTGTTTGCTCACCATTATTGGTGTTCATTGTGTCATTCAAGGGATGTCATAGGAGAATGCTGGCTTTTCTTCTTTAAATGTAGATGCTCATGCTCAAAAGCATTAAGAGAAGAACTTTTGGAAACATGAGTGTGAATATACATACACAGATACACAAGGGGTGCTCTGCAAGTGCAGGAAGGCCTTACCCTGCAAGGGAACTGCTGGTTCAGTGCTCTCCTTGTACTGGGGTTTGCACATAGTTGATATCTACTTCTGAAACATTGTTATGAAACTCACAGGATAAATATTCATATTGAGAGCCTCCTCTTGTCTCTCACAAAAAATTAGAGTCTGATTTATAGGAACTTTGGCTGAAGTGCTGTTTCTTTTCTAAACACTGAACATGCCTGCAAGTAAAACTGTGTGAAACCATCTGGAGTCTGCACTTGCTGCTAAAAGAACCAGCTCTAGTTCTCTGAATCTCCACTCAGAGGAAGATGGTGTTACCTCAAACTCAATCTAAGGTCTAAGTGGTTTTGGCTTCCAGGAGACCACTACTGAAGTGAGAATCCCCTATTCACCCTTCCTTCTGCAGGCTTTCTTGTTATATATTCCACCAAGGGCTATGAGGAAAAAGGGGTCAAAGGCAGCTCTCTCAATGATGCACCACACCAAGCAACATCCTTGTGGTGATGGTCTGGGATGCTGGTTCCCTTTACACTGCTAAGTGACACAAACACAGCTGAGGGAAATACAGGCTCTGTGTCTATCCACTGAAGAAAGACCTTAGAAAGAAGATATCAAAATCACAGTCCTCCATTGTCCTAGGAACTATAATCTTTCCCAGAACCTTAGGCAGGTCACACATGGGAAATGTGCCAGCCCTAGAACAGTCCCTAGTGGGTAGGATCCCTAACACAGTGCACACTCACTCTGGAAAACCAGCTCATTCTCTTCTCCCTGGAAGGTGCCCAAAGCTGCCGGATCCCTGCCTGAAGCACCACGGCTTGTGCCCCCATTGCCTGGGCAATGCCAGCTTCCCCAGCTCCAGCAGCGGGGGCACTTCTGGCAGCAGCTTTTGCTTGCTACTCCCACCCTCGGGGCTTGGCTGGCAGCCCACGCGTTTGGGTACCAGATTTGGCAGCCACGAGCAGATGGCTGGACACTTCCCACTCGGCTGGCTCCAGCCAGGACCTGTCACATCCCTGGGCCATCCTCCCACCGGGGCTGGGGGCCGGGAGAGCCGCTCCCGCACAGCCGCGCCCGGGCTCGGTCCCCCGCACCTACCGAGGCCGGCCCCGCTCTCCCGGCGCTGCAGCGGCGCTCCCAGCCGGTCAGCTCGTCCGGCGCCGCCCCGCTTTTGTTACGGAGAAGCCGCGTCCCCCGGGCACTCACCGGGAGCGGGGCCGGGGCGCTGCGCCGGTTCGGGCGCGCTCAGCCGAGCGCTCCCCGGGCGCGGCCCCAGCGCCGCCGGGGATGGGATGGGGATGGCGGTGCTGCCGCTGCCCCGTGCTCTGCGCGGAGCCGCCCCCGGAGGGAGGGACCCGCTCGGCCGAGGGGCAGCGCGGATCCACCCCCGGCTCGCTGCCACCACTGCTGTCCCCGGTGGGCCTGGCCAGGAGGTTCGCGTCCTGTTTGCTACCGGGGGCTCTCCAGAGGTGGGAGCAGCGTCAGCTCGCGGGTCGTAGCTCATACGTGCACCGAGCACCCAGCTGGGCTTCCGGCGATCCTTGCTTTCGATCATCATTTATAGAACTGTTGTTCTTCTCTCCCTAAACCCCAAAACTGCAAAGCCCAAACCTTCGGAGAGTAAAAAACAAAATGTTTTCCATTGGAGATGTATGGGAGGCAGGAAGGGTGATGGCACTGGGACATGCCTGTAGGCTCCCCCCATACCCTGCACAGTTTGGTGGCACCAGAACCCAGTACTGACCTGTTTCCTTCTGCATGTGAGTGGTGACTTTGGGGTCCATAACATGAGTGCTTCTGACTCCACTCGTGTCCATGTGTGGGGGAAGCTGAAAAAAACCCATTTTATTCAAAAGCAGTATAAATACTGACCTACGTGGCACTTGAGGGACCGTCAAGTGACAGCATGGGCCCCAAAACAACTATTAAGGGAACAGGTAGACACTAGAGAAGATGCAGCTCTCCTAGTAAACGATGAGCAGATGAAAACAGGGAAACAAAGAGCCCAGGAACATTGGTTTTCCTGCCTGATGTACTTTATTAAAACCAGGACCACATCACACATTTGCAAAGATTAGTCCAGACCCTCCTGTTCCCACAGCATCCCTGGTCACTGCATAAACACATTCAGCTTGTTCAGATATCTAATTTCTGAGTCCTTTGTGTTCAACAGTGATAAGCTGACCAGCTTTAAGGACAAAACAGTTTTATATGCCTCACATTATTATTCCAGTGTGAATAATCACATTTTACAACTCAAACCCATCCCATGTAGGCACAACCCCCTCCCCACTAATGCAATTAAATGTGTTCCAAGAAAGGGCAGGAAAGGATACCACCTCAATCAAATCATTTTACTGTTCAGAAAATGACTGTTCAATTATGTTGCAGTCATAGGATTTTCCTTCATAATATCCAGGGTAGCTGCACTTCCCCTGGCCTGAATACCTGCTGTTGTTTGATTCTCTAGCAGACACGTTGGTGACTATCTACATGTCTGATCTAATAAAATTTTAGATACTAACTTGCACCTTTCAGTTTCTAGCCTCTTATCTGAGCAGAAAAACTCCATTAGGGTTAGTATTGTCCTGAAAAACTGATATTTTAAGAGTTGAAAATATCTAAATCAATAGCAGGAATCAAATTCAGAAACTGCAGCTTTGATGTGGAAGAGAGAGAATATGGTAACATATGTTTGTCAGGCAACATTCCACATTGCTGGAGTTTTAAGAGTTATTGTTAGATAGGATGGATAACATCTCTAAATAAATGCTTATCTTGTTATACACATATGCATGTCTTATGTGTTAAAACATCAATGTCTTTTGTTGACAGAGTCAGTATCACCATTCATAATCCATCCTTGTCTTTTTATCCTCACTACCACTGAGGCAACACAAGCCTCACAGACATTTAGTCTCTCCTGCAAAAGAAAGCTGCTCACCAAGCAAGTGGTAATCAGGACAGTCTTCTAAACACGTTGCTCTATCCTCATTCCTGTGAATATGCTCTTGGCCAAAGGCAAAATTTCTAGTGCAGTGACCAATGGCCTCTCCACGTTTTTGATGCTGTGGATTGCTTGAAGCTTGCAGTTATGCTGAAGGCTCTTGGATGTGGTTATTCCTTTTCAATATAACGAGACCTCTTTCTCTGGAAGACACATTTGTTTTGTTAAATGAACACAAATTCTATTAGCCTCCTCTGCGGTGTTCTAAATGACCACTGGATTTGGCTAGGGAAGGATTCATTTTCTTCACAGTGGCTGGTATAGGGCTGTGTTTTGCATTTGTGCTGAACACAGGGTTGATAATATAGAGATGTTTTTGTTATTACTGAGCAGGGCTTACACAGAACCAAGGCTTCTTTTTGCGATGCTGGTGAGGAAGCTGAGGGTGAATGGGAGGTTGGGAGCAAACACAGCCAGGAGAGGTGACCCCAACTGAACAAAGAGATGCTCCAGACCATATGACCATCTTGCTCAGTATATAAAGGCAGGGGAAAGAAGGAAGAGGGAGGAAAGAGGAAGGAGAAGGGATCATATTTGGAGTGCTGGCATTTCTTTTCCCAAGTCACTGTTACATGTGATGGTTCCCTTCTTTCCTGGAGATGGCTGAACTCCTGTCTGCCCATGGGAAGCAGTGAATTAATTCCTTTTCTTTTCTTGTGCGTGCAGCCTTTTGCTTTCTCTATTAAACTGTCTTTT
>JAOTQP010000870.1:66577512-66641026 GCA_026413545.1 Cichladusa arquata | reverse complement strand
AACACACGAGTTTCCTACCTTTTATCCTTCCAGTTCTCTCGCAGACCCCTGCGGTGGGGGTGTCAGTGAGTTGCTGTGTGGGGCTTGGCTGCCACCTAGGGTGAAACCACGGCAATGACTCCAGCTTAGATCGTCATTTCATCTGATTTTTTAGTGGTTTGCATGCCTAGTCAATACCTTACCATCTGTCCTCACAGTGCAATAACATTTATTCATTAACTTGGAGATGCTATCAAACAACTTGAGTTTGAAAATACAGAGATCACACTGCTGGCTTTTTTTGGTGTCAGGCAACAGCAGTGTTTTGGCAAACATTGCAGCATATAAGCAGACCTAAGTGCAAGAACTAAGGGCAGAACAAAGAAGAAAAATAAGGAGGCTACAAGGTTATTCCTAGTTGCCAGGAACAACCCTGACATTCTGTAGCCCAATTTGCACTTTTCAGTTTACGCTGTTGACTCAGAAATCATTTGTGATGTTTAGAGCTCATAAACAACACTTACCTGCACATAATTAAAAAGAAAAATGCAATGAACTTCCCTGTTAACCAGCCAGTTCAATTCTGAATGTAATACCCTCATTGCTTGTTGCTCCTCCAGAAATACTCTGAGCAGCAGCTTGATGCTGCCTGTTGCACACAGGCTCCTTTGCATGCAAGTATAGAAATTGGACATGTCTCACCTTGTCCATAGTGGTTGCTGGTCGTACGTAAGTCCCCATCACCCAGGTGCCAGCACAGTCTCTCACGATAAGGCTCTCTTAGAGCCACTGAAGCTCTCTCATCTGCAGAAACCAATGCAAGGCACCCAGAGAGCCTTACATTAATTACTCTGATCAACACTGAATCACAGCATGCTGAGCTGGAAAGAACCCACAAGGATCATTGAGTCCATCTGGGAACATCACTGGGGAAGTGCCTTTGGCATGCACAGACATGACAGAGTCTGGAGAGATGAGGTTTCATAAGCACTGTCTTGAAGAGACCACTATCAGCCAAAGGCTGGCATTGCATTTACCTGTTACACAGAGGTAAATCCCATTTGGAGATATTCACTATTTACACAGCTTCTAAACTGAGGTCACTTCTGGAGATGTTTTAACCTGGAATCACATTTTAGAGATCTGCTTTTGAAAGATGGGAATCGAGTGACTCGACTCACTTTTATCCAGTCAAGACTATAGTGGAAACAGAGGAATGTGATGCATTCATAATTACACATTTGCAGCAACACACCCGGTGTGTGGCAGTAGGATGGCTTTCAGAATTTCTGGACCTCAGGTACTTTTCCTCTTAACGCCATTAAAAGCCTACTTACTGAAGCAGCTCATGAGGCAAACATCAGATACACATAAACAACAACTGAAGTGAGAGAGACCCTCTGAATTCTATGAAATATTTACAAACAGCTTTAGAAGCCCTGGGATGAAGTGAAGTACTTTCAAGCAGAGACAGAAAACCTAATGGATATAAAAATCCTTTTTAACTCTTGGTGAGATTTGTTTTCAAAGACCCAGCTATGATGTGAGAAAATGTATTAGGCCATCCAGTCTGCCTCCTCCTGTTCCAGGAGAGAAGTGGTCCCAGTGCTATATTTTATAACACTTGGCTCAGCCCAGCTCTGCCTGACTCAGGCAACATAAACCAAACCCACTTCTTGGCAATATTCCTAGTCTTTCTAAATATTTCACTTTGTGGAATTTTCCCCAGTATTCCAACCAGAACAATTCAAAGACACTCTGATGTCATGATCATCACGCTGTTGACTTAATATTTACCCCCTTGGACAACCCTAAACTTCCCAGCCAGTGTGGTGGTGATACCCCTCCAACATCCGTGTAGAGTTATGCTCCTCCCCATTTGAACACATTATTGCTGTGCTCTGCTGAGACTGAGCCTTCACAAGAAATGCTTTCAGATGTTTTCCTGTCTGTTCCTTCCTCTTTCTATTCAAGACATCATCATGATTATTATTATTACACTTGAGGACAAGGAAAAGAAAGAAGAGAAAAGACAAACCCACATTTTTTCATGCTACCCCAGCTGTGCAGGCATGGAAAGATCCATTCTAAATAGCTGGCCTACACACAATGCAAGTTTTGCCTCTAGGATTTATAATAAGGATGCTATTTTCATTTCTGCTTCCTCTTACTTGCCTCATACAGTCTTTTTTCCTCTTAAACTTTTATTAGGGCCTTTGAGTTTTCCATTGTTTGGACAGTTTAGAGAAACAATGCTGCCCCTACAGGAGGTTAATCAAGAAGAATTCCTGCTCTTACACATCTCAATATCAAGATGAACAGAGAAGGTCCCTTGAAGGATTTTCTTTACAGAATCTACTGCCAAGGGACTGTACAAGAAGTTCCACAACCACAATTACAGAGGGAAACTGACCTGAGATCCCCACTTGCATATTACCCTTTCTGCTTTAAAAGGAAGTAAACACAAAACAGTCATTCCCTCAAAGCAGCCTTTCAAATTTGTCCATCTTTTCAAAAACAAACTTTATTGTTTGTTGTTTTTTAAAATTATCCTAAAATAGCCTTCAGACTCAAAGTGGTAGAGGAAGATGTACACAGATGCTCAAAATTTTCAAAAAGACTTATAGGTTAGGAAATAATGGTGATTTTTTTTTACTTTGAAAAAATAAAGATGTTTTCAGCATTTGACTTTTTAAACATCTAAAGCAGAACAACAAACAAAGTAGCACACCACAGCTTATCTTGTGTTAAAAATGTCCTCAGCTTTTGGATACAACCATCTCTCTAAAACACACAAAGCTACAAGTCCTACCCCAGCCAGATTAAGCTACCCTTCCCAGGCTTCTCCTGGGGTAAACTCCCATTCTGGAAGCAGCTTAACTTCATGATGCTGTTCACTAAGTGACCATTATTCTAATTTTACTCTTGGGGAAGCAAAGGCAGGAAAGACAAAGCATTTTCCTAAAAACTTCGAGGTGTATTTCACTGACCTGTGTAAACTCAGCATGCTGTTTTAATAAGAACATACTCTTTCCACTTGAGGAGAAGCTTGGTTCAAGTTATTACTTTTCTGAGCAGAGCACAGATATTTTAACACACTGGTAGCTCTGCCAGAAAGCAAGACTGAGGTTTGTTTCCCCCCCCCCCCTTCCACCATTACAAAGTACAATCACATGCAAGGGAGCTTCTGCCTGTCTGCAGGGCTTGCAATAGTAAGAGGTTCTGGCAAGAGCTGCACTCCCTATAGGATATATACAGCAACTGGGCCAGCCTGTTTACAAAAGAGCTTGTGATTATCACAGCAGTGCTCAGCAGCTACGCATACATCATACCAGTCTAATTAAAGACAGGCATAGCTAAAGCACTGCAAAATAAACAGTGGCCATAAAGCTGCTCAGGACTGGGAACAGGTTAGTTTTCAGTCTCAGTTAGCCCCTTGGAAGTCAGCTAACCATGTTTATTGTGATCAAGAATTAAAACATACATCTTCTGAGGGCAGGCAGTTCTTATCCTCAGGAAAAGAGTGAATTCCATAACAAGACACAGCAGTTTCAATAGTGAACAAAATTTTAAGGGGAAAACTGAGAATAAAGAGCTAGTTCAACTTAGTGATTTGTACATAAAATGGATGTACATAAAACATCATTATGCTTTATACAGCTGTTGGTACAAGTGTTCCTATCCTTGCCCTTCAGAAGGTGGCTGCAACTCTTTCCTCTCCTAAATACATCTACTGCATTAATACCTTGTGTGATGCTTCAGGATTGACTCCCAATCTGTCTAGTCCCTGTGATTCACAAAATGCAGTCTTCTTCAGGCCATGCCAATTCCTAAGTGACAGAGCACAGTTTAGAAGGGAGGTGGGAAAGTGCCTATTTCTATCCCAGCTATGGAAAGAAGGCTATATTTTCTGGAACAAAATAGTTATGCTAATGCTCCCAGCAAGCAATGGATTATACTAGCACTGGCTGAGTCAGCATTATTTTAGGGTCAAGGGGAAGGGAAACAGCCATTTCTGGAAAGACCCAGTTAAAGCAAATGAGTACTAAAGAAAAAAAAAAAACATGAAATAATTACGCAGGACAACTCCTCTTGTACATACACATTTTCAGGAAGCAATCCTTTTCCTCCATCCATTTGCTTTGGTAAATACTGCACAAAAAAAGGTAAACATGAATGATTCAGTCCATTTGTCTCATGCCTACTTCACTGGCACCTCCATCAGTTTCATCATGTTGTACAAGTATTTTGTGTACTGCTGTAAGTGTACTCATAGCCAAGTCTGCCCCCACACACAAAGTCTAAAGCCATTCATACTCACTTTACAGAGCCACAATTCCCTTTTTGATACATGCAGTTTTGGTCCCTTGCATGTTTACACTCTGAATGCTTTAAGTCTTTCACAGCACCCCAAGAGATGGTCTTGATTTTTCATCTTAAGTAGCAAGGAAAACATTTTTACCTACCTTGGATTTCATTTCAGCAGGCATCAAGAGCTGCTGCAGTAGTTCTGCTGAAGGCATTGAGAATGGGCTTGTCTTCACCAAAACAAGCACTTCACTACCAGACAGGTCACAAGCCACAGACAACACATGGAACACAAAAATGTCTTAAGCACAGTACAGTTGAGCAAAAAAGCCAAGTTACTAAAAGGATTTTAAATTAGAATAAGAGAGAAACTTACCACTGCAGTACAGAGCAGTGCATATAAAATATTAACTTCTACAGCATCTCTTTGACTGTGGTAAGAACTCAGGTGCTTCTCCCACAACACTGCATATTTCCTAAAATCAGCTTCTTAGAGCTTAGAAAAAACAGGTAACATGAAGTAAGGACACTAAGCAAGAATTAAGCAGCTCACCAGAAACACCTTTTAACACAAATAGCACCTCTTCAATTAATAATCTTGGTGAGGTAGAGCTGTTGAGGCGTTACAAATTTATCTAGATCCACTAGTGATAAAACCCTTACTGAAGGCAAATAAAAACCTTTGATCATCTTAGGCACTGTTTCATACCGATTCCAGGCAATCATAATAAGTTTACTGTAAAAAAAATACTTAAAATGTCATTATTGCATGTAATAGTTCCATTATTATATGCATTTAGTTAATATTTCAGCCTCTTGTGTTATAGTATCTAAGTTCAGTGTCCAATGACAGTGCTGTGGTCAGGCAGTGGTCTAGGAAGTATTGTCCAGTGAAAAACACAGAAGAACAGAGTAACAGCAACTTAAACACTTGAAAAACACTTTGGAAAAAAAAAAAGCACTAGAGCTACTTGAAATTAAACTAATCATAGCTGGTAAGATTGACAAGCAGCAGCAGAAGCAAGAATCCTTGCATTTTTGTGGCCACATGCAAAACAGTGTTTATAGTAAAACAAGACAATGAAAAGCAGACAATTTCCAGATCAAGCAAAACTGAAACAGCTACAGGTGGTTTCAAGAAAAACACTGAGCACTTTTTTTTATTACTGCAATATACAGTATATTTGAAGTATAGAAACTCAAAACCAGTAAAACTTCAAAGACCCAAGTGCATTCCCAAGGTGGAGTCCACTATTTCAGTGTGTTTCCCTGTGCCCCACAGGCA
Organism: Cichladusa arquata; assembly: GCA_026413545.1. Lineage (NCBI taxonomy): Eukaryota > Metazoa > Chordata > Aves > Passeriformes > Muscicapidae > Cichladusa > Cichladusa arquata. Next base: position 66,635,454 of record JAOTQP010000870.1, on the reverse strand, counting down.
GTTCACATGCCAAGCCTTCTCCAGCCCTTCCCCAGCATTTCCAGGGTAGTCAGTAACACTGTTCAAATAGCACTATTTCTTCTTGAGAGCCCTCTTCCCTTCCCCCTTCTTTGGTTTTTCCTTCCCACGGAGCTTTTTCAATCGCCTCATCTCATCCTTGAAATCCTGATGCTCATCCCTGGATGGGGAAGAAAGAATAAAGTTTACTTTTTTTCTTAGGATGCAGAGATATGAATAGTTCTTGGAATTATATGCTAATGGAAAAAAAAACCAAAAACCAAACCTTTTCTTAAACCATGAAGTCCATACTGAAGCTTGCAATGTATTTCATGTTATTGCTGGCAGTATCACTGAATAACATGAGATATTTCCTGATCCTTTCAGAACTAACAGGATTGTTCTTTTCAGCAACAAAAGGTGTGTGTTCACATATGTATCACTTCAATTGCATCTACTGATCCCCTTTGTTTAAATGAGCAGTAAAACACAAAAACCAGCAAGAGACAAGAATAAGATTTTCCCCCTTGTTACCCAGCTCAGCAGTGCAGCCACAGCACATTGTGTTCCTGTGTTCAGGTCATTAGCTCCTAGGGAAACAGGGCCATGCTGAGCAGTAATTACAGCACATGGCACTGCTCTCAGGTGACTCCAGGAATGAGTTATGAAGACAGCACCAGTATTGGTAGAATCTTAATAAGAGAATAAAACAGGAGGATGAAGGGGCTGGCACAGAGAATTGTTCCTCAATCATTTTCTAATAAGTTCTATTAATCTGTCCCTGTATTTTTTAGTGCAAAGTGATTTTCAAAAGTCATAATAGCATCCTATGTGGCCTAAGATTGCTGCACTGCTATTTTTGAACACAAATTCTCTAAATTGAAACAAAAAGCTTGTCATTTATTACTGGCCCCATTAGTCTGATTCTTCATAACACATTTTTTTTCTTGTACCTACTATCTATATACAGAGCAGCTAGAGAAGGAATTTAATAGGGGAAGGAGAAGAGTAAAGAACATTAGCATCACACTGAGGCTGTGTAAACAAGCCAGTATACAAAGTGTTAGCATACTCACCTAAAACAAGAGCATCCTGGATGCAACCCTAAACGGTTAGTATTGTCATACTATCAACAAGTCATCTGTTTTGACTATACTGAGGGTTTGCAGCCCCACTTTTAAAGATTTCTTTACTGCTACCTGATGGAAGTAAAAGAACTGCATTTGACACCTGCTGATGTTCTTCAGCAGTACAATTCTCCCTGATACAGACTGTGGAAGTTAATTTAGAAATTAGACAACTGGTTTGGACGAAACTGAAAATGACTATTTAAAGTTAATTTAATTTATTTTGAAGAATAAAAAGGCCCTCTGGCCTAACAGACTTGATGTCTCTTCTAAATTTCCCTTATTAGCTGTTGAATGACTGAGAAATATATGGTAAGCCTGGCGTTCACATAACCTCTTCGTAGCACGTTCGCTTGCCGTATTCAGAACTACAGACTCATCTCTTGTCTATGAGAAAGCTTTATTTTCCCCACAAAGCAAAAGCAGGAACTGTTTCTTAGTTAACTTCTTGTCCACAACTAGACTCTAGACTCCCACAAAAAGTTCTAATTATGGTAGAAGTCAGACAGCAGTCACTTTGCTCTCCTTGCCCTCAGTGCAACAAACAAGTGCCTAATTCCATATGTACCATCTTCAGAACTAAACATTTCTCCTCTTTCCCTTGAGAAAAAGAGCTCCAACAAGACTCCCACCGACCCCTTTCCCATCTCCAGTGCTGCTCCCAAGTTCAGGAAGTACCTGTAGAGGCCAAAGTAGCGGAGTTTCTTCATGAGGGCATAGTAGGTGTTGTGAGGGGGGTACCAGTTGTACACCTCCTCCCTCTTGGCCAGGGGCTGCTCGCTGAACAGCTTCACCACCTTCATGGATTTGGAGTCAGTGGGCCTGACAACATCACCAAATATCTGAGCACTCAGCCGGGCCATGCGCAGGGCATAGCTGGAAACTTTGGACATGTCCCCAGGAGGGGTGGGCACACACAGACTGATGGAGCTTCCTGCAAAAGGAAACAGGAGGGCACAACTCTTCAAATAGCTGAGTAGAACAAGCTATCCCAGAATTAAGGCAAACAAAGGTATCCTGCAGACAGCAATATCAACTATAAAAGTACCTCCACTGCACCACAGTTTACCATGGCTAGCACAGTTTATTAGCAGAACCCACTTAGCCTGCTCAAGACATCCCTTAAACTCCAACCACAGAAACTACTGCAGTGTGTGCTCTCCCAAAAAAAAAAAACAAAACAACACCCATGTGGTACCACCAACTGCTACACAAGCACATGGTAAAGCACCACTTGAACATACAGAGAAAACAACCTGGAAGTTTCTCACCCTACTTAAAACATAGTTGTAATCCATTCAACAATGGGCTATAAATAAATCAGGTTTCTCAATATAAAACACACAGATCTTTCCCATCTGAATTCCCTTCCCTTGGTCATCTCCATCAGCTTTTTCTTCATTCCCTTTTCAGTTTCTCACAATACCTATTCTGAGGGGAAAACAGAAGTTTTTCCATGCCAGATTTTTTTGCCATGAAAATCCATCAGCATAACACTGAGGTTAAAGTTGAAAATTCTTGTTTAAAAAAAACCTCACAGCTGATTCCAGAATATGAGCATAACAAATTAAAGATCACGGATAAGAGTAAACATCAGGACAGTAAACATCATTCAGTATGATTGCACAGAGCCTGTTGTTCAGGAACACAAATTTGAAGTATTCATAGCCTCACATACATACACCTGCCCATTGGAGGGCCTCCTCTGATTTACTCCTGTTAGCAAAGCACTCTAAGGGAAGCAGGAAATAAACCTCAAGCATGAAAACAGCACAAGTAATTTGAGAAGAGAGAATAATGGAAAAAGTAACAAAAGGGAAGGCAAAGCATCAGAGACCTTGAGCTAAGGCAGCAAGGCTAGTGTGAGAAGACAGAAGCTTTTAAATGATTGCAGGGCAGCACTCGAGCATCTGTTACAGGGGGGATAATCACTAAGTTTTGCTAAATCATCTGTTTCAGAACACCCAGTTCTAATTCCTACATTCAGAGACAAAGCAACAAACTGCCCCCCAAACTCTTCATCACACAACTCCAAAAGCGTCTTTATCACCAGACTCAAACACACAACTTGCTTAATCTCTACTTACTACAGCCTTAAAATGAAAGATGAAAGCACCTTTAACTCCTGAACAATGCACACCTGGGGTTTCCAACCTGATCTGAATCGCTAAAGGATTTACAACAGCCTAAGCTACGGCTGGAGACTCCATTAATCCTTGCCTAACTACGAACGCTTGGGAGAGAAGCGAAGCAAAGGCTGCAGACTCCCAAGAGCCAGAGCTATGCAAAACCTGTTCTGGGGTGGTCCTGTGAGATGAAAAGGTACTTTCATTATTGTCACCTCCAGCAAGGACATCTTCAGGATAGCCCCCTAGGAACCAGCACACCGAACCCAAGCCCAGCGTTCAGCGCTAGCGCTCCACCTGCTCCCGGCTCCCACCCAAAGCCGAGCCCGGGAGCCCCGTTCGGCCCCACTCAGCCCGGCTCGGTCCCGCTCACCCGCGGCCGGAGGAGCGGCGGCGCTGCCGGAGGAGGAGCGGCGCGCACGGGTGACGCGAGCGGCGGGACGGGCGGCACGGGCAGGATCTTCCTCCTCTTCCGCCCTCTGCTGTTTGCTCCCCTGTTGCAGTTATGTGGAAGCGGACATAAGTAGCATCACCACCAGGCTTTTATTGGAAAGCTTTTCAGGCCTTTTTGCAGTGTACTTTTCTCACAGACTCCTCTTCTTACAGGCAGCTCCACACAGCTCTGACTCCTTGTCTCCTTTCTGCATAACCAGCTAAACCTCAACCTGTCCCTTACCCGGCTGCCTAGCCCTGTCTGTTCCTCACACAGCTTCTTCTTACCTTGTCTGTCACTTACACAGCCACACGTTCCTTACCCCCTCACAGCACAGCCGGCAGACTCCATCCCAAACCGCAGCACACTCTCAAACTCATTCGGAAATGAGCTAGCCCACTCTTTTATAACACCCAAACTCATTGGGCAGGCAAGGCCGTTCCCACTCCTCGGTAATCAGTACAGCTGTAATTTATTGGGAGTGATTGCCTTCTGCACTATCCTTCCAACCTATCTTCCCGCACTGCCCTTCCCCGCACTCAGTGGCAGCTGGTCGGGTGCTGTCCCCGCAGTCATGGAGTCACGGAATCACAGAATATCCTGCGTTGGAATCGCAGAACATCCTGAGTTGGAAGTGACCTGCAAGGACCATCATATCCAGCCCTCTGCACAGTACAACCCAAAATGTCACACACCATAAAAGGGTCACACCCGTTCTCGTTGTGACTCTTTGGTTTCCCTCCCTGTTGTAAGCAGCTTTGGAGTTACATGCTTAATCTAATAATGAAATGAGAAAAGCAGTTATCCTCATTAAAAGCTGATGGTAAGTCTGCATAGAGCCTTATTCTTTGGTGTGAAATGCCCACAATGACACGTCCAGTCAGCAGCCTCACTCCATAAGAACTCCATGTGTTCAGGTTAATAAAACCGAGCTGGTTTTACCCTTGGGAGAAGGCTTGAGTTTGCATAAAGAGCTGAAAGCCGGGTGTCTTCACTCGTGGTCTTGACCAGGCTGCAAACTGGAACAAATGTCAAAATCTAGTTTTTGTGGAAGGAGATGAAAGGGAGACTATGGGAGCCACAAATGTTCGTCGTTCACTGTGTTTCCAAACCACTTTGAGAGATTGTTTCTTTACTCCTCAAATTCAGGGTATGTCTCCTGTGCTCCTTGCCAGCCATTACCCTCATAACTTTTGCTTCCCTGTTGCTGCTTCTTTTCAAAGATGGTTATTCAGCTGCATGAATGTATCTGCCTGAGCAAATTTACCTGTGCAATCGCAGTCTTTCAGCACAAGTGTCCTCTTGGGCTCCCAGTACTGGTGAAGGTGATGAGTTGGTCACTCACCTTCCTGCCCCAAACCTGGAGTGGGGTGTGTGCCCAGGGGAGCCCCTGAGATGTGGGGATGGGCACCTGACCCTGCTGTGCTTCCCCTGGCACCCCTCTGGCCACTGCCAATCTCACTAGACATGAGCTTTCCCAGCGCTTGATTTATGCTAATTTTTAATCAGTGCCAGGAGGTGCTAAATCAGACTCTGTGCAAACATCTGAGTAAATGACAATTATGTGATTGCATTTATATGCCAAACGTGTAATGCCATCGAAGGAGGAAATTGGGTTTGTCTGGCTCACCCTGTTTTCTAGAAGAGCAGATTCTGCCAAGCATTGAACAAATTGTTATTCTGTCATCTTTCCTCGATTAATTTTCTGTCACCTTTTTCCGTGCCTGTCACAGCCAGAGCAGCCTCCTGGCCTGGGCAACCCAGTCCCCTTTCTTGTCCTTTTTGAATATTGGCATGATCCTCCAATTTCTTTGTATTCCTGATCTAGTGGAAGGTGTCCCTGCCCATGGCAGGAACGGGTTGGAACTAGATGATATTTAAGGTGCCTTCTGACTCGTACCTTAGTATGATTCTGTGATTACTAAGAATTAACATTCATGGAATTTCTTTAGCCAGTTATTTAAACACTGTCATATAAAAGTTCTCTAGATGTCCCTATTTTAAAATGTTTGCTCTGGTAGATTTGCCTACCATTTTCATCACTGACTAATGGATGGAAAAGTACTTATTTTTTCTTATTTTTTTCTCCTGCAAGATAAGAAGTGTCTCTTCCTTAGTATTTCTAAGGAGGAAATGGAGGTTTTTAGCATTCCTGCCACTTCTCTGCTATTTTACCATCTCTAGACATACACATCAGCTTTGTTACACCCCTCATTTTACAGTCTGTGGTCACACTATTTATGCTTTTTCTGTAGTCTTCGTTGTTGTATTAATAGAACATCTTTTCCTATATTTTGCCTTTTGAAGCTGTTCTATACCACGCTTTTAACTTCTGAGTGTTTCCTTCACCCTACTGCTGAGACAAAGTTGTCCTTCAGCCAAAATTGGCCATTTTGTTAATTAAGCAATCATGACTTTATGGAGTAAGATCATAAGTATTCTCATTTACATTTCTACCTCTATTTTTGAATTGCAAATTTCTCATCATTTCTGCCATCTTGATGGAGAAGGTCTTTCTGAAGCATCTCTATGTGTGTGTGTGAGAGAGAGAAACAATTTCCTGACTGGGACTGTCCCTTGTCCTTGTTATGGTACCTTGTCCTTGTCCTTGTCCTGGTACCTTGGAGGGATAAGCAGCCTGATTCTCTGCAGGCATCCCCACTCCATTCCACCTCTCCTCAACAGGATTAGTTGGAACAAGTTACTGTCTCTGCATCCCGAAGATAATGATGGTAGTTTCATTTGCACTCTTGCCTTCTCAATCTTCAAATTTCTTTATTTATGTTAAAGGATTTGGGCAAAGTACTTTAATATTCCATTCTGGTAAATCATCCTTCTTGATTCAGTAGTTACATCAGTTCAATCTCATTCCTTCTCATCAATGAAAATATTTAATTTACATGTGACCCACAATTTGAAAAATGGTGAAAACATCTTCCTCTTTACCTCACAATATTTTTGTTGCCTATACTAGCAGGCTCTAGCATGGCCTTTTTGGTGTGATGGAAGCACAAATATGAAAAGGTCTGCATTAGTGACATTTTTCTGCTTTTGCTTAGTTGTTGCTCCTGTCAACCATTACTATTATTATTATTAAATCAAAGTAAAAATGTGCACTTACAAGAGCCTATTTATGTCACTGGAGCCCTGTTGTTGGTGTGATTATGAGGAGAATTGTTGCAGAGCACCCAGCTGGGGTTAGCGTGCCAGTAAGGCAGCGTACGGACACTCAGGATGGAAAATCGGGGTCACATCAGTCAACAAAACAACTCAACACATCTGAAAATCTGCAGAGACAGACAATGATCTGGTTTGCAGTCCATGGACCCAAAAAGTCTTGCTTGCCTTATCTGGCACACTGTGTCTCCCTATATTCTGTCAGGGAATGTAAACTCAATATCCCCACTCCGAGGTCTTCACAATCCAAATGAGACTTGGCATGCTAAGGGAATGGAAGGATGCAGCAAAGACTGACTGCAGGAATGGATGGGTCTGTGATGAGCTGAATTCCATGGATATGTTATTAGATCCTTCTGAGCTTTTTGTTGCAAGTAGAGCAAAGCGCTTGGATTTGTCAGCAATTATTTACAAGAAAATCAGTGGGAGATGGGTGAGTGGAAAAGCTGAAAACACTAGAAAGGTGTAGGAGAATAGTTTGTAGGGGTAGTACAGAAGGCAATTTTCCTCAATGAATTACAGCTGTACTGATTACCAAGGAGTGGAAACATCTGTGCCTGCCCAATGAGGATGGGTGTTATAAAAGAATGGGCCAGCTAATTGAGAGCAGTTTGGAGTTGGAGGCCTGGAGTATGCTGGTTGTACTGTTGAAGTGACATGTGACTGTGCAAGGGACAGACAAGGTAAAAAATGCTGTGTGAGGGACAGACAGGGTTAGGTGGCTGGGTAAGGGACAGGTTGGGGTTAGACAGTCATGCTGAAGGAAGAAAGAAACTTGCAGAGCGAAGGAGTCAATGCTGTGTGGAGCAGCTAATGAGGAAAAGAATCATAGTTGCTTGAGAGAAGATATGAAAAGTTTTTAATCAAGGGCTGGTGTTAGTCCAGTCTGTCCTGACATAATTACTGTAGAAAGGAGTTAAATGAGAGTGAGTTGGCATGGGCTGGAAGACAACATGGGTGTTCTCTGTACAGGGACTTTGTGGAGGAAAGAAATGAAGAGAATGGAGAGACATTGATGTAACATGTGCAAAGCAACTAAAAAAAAAAAGAAAAGGAAGAGACTTCATGATAATGTACAGTATAGACCTTTTTACAAATAGTTGATAGTAATTTTGTATTAAGTTATATTATTTGATCGATCTGGAGTTGTTTATTTAGTTAATTAATCTTGTGTATGTGTTTTAGTTGTAACTAAATGACACCTTTAGGGCAAAATTTGGATGAAATGCAATGCTTGATCCATTCTTTGTCCTGAGAAGGCAAAGGTATAATGAGAAACAAAAAAAACCACGGTGGCAGTTTGCTCAATGGTACCTTTGTGTTCATGTTTAGAGGAAAGAAGAGTCTGAGCTTGTATCAGTTGATCTTGGAAATGTGGCATTTGAGCAGTACCTGTATGACAAGGCAATCAACTTCACTCCTAAGTCTTATGCTCAGAGCTATTATGCTGTAATGTGGTCTCTACTTTTTTCTTGTTGTAAGTACTGATGAAAGTGAACAAAATTATCTGAGTAAGTAGAAGGGCCTTCTGAGCTTTTGGTAAAACTGCATTGGCTACATATGTGTTTAGAAATCATTTGTTATTCATTATGTGTTTGTGATTAATTGGCAAACTTCAACTGTATTTTGTTGCAGAGTGATTTGTGCTGAGCCACATCTGAATTGCAAATCCCTCTAGAGAGAATGTGTAGTTTTAAGAGACTGACAGACTTTGGGTGGGCATTTGAAGGATATTTTGACTTTAAAGTAACTCATCAAACTCATGCCAGAGTGGAATCCACAAAGATATGACTATTAAGTACTGCTGCTCCAGCTATCTAACACTGGGAACACTTGGGAGGGAGATGCAGCATAAGAGGAAAACAGGAATTATTTTTCAAAGCCAATTGGCATCTTGAGTTTATTGCTTTCCCCAACAGCTGAGCTGTTGAGGCAGCCTTCCCACCTCCTGGGAAAGAGAGCCAGTGCTGATTGTCTCTAGTGCCCAAGTGATGTCTGAAATGATATTGGCAGTTGTGCAGGAGAACTGTAACATCCATTTTTCATGGCAGATCAGCTGTCCAGCACAGCAGCGCTGCACAAAGCTGAACAGGCAAAGGATGCTGTGCATCTCCACACACCTCCATGTTGGTTATTTGCACTGACTCATTTGTAGTTCAACAATGTCAGAATAAATGGTCAGTGATAGCTTTCAATGAAGTATTTCAAACTGAAGAGAAGGGGTGTTTCTAAGTGGTTAGATGAAGGGTTGGGGATCTTGGGCTTTGTTTTTTATTTTTTTGCAGCTCCTTTGTTAACTCACTGGATGACCTTAAGCAAGTTAATTAACCTATCTGTCATTTCATCCCTCTGTAAACTGGGGAAAATAATATCTGCTTCAGACATGGGTTGTGAAGATTAATTGATTCTTAGAAAATGCTTCAGCTTCCCCTTGTGAAAAACATGCTACAGAAGTGTTGTTTTTACTTGACTAACAACATGCGCATAAAACTTTTAAAGGCAACACTAGCAAAGTCACTTTTTTTTGGCTGGAACAGAGGATTGCAAAGGGGAGGTAAAAAATGAAACAATATTAAAATGACAATCAGCAAAAGAGAAGAAATAATGGAGACATCTGGCTCACTGCTGATAAAAGCTCTTGCAGTTTCTCTTCCATCATTCCTTGCAACACTCATCCGAAAGGACATCCACTAAGCCTTCAAATGGGGTCAAAAAGCTGTTCATCCCTAATTCTGTTTGACCAAGTGTGAAAACAGAGTGAATAAAAATGTTCCAGCAATAGCAATTTCAGGAATACATCAGTCTCTTAAACATAAAATCCAAGGCGATTAGTTGGGTCAGTTTGAGTTCACATTTCTGTTTCTTCAAGCTCAAGTCTTTTTGAGGTACTATCTTGGATCTAAACCTCTTGGGTTTGTGAGCTGCTGGTTGCCCTGAGTTTCTGCAGATTTTGGTTTTGTATATCTCTTTTGACTTCTATGGTGCATTTTCAATGCAGATTTAGCCCTGTGTTTTCCTGGTTTAAGTCCTTTGTTGTCTTAGAGTATCTTGACCAGTGCTGATCACAGGATACATGGTTAGGTCTCTGGGAGCACTCTGGATAGCGACTCTGGCTGCCTTGATTTGTAAGTCAGCAGATTTTTCCAAGATCTGGCTGGATTCCCAGGTACCCATTTGTTTCAGTAGTGCTCTTTGTAGACCTGAATATTTTGGTTCTTGGGAAATTTTGTTCCTTTGTCCTGGAAACATTATTTCTCTGAAAACAAGGCACTTCTTGCAGGCCAGTTTCTTTATCATGGGCAACCAGGTATGGTCACTGAAGCTTGGTACTCCCCGTGGTTTCTTGTTTGGTGGGTACTTACTGGAGGCCTTTGCAGCAAAAGGGAATAAATGCTTCTCTTTCATGGCCCAGGAGTTCTCACTGGAACAACTTCAGAGTAGAAGGTGTAATTGTGCTATCACAGCTCTAAAGCTTGAGGTATGGAAATGAACTGCACAAACGCAGTTCTGAATGGTTCTGAATAACCAACTACTTTATTTTGATGCAAATATACTTGGGGATAATAAATGAAGAGAAGTAAATGCAAAACTGTTGAGGATGGGACCGTGCTTATATGTAAATAGAGAATTTATCGTCTTAGATGTCAGCTGCTTTTACAGCAGCATACAGTATATTTTTATATGCCTTTGAAAAAAATTATTTAAATGAATCTAGTCTGCTGGGACTTCACTGCCAAATAGAATAGATGAAGGCTTAAGTCTTGCTTCTGAGTCCTGTTCCAAAATTGAGTGCTTTTAGAGAATATAATGTTTTCCAAGCAGGTGTTGGTTTTTGTTTTGCTTACTGGTTTTCTCTCCAGTTGCTTCTGTGATGGTTTCTTATGATGTATGAATTCTGATTTTTAAATAATAATTTTTCTTTTGTGACTAAAAGAAGCAATGAATTTAATTGGTAACGGAGAGCCAATCACAGATGTGATGCACTCACTATGAAACACCATGTTATCCATCTACAAAGGCTGTGGCACTGTCTTTCACTGGATTAGTTCACAAAACACTGCTGATAGAAGCTATGTCTAAAAATCTCTCTGAGAATGAACAATGTATTCTGAAATGTGTCAAAGTTTAGGGGAGGTTGTTCAGTGTGCCTTTCTATGTCAGGCAAACTAACCGTACTGAAGATGCACGTTTTTATGAGGGTGCTTATATGAGCTACATATTGATGCAGTACAGAAAAAACAGAATTAATCAAGCTTTAATACATTGAAGATCAATGTGTTACATGTAACTTTAAGAAAAAAAGCCACTTCTTTCCAAAAATATGCCTTTTTTTTGGCAGACAGAGGTCTGAGTTTTTGCTCTCAGTCAGTATTCTTTGGCCCTAATATCTCATCTCTGCCATCCTGGATTCTTCTTGCTGTTCCTATAAGAGTCACAAGATCTATGAATTTTAATGAAGTGATATCTCCTGTTTTCAGCTGAGCCCAATGGTGGTGATGCTGAGAGCCATCTTGCTTTGGTAGCTGGCCTTAGGCAGCAAGTGACCTTGCTGTACAACTGCATTCAGGGCAATGTCACCTTCCTCACTGCAGCAGGCAATGGGTTTTTCCTGCAGCAGGATTTAGCAGGAGGCTGGGCTTGAAGTATCCAAAAAGTAAACAGCAGGAAGCGGAGATGGGCTTGAATGAAACAGCAATCCTCATAGCTAGGCTTTTGGGGAAATGGGTCTGTTCATGTGGGAGCCTGTCCAGCTCAGAGGAGAAGCTGTAGAATATGGAGATGTTGACTACCAAGCTGGCAAGGCAGTAAGCAGGACACAGTGGCTGCATATTGGAGCTGGATCTCTCCTTCTGGAAGCTGGAACTAACGTCTGTTTTCTGTTGTAGGGAAATGAATTTGAAAGAGTCTTGAGGGCTAAATATTGTCCTTGTGCTTTAGCTCTGTCCCAGCAGAACTTTCTCTTTCCATAGAGGCATATACCTGTGCAGCTTAGGCCTTTTCTTTTTCTTTAAAACTTTGTTTCGCCTCTGTTATTGGAAGCACTTGACTGTTTACCCAGGACTCCAGAGACAGGAATGGCTTTTCTGAGTATTTTAATTCAAACTTAACATGTTAAATGTGTGTCACATTTAAATCATACCACATGGCTGAAAAAGCTAAAGCTGTTTGCAATGCCTTCAAAGGTGAAACAGTATCTCCCAAGTCCTTCTGCAGTTCACCACGGTGCCCCTGGACCCTTAGGCTGCGTGCAGGTGGTGCAGGGGTTCAGGGATCATGTTTTCAGTAGGCTGAGTTTGCCTACCTGGCCTTTGTTTTCTGTACTTTGCAGCTCTGCTAAACTTCAGCTGCTTGGGCTGAGATTTTGCAAGCATGATGTCCACACTAGAAAGTTTGGGGAAAAGTTTTTTTTTTTTTTAAAGTACTTCATCCTTTTTTTTGCTGGAGCTTAAAAGCTTTCCTGGAGATGTTCTTATGAGGAGCAGTGATTATCATGCATAGCCATGTCCACAGTGCAGCCTTAGGTTGTTAACAGTGATGTGGTTTTGACAGCTGACAGCTAAATAATCAAGAGTAAATTTTAATGGGAGGAAGCAATTTTAGTGAAAAACGAACAGCCTTTTGTTTTGTCTTTGGAAAAACAACACTATACTGTGGTTCATTTTATCTGTGTACTGTCTTTTACTAGTCTCTGTGTGAAGTTATTTAGGGGCAGCCATTCCCTCTGCTTTATTGAAAAATAAGGTATAGGACTTCTCACCTGCCCGTTTTCCTGCTTTCTGCCCAGCAATTCATTTTGCTTCCTCCAAAACCAAATCTGTTCTTTTGATGCTACTCTCCATTCAGCTCCTGACCCCTGATCAATTCTGCCTCAGTTCCTCTGTGCTTCCCCTGTTCATCACCACCTCAGGTCAGTAAATGAAGACTCTAAGAAAAACACCAGAATAAATTTTGCCCATGGAGTGCCAGTCACTTGTGACTTGTGGTCATGAGGTAAAATGTGTGATCACATCCTATCTTTCTGCCCAGATTCTGTTTTCATTCACAGTAGATGACACATGAACTGGGACTCTGCAGTCCTGAGATGGTGGCTCTTTGGTGGACAGTTTGGAGGCTGAGTAGTGAGCCTAGCAGATGAGGACAGGTAGGAAAAATCATGGTCATGGACACTCAAATTGAGATTGAAAATTGGAGTTTGTTTTGCCCTTTGAAATTTACTGTTGTGAAGCTTAGTGACTCAAAAAGGCATTCTTCTCAACTTCTGTCCATGTGGTCCCTATTTTCTGTGTATCCAGTTGCAGTCATCCATACTAATTTGTGGAAATACTGCCCACTGTGCCTAGAGCAAAAGGGGCTGTGAGCTGCTCTCTGAGGAAGGAAGGTGGTAAATACTCTGGAAGTTTCATTTCTAAGTTGCTTTATTAGAGTCCCCAAAATACACTGACATGTTTGAAAATACTGCCTTTTATCTCTGTCCCTCAGCAGGGAGCTGTGAAGATAAGTTCCTTGATGTTTATAAAAAAATCTCAGGCCCCCAACACCACAATTAGAGTACCACTATAGAAAAGCCCATGAGGAAATTAATCATTCTGTATGCCATGTGAGATCTGGATGCTCTGCAATAAAGAGTACATACACCACACGTTGGATGATAAGGATAGAAGAAAATTTGAATAGTGCTCATTAAGTGAGCAACATTCGTCCTTTGCACTGTAAAAATTGGGAGACCCATGGAAACAAAAATCATGCTATTAAAGATGGTATCACAGTGTGTTTGCATGCTGGGCAAATTAATGCCCTGTGGGTGATCTTAAATCTGGTGTGCACTAACTTTCTTAAATTTGTAATCCAAACAATTATTTTTGTTTTTTATAATTTTTTTTTTTTTTTTTTTTTTTTTTTTAGAGAGAGCAAAACTAATCTCTTTGGGGAATTGCCAGTGGGGAGGGCAGAGGACATTCAGCTAGGTGCAGCTGTGTGCAGCTAGATATCGGTGTGTGCACAGCTCACATGAGTGTGTAGACAGCTGTGTGCCTATTCTGTGTGTGTGGCTAGCCCATATTTATCCAGCTGGCTGATGCTTCCCTTTGGAAGGCTCTTTTTCTATTAAAAAATAATAAATAGAAGGGATCTTGACAACTGGTTCATGTCTGGGGTTTAGATTGCAAACTGTTGTATGGTGTTTTGTCATTTGGATCTTCCTTTTTAGAGCTTCTGCTTGGTTCCGAGTTACCTGAACACCCAAAATTTGTTTGAATGATGGGTCAAGTGTTTGTGGGAGTTATCACAACATGTTTTCATAGTAGCATCTTTTATGGCTGTGTTATTAGAAGGGCTGACATGCTGAGGATTCACAGAGACCAGTATTCAAGGTGCACTGGAATGATAAAAAATATTAGTAGACATAATTTGTTATATCTGTGTTTGGTTTGATTACTGTCTTGTGTTTGAAATCCTGTAATTAGGGCAGCAAACTGCCTCCAGAGCCAGTACAGCTTCAGGTAAGGGAACACTAGGATGGGTTCATGTGACTTCAGTAGGTAATTCTTTTACAAAGAATGAAGGTTGGAGCCCATGTAAATTAAACATCACCTCTGGGGAGCTCAAGATCACAGAGAGAGCAGGGAAATACTGAGGGTCATCTCTCCCTATTGAATAACCAAATTAGGAGTATAGATCCCTGGGAATGGGCAGCACCTTGACTTGCTCGATCCCCTCCCCCACTAGATGGCACTGAATTCTTTTTCTTCAAACACAAAAAAAGAGGAAGGAAGGAAAATATGGTGGAGGTCATTTTCATGTAGAAAAGACCCCAAAAAACCAAAAGACCTCCTCCCCCCAAAAAACCCCAAAACGATGAAGAAAAGCCAATTGCAGTCGCTTGTGGATTTGCTGTGCCCGTTTACTCTGCCTTTCCTCCCTCCTAGCCCCAGACCCCACCTCTGTGTACCTTTGCACGGGCGCTTGCTTTGCTTTTGTGTCTGCAGCTCTCGGGAGAGGCGGTGGGCGATGGTCGCTGGAGGATGCTCAGGAGAGAGGAGCCTGGCCCTAGCTGGAGGGTATCCTAGCTGCATCCTGGCTGGAGGATGCCTTCTGTAGCGAGCTCTAGCAAGGCAGCGCATGCCTCGTCACCAGGAATTGGCTCCGAACCCGCTCACCGGGCTGCGCTCCTCTGTGCCATGCCTTCAGACACTGTTCCGTGTGCTCTGGCTTTGTCTCTGGATCGCTGCAACCGTAACCCGCAGAAAAGAAAGCCTCAGCTTTCAATCCATCGCCGAGACTGCGTTTTGACTCCCTGATTCATTTAAGACCCGTCAATTAGCTCCCTGTGCTGAGTTGCCCTTAAGTCACTGTCGGGAGTGGTTTCCATGTGTGCGTGGAGGGGTTGTGTTATTTTTCATTTTTTAAAATGGTTTTCTTCCAGCTTACATTCATCAGAAGATCGACAAGGATTGGGTTTTTTCCCCCTGTAGTGAGGCAGAGGTGAGGTGGGAGGAAGAGAATTTAATAATGATCTGTTTGTTCTGAGAAGGAGCTGTCTGTAATAATCCCTGTTAGAGACATAGGGAAGGTTCCTAATGCCTGCAGCAATATTCCCCCCGCCCAAAAAAAAGGGAAATAATGATGATTGAGAAAAATGTTCAATTCCCAGAGTTCAAGAGGGGCTAAAATCCAACAATTTCTCTTACAGTTAGGTTTCAGGTGACTTGCAGAAAGATACCAACTGTGTCTGATAAAGCTACAAAGGCAAGCGAAAAAAAAAAAGGCATAGAGACTGCCACTGAAATGCTTTTTCAGAGAAAAAGATAAAACCTGGAACTGAATGTCAATTTTTGGCTTTCAAACCCATACTTAAGAATGAGAAGAGGGAACAAGTCTGGCTTCTCAAGATACCAAAATCCTCCTGTCCCAAACTGTCCTGCTGTCTTGGAGAGTAATGGGAAAACCTGGCACCTGGACCTCCCTGGCTCCAACCAAATCTCAGCTCTTTGGAATGTAATCCTAATGTTTAACCAGAAATAAATGTAGGTGTGAATCCATTATATGATTTTCCCATCCTCTCACGTATCTTTGGTCAGTATTATGAGAAAACAGTTCTAGTAGCTGGGTCCTCTATTCTGCTCTTAGTCTCAGTCTTCCAGTTCTGTCTAAACTGGATGTTTAGACAAAAATCAGTTTTGTTTTCCAGTTCAATCTAAGTAGAAAATAAACATAGCAGGCTCTTGCACTTAAACAGAAAATCCAACCATCAGCCAAAAAATATGATTGGTGAAATTAGGCTTGTTCCCTGTTCTTGTCCTTCAGCTTGGGACTTGATGCTAAAAATTGACAAAGAAATCCAGGTGTCCTTTCATCTCTGTGTAGGTGTGATATGGGAAACCTGTTTGTCATCGTATAGGAGCCAACAGCTTTTTGGCCACCAAACTCTATATTATATTTCTGAACAGACACCAAGTATGGCTGCTCCAGGCCCACTGTAACATCTAATTGTTTTTATCTACTGACATGTAGTTACTTGCAAAATCCAGTTATAGAAATGGATCCCTCTGTGCTGAGCTATTTTTAAAAAAACCTGAGATCCTTAAATATTGGTGGTTATTAATAACAACAAAGGGAAGTTACTGCTAAAAATATTAAACTAGTCGCCTTTGTCAGTAAAACTCTTAATTTTACCTAGAGATTTCCGGTTACAGCATTGAAATTTTTTAGTAGATCTGTTTCAGTAGATGCAGGTGATGGATGGTTTTTATGGTTTGGATGACTGACTTTTCTTTGCCAGTTTCATAATCCTGCAAGGTGGTTAGAGAATACAGGTCATATTGCACCAAAAATGGTTTAATGACAGATACTCTTCCTTAGCTGCAAGTCCCAGTTGATATGGGCCCTGGTTTTGCTAGGTATAATGGAAGATGTTTTGGTTTTTTGTTTTCCCCCAATAACACAATTTGGCTTGGTGCCAAAAATTATTATCCAGCCATACAGGTTAATGTTTTCCTGGTGCAGCTGTATTTCACAAGACAGTCCAGGTATGTATTTCTGATATGCAGACAGCTATTACATCTGCTCTCTCCACTGGAGCAAATATAATTTGGGTGGCTAGGGTTAAAAGCTAGCAGAATCCCAGGACTCCTGTCTCAGGGCCAAGGACTGCCACCAGCCCCAGAGAGGCTGCTCTCATTGTCAAGTCAAATGACACAGCTTGGGATTCAGGGGCCAAAAGTTGGTAGGATCCAGCCTGGGTGTAGATTTTTGCGGCATACATCTGCAAAAATGGGGAGGCATTGGGCTGTGGACTTTTTGGTGCAGTAGGAACAAGTGCATTGTTTGCCTTTCGTCCTGTGGAGTCGGTGGGAGCCAAATATTGGATGGGGCTGACTTGGTTCCTCTGTCAAATCCAGGGTCAGGATGTGCCAGCATCCAGCCCTTTTTGGTGCAAGGGAAATGACCATGTGCATTTCTTTTTTAAACAGTACAGTTCAGTGTCTGGAGGACTCAGCTTTCTGGATCACACAGAAGGTCTAGAATCCAGGGTTTCTTTCAAGCTTGTTCTCTCTATCGTGTAGCAGGTTGGGATTTATTTATTTATTTATTTTGTGTTTTTTTTTTTTTTTTTTTTTTTGTTTTGTTTTTTTTTTTTTTTTTTGGTGCAGTGAGAAACAGCTCTGCTTGTTTTGGATTTGGTTGACATAATGTAAAGGCTTGTGATCAAGAATGATCAGGATCCAGCTAAATCCAGGTTTTACGTTTTCCCCTCTTAAGAGAGTAAGGCTTCAACATTTCCTGCCTGGGAAGTGGTGCAGTTTATCTTTAAGGAGGATAGAGAAATAAGAAATGAGTCTCACGTTGCATGGGTGACATCACTGGCTTTTGGCTCAGCGCTCTGTATGCTCGGTCTGTAGGCTTCGGCCAAGGCTGCGGGGCTCGGTGTTTGAACAAGGAAAGATTCCCAGGTGTACAGAAGATTGGATTTGCAATTATTTGGGTTAAAAACGGTGAAATGAGATTTCTAAAGCTTGGGGACTCCAGCTCACCTTCTGTTGCATTTGATCTCTACAAGATGGGTGAGTTATTCCCATTAAAGAGAAAGGGAGTCAAAATTTAAGGAGAAAAAAAGATGTCTGAATATATAACTACCGATGCCGGGGATGCGATTCGTACGAAGCTGCTGAGCTAAAAAATCTCAGCTCCGACAAGGAGACCGGGCCATATGGCAGAGAAATGGTGCAGCCCGCAAGCTGTTGACAACAGTTAGGGGCTGCTCTCCTCTCCCCGTGTAAGGTGTGTAGCCCCCCCCGCCACCTCGCCCCGGTTTGTTTTGGTTCGGTTTCCCCCGACCTCCCTCCCTCCTTCCCCTCCCCGTTCCTCAGCATCCTCTCCGCCAGCCGTAGCCCTGCCTGCCTTCGTCTTGCAGATGGCTAACGTGCCGCCGTGTTAGGAAAGCTGTGCACAGCACATCGCCGCGCCGGGGACGGAGGGAGCTTTCCAGCTGCCGGCAGAAGCGGGGGCAGCAGCGTGTGTGTGTGTGGCAGGAGGATGCCGGGGCCCGGGGCAGCCCCCCGCGCTGCCTAGCGGGCGGAGCGCGGCTCCTGCCGGGCTGCGGCTCTGCCCGGCCCGGAGCCGGAGCGCTGCCCGGGGACGCGAGCAGGGCGGCGTGCGGCTGCCTGCGTGACGGCGCCCGCGACCGAAGCGCCGGAGTGAATGGCAAGGCTGGCAGAGAGAAGCCGACGTGTCTCCGAAGCCAAGATGCCAGCGGCTGTCAGCGGAGTCTGCTGAGGGAGAGACCCGTGCGAGCCCGCGCTCCTAGACCCAGCCGAGGAGGGGATGCTTTAACCACGATTCCAAACAGCAGCAGCGGCAGCAGCAGCAACAACAACAGATTGCTCCCCCCCTCTTGCTCCCTCCCTTTCGACCCCGCTTTAAACCCAAGCAAGTGACCGGCCGTCCAGACGATGATGCTCTTGCAGAGCCACTGGCAATGAAAAGACAAGTCACCCATTCCTGAAACCGGGACAACTGGCTGCTTGAAAGTGGGAGATGTCAGGCTGTTGAACTCTTCTGTCCTGTGATGATCCTGTAGTGAGCTTGCTGGTCTGAAAGCCATCTCTTCTGAGCAGGCCAGATTGAGAGAGATTAATGGACTGATCAGCCATCAGGTCTCTTCAGGGGGATTCATCCCTTCAGCCCCTGTCACTTGGGTGCTCATGGTGAGGGGTCACTGGTGAAAGGTTGTATTTGTCCTCACCAGGTCTCCTCTGCAGAGGAGAAGAGGCAGATGAGACTCGAAGACTGCCTCCAGGGTAGAACTTTGTAGTGCTCTCAGCATCCCTCTGCAGCGTGGATGTGAGCCACGGGAGTTGGGGATGTTTGAGGCAGTCTGTGCCAAGTGACACCTAGCAGCTGCTCCGGTGGTTTTTGTGTGGTCTCGCCCCCACGGCTTTGCCTGTTGTGAAGATGTCCATGGTGTTTCTGTGAAGCTGAGGCATGGCTGCTGGAAGGTTACTGCTCTATGCTGGCCTCTCTTTAGCTCTGTGTGCCCTTGGCATGCTGGCTGTGGCAATCTGCTCTGACCATTGGTACGAAACTGATGCCAGGAAGCACAGAGAGAGGTGCAAGAGCATCACCACTAAGAGAAATGATCCTGGCTTCATTTATAACTCCAACAACAACCTGCCTCTCAGGGCCAGCAGGTCTAGGTTGGACCGCTGGGAAGGGAAACTCCTCTTGGCAAGAAACAGGAGGCAGATCTTTGCTATGAGCGCGGTCGACGAGTGCAACAGACAGTACAACTCCACCAACATGGGGCTCTGGAGGAAATGCCTCCGACAAGGATTCGACCAGGAGCTGGAGGAGCTGATTGCCAAAGGTAAGGCCTAGGTGTTTTTGGTTTTTTTGTTTTTTTTTTTTTTTTTCCAGATGAACATGCCAAGCTCTCCTGAGATGAGCAAGGGCTGAGCAGAGCCATTTGGGCTCACAGATGGGAGCTGGCCTCTCTAGACAAGTACCTCTCCTTGCAATGGGTGAACTGGTCTGGCTGGGCATTGCTTCCAGAAGCACTGCCAGGGCAATTTCCCACAGGATCTCTCCTCCTGACACATGGGGTTTGGGAGCAAGAAGGCAATAGGGATGAGAACACAGAGCAGAATCTTTTGCCTCTCTCTCTAATCTTGCTGTAGTCTTCCCATCACCATGGTATCAGATTATTTCCACACACAAATACGTATTCGTAAAGCAGACCTTGGATTTTTTTGGTTTAAATTTGTTTGACCCTGGTGGCTCAGGTAAAGTACATAGTATTTTATTGGAGGTTACAAATGTCTGTGTTTTATCACTGCCTTTCTGAATGCCCCATCCATCCTGAAATACACCATTTGCAGTGCTCACATGTAGGCTTTTTCTATCCTCAAATAGAGAGTAAACAAAGAGAAATGCTGAAGAGCAGGAGGAGACCCAGCTCGCTGTTTACAGAGCTATGCTTTGGAATAGTTTCAATATCTGCAAAACATTACATGAATTTATTAGGAAGGAATAATTTTCTCCTGGGGTGGAGATGGATCTGTTTGCCTGTAGCTTTTTTGTGCTATTTTTTTTTTTTTGCCTAGTCTTTTGGTCCTTTGTCTTAATTTTTCCCCAGGGTAGTGGTTCACGGTGATGGTCATTTTGCCCCAAATGTTTCTTAGATCTCAAGTGTAGAAAGGGGCCACATACATAAACCCCTCCCGAAACAGAAGATGCATGTTTTTGGAGGATGATGAGGGTTTTGCTAAAGGATGATGGCATCTTTGCTACCCACAGCATGGTTCCTCTGTACTACAAAATAACATTTCCCTCCCGTGGTTCTTGTGTTGCAATCGGGAGATTCCCCATGGGTTTATTTCCACTGTAGTGAAATCATTGCTTCTCACACAGTGCCATCTTCCAAAATACTTGTCTTCCAAGAGTGTTCTCTATCCCAAACTCTCTTGATAGCCTTCACTAATTCCCTCCTCAGACATTGCAAGTGGAATTATTGCTCAAAGCTACTTATTCAGGAGGGGTGTTCTCTCATATGTTTGCCCATTACACCTTTTTGTTCCATATGTTTTATGAGTGAGCACTGGATGTGAGTAGCATGAAATTTGCACCAAACCAGTCCAAACAGGTGATGTACCTGGATCACTATTTGGGATCCTGCCTGTGTTGCTAGGGACCCTTCATCTCCAGCTGCTATTTATCATCTCCTAGGAAACAGATGGGTGTCTTCAGCCCCATTTGTAAAGGACAAGTGGACATGTGAAAAGCTTGTCAGCACTCACCCTGCTGCTGGTTTCAGTGCCAAGGGAGTGGTTGCTGTTTTCCATCTAGGTGAGGATGGTACGTGCTGGGCTGGCCGTGGTGAGCTGGATTGCTCTGCCACGTGTGCTCGCTCTGCTCGGGGCATAAACAAATTCAACCTTGACAGCGGGCAAACATCTCACACAGAGCTCACCTTTGCAAATGGAACTGTGGTTAGTAGAGAGGATTTTCATCCTGAAATAAGTGAGACTCTTTCCTCTTTCTCCACCTACTATGTCCTGGAATCAGGAATGTCCATTTCTCCTGCCAGAAACAAAATGAGTGGTGCTGAGTTATGTGTAATGGCAGCTCTGCTAAGTGTTAACCATAGGGAAAATGTGATAATTCAAGGTGAGGTGGTTAAATGCAGGAGAAGGTGATCTTTGAAAGATCTTGCTGCAGTCTGCTTGTGTTCATATATGTGTGAATAACTCTGCACATACATCACCCGGCTGGTAGCCAGGGTTTCCCTGGGCTCAGGTGCAGTGAGTGTCCCTGCACTCACACTCCTGGCTATGTGTGTCTGCAGGTGGCCAGAGAGCCACCTCACAAAGTCACTGCCACAGGTCCCAAGTGCAGCTTGTACACATAAAGGAGCTGTGTGCAAATATCTGGGTGTGTCACTCCTTGCCTGCTCTCAATGTTTTCTGATACACTTCTAACCAACTTCATTGTAGGTTGAGGGAAGTGTTAAAGGAGGGAGACTCATAACATTGGGCAGCAGCATTTTAGTTCACTTGATGGCCTTTCTGGGTGAGGATCTGTCTGTACTATAGCTCTCAGCCATGATGAAGAGTCACCCATCAATGCTGTAGAGGTGTGTGTTCCTTTGGCATCTCTACTCTGAAACACAGAAAAAACAAGTGTAATGCTAATTCGATAAAATCAAGTGTTTGACTTGCTCAGAAATAAAAATGGAGATGTTTACTTTTTGATCCTCACTTATATGATGAAAGTGAACTAAGTGTTATTGCTGTCTAGTGTTGAGAAGAGCTGTGAGCTCAAAACAAGGCAGGTATTCCAGGTTCACACCAACAGGATCTGTCATGAAAGTAAAAACTGAAAGTAGTTTTCACTTCCACGACAGGTATTTTTTTGGGAGTAGCAGGGATGGGTGTGTGGACAGAGTATATCATGTGCAGGTATGAGGGGCTGCAGATGTTTTCTATATGTAGTGTTCAAATAACCTGACTGGGGCACTTATCCTTGCACAGATGAAATCACTCTCATGACATCCAAGGCAAATACCTTATAAAAGAGCATGTTATTGGGACATAGAGGTTTCCTCTGTGAATTTAATGTAATAGGCCTCTTCCAGAAGTGGATAAACTAATGCAGGTTCTGGCCCCAGATATTGTGTGTAATGTTAAATATAATGGAAGGTAAATTGTTTTATTTTTGTCAGTTTTTAAGCTGGGCAAGATCTGTAATCCAGTTAGTTTAAAACAGATCCCACATTTTTCCCTAGGCAAAACTTCCAGTATTGAGAATGGTCTATTGAGATTTGTCTATCAAAGTATAACAAAAAATGGTCATTAAGAGCCTAACTAGCTTTGCAAATACCCTGCAGTTATTCTGCTTATGAACTCTGCTGTAATTAATACAAGCTATAGGCAATGGCTTGTGGCAGGATCAGGAACTGTGGTACTTGGTAATATTCTGATACCAGTGATTTTAAAAACTAGTTCTGTTCTTGAAGAGGTTGGGTCACTTTTGTGATTCTATTCTGGTTTTATTAATTTTTACTTTCTGGAAAATAAATCAAGGCCTTTACGTTGGGTTTTGCTGGAAAAACTGGAGATCTGTTGCTTCAGGTTTCCTATATATAGATGTAATGTAGTTCATATATAAAATAGTTGGTCCTGTTTTTATTTCTCCTATACTTTTTTGTATTTTCATAGAACTCATGTGCATATTTCAAAATAATGTAATTAGGTAAATAGGCAGTGAATTAAGAGATTGTCACAAGTAAGAATACTCAGGGAGAGGCAGACAAGCATGTGACCAAAGACCTGAGGAGTATTCTAAAGCTGCAACAAAATTAGGCAGTTCATTTATTTTCTTTGTCATAATGAAAAAAAAAAAATCAAATTAGAAACAACAGAAATTACAGTCAGGAAAGAAATTATTGGAGCTGAATGTGCAAACTGAGGTTCTCAGTCTTGCTAACTTTTCCTCAGCTGAATAATCTATATTTCTGGGAATGGACTACTTGGACTGAGGGAAAGCTCTCTGGTAGAGAGGGACCAGTGAAGAAGGAGGAGCAAACAGAGCTGTTCCTCTGGTTCTGCTTTCACATCTGATGGAGCCTTTTAGCATCTCAGGACCAGAGTTTCATTCCTGATCCCTAAAGTCTTGCAGAGTCAGGAAATGCTGGCTCTGGGATTGCTCAGCATAGTATTCTAAAATTCTTCAGATTCTCAGGTGTTTTTCTGGTCTCCTCCACCCACTGAACAGCCTTGCTGCTGGAGGCCCCTTGGAGCACAGTGTTCACCTGTCCTATCAGATCCACTGTTGGCATGGAGTTTCTAGCCAAGGCAGCAATCCCTCACCCAGGCAATAACTCTGAGTGAGCCAAGCAGCTCCAGCACTGAGCAAGCAGAGAGCTGGAATGCAGGTGAGTGGCTGGGGCAAGACAGTTCATGTCTTGCTTTGGCAACCAGCAGCTCACAACTCTTGTATACAATTTGTAGTGAGCCAGAAAAGCAAATGGGGAGCCACAGAGCCTGCCTGCATCCTATGGCAACGTTGCTCAGATGCTTTCCTGCAGTAGTTGAGAGGAAAACACGAAAGGAAAAGAGGGAATTATATCATTTAATTTTAAAGGTACGATAAAGTAGATGAAGTTGCACATTAACCAGAGTCTGTTCCATTTTGACAATTACTACTCAGAGGACCTTTCATCTCACCTTTGAAAGGCTGCCAGTTAAATGTGACTGGATAGGGCTTTGCTGCCTGCCATTGGAATCCAATTTTTATTTAAAAAAAACCCAGAATTTTCAATGACCTTATTATTTCAACCCTCCTTTTACCATATTTTTTTCCCCTGAGATTTGTGGAAATCATAGTAAGTCCTATTTTTTACAACATTTTATTGTGAGCATACTTAGTCCATGCCACCACTAAAAAGCCCCAAAAAACCCAAGTAATTCCTTCTCACATTTGCTTTATCATCAGTTCTTCAGGGACAGCAAACCAAGCTGCCTGGAAAAGTGATTGCTTTTGATTTTCTTGTTTTAAGCCATGATAACGAACAACTGCAAACCTTCCTAGTAATTCCTGTGCAGCCTACCTCCACCTGAAATAGCATGCAAGATGTCTGGGATGAAAGCATTCTCTGCTTTGGTTTGTCAGAGGCATGGCATAAGTGAGGAATAAAGGTTTAACAGGACTACTCCAGCCGTCACTAGGGATTATTTATACACAAATGGAAAGAGGCTACTTGCAGCTATATCTAGGAGCAACAAGATTTACTTTTGTAAAAATTCTTGCAATACCTTGCAGTGCTCTATATTTGACTTTTAAAGTGCAATGGTTTTGACAGGTAAATTAGGACAGCTGTTTTTTTTCATGTATCCTTATACGTTCAAGACTCAAATGCTTTGTTTAAAATCTGTGCTTGAAATCCCAACTGTTTTCCAAATGGACTCATTAAAAAAAAAAAGACTTTATTGAAGTCTTGATTCTGATCCTAGAGAAGTCAATAGTAAATGTTTTATTGAGCATGGTGATGCAGCAAGTTCAGGCCTTTAGTGTTTCCTTTGAGGTTAAAATTGTCCCTGGGCAGAAAGGCCAGTGCAAGGTCTGTGCTCTTTCCTGTCACAGCTGGAGTTTTGCTGGAGGCATCCACTGAAATTCAGGCAGTAGACAGCACTGGAGTTCAATCTTAGACTATCCAGGTATTCAGTTTTGGAGTTTTTGATGCTGAAATTATTCTTAGTCTGATGTACAACTGGAAGTCAAACAACTGAGATACAGCAAAGCCATCCTGTTGTTCAGGGATTTTCTAAAATCCTTTAGTGGATGAAATCACTGGTTCATGCGTATGAGTTCCAGGAAGATTTGGCCCATCATACTGTGAAAAAGCAATTTAATATTTTAATTGCATCAAATTTAAATAGCAATTCATTTAAAAGTTTCTTTGCCACAAGTACTAAGAACCTGACACATCTGAGATAATTAGTTTGATAATATATATCTGTTAAAAATGGTGACCACATATATCTAATTTAACAGAACAGCAACTGTTTTTAATCATGATTTTTTAAAGGGCAAAGTTCAATCAAGATGTTGGCTTTAAAACAAATTTGCCAGTGAAGACTAATGGAAATTTTGCCTGAGTAAAAATGACGAGATCGTGCCCTTCTCATGAGAAACTGATATTTGCAGAGCTGCCTGCAGGACTGCATGCTTAATTCCTGTTCATTAAATTGAACATCTGAATCCTTTTGAGAAATCTCAGCATTTTTATCCTTTCTCCCTACTGCTAAAAATTTGTAAAAGCTGCGGTGGAAAGATTTAATATGAGTGCAGTTGTGTTCTATTCACTGTAAAAATAAAAATTTGGAAGATAATTTTACTTTAATAGAGATGAAACGGTCTGAACTATTTTGTCATCTCCCACAGTAAAAATCCATATTAATATTGCTTTTTCTCATTGAAATAGTATTTCTGTGCGTTTAGAGAAGCTTCAAGAAGGAAATGAGTTCATTAACCATTGCAGAACCAGTAGATAAGAAGCCTTAATGTTTTGTAGGTTTAGCAGAAATAATGCTGGTCATTTATAATGTGAGTTACTTAATGGCTCATTGCTCACAAACTGCTGCTCAAACTCTTAACTACACATTCACTTCTTAAGTAGCAAAAGAAAGAAATGAGGTGGTGTTTCTTAGTTCTTAGGGAATAAATAAATAATGTTGATTCGGGAATCAAAGTTCTCTTAACAGATCATTTGGAATAGAATTCACTTAAAAGAATATCAACTAACATTTTTCCCCGCAGGAGAGAAATCAGAGTTTAAAAAATGGAAATTTGTCCATTTTCTTTCTCATTAGACCTAATTCTTTTATAAATAAATATTCAGAACTGCCCAGCAGAGCCTGCTGACATCATAATGCTTTGTAGATAAGTACTAAAATAGATGAAAGAAAGGTAGTACTGTAGTTAGGGCAGGAGCTTAGAAAGCCAGAATTTAGTCCAAGCTCTGCCATAGTCTTTCTTCATGACCTGAGGCAAGGGGCTAAATCTCTCATAGCTCAGCTCAGTAGCAGTATAATAGGGATTTCGTTCACTGTTATTAATGCCAGTTAGTGTTCTACCCTCAGCCTTAATCATGGATCAGAAATCACGGATCAGAGAAATGTCCCTGTCCTTTTGACATGTGGCTGCACTTTAAATGTTGGCAGGGAATGCAGCCTTGTGAGAGAGACTACAAAGTAATTATGTTCAGCGTGAGCGGTAGTGGCTTTAGAACACCAGCAGGCAAACCACATTCCTGTGAGTACCACAAAATGTGGGATTCCTCCACTTGTAAAGAAGGATAATGAATAACAAGTGTGGATGTTTACAGGATCATCTTCCAAAGAAGACCAGAAAAATCATGGGGCATGTCTGCTTGAAATACCAATAAGTAGGTGATGGGGGTTGACTTCTTGGGTTGGCTGTAGGAAGAAGTTGACATTTACTTGATGAAGACAAGTAGATCACACTAATGAGATAGATGTGGGGACAGCAGTCTACAGCTGCTAAGAGAAATGATGTGGTCAGAGTGATGTGTTAGGAAAATTCTATTTCTAGCAGCATCCTAAATGGATGCATAGAGGGCAAGTTCACATTTGTAAAGGTCAGAAAAAGAAATATTGTGGTAATAAAGGCACGGGGTGATGAGAGCCTCCATGGTAAAAGAAGATGTAAACCTCAGACATCCCCTGGATCTATATACATGGTGAGAGATAGGAGATCAAAGTTTTGCTCCAGTTCTTGACCAGAACAAGGAAAGTAATAGCATTGTCTGTGATGATCTAGAGGGGAATTACTGAAGAGGCCTTATAGTAAATAAGGAGGAAGACCATTAGGATCTCTATCATTACAATAGGCTGAGTTTGTTATGTGTTTCCATGAAGAAATATTAGAGGTACTGCGGGTAAGGACCTTGTGTTAGAGGAGTGAGCTTGGAAATTGCTGCATGGAGATCAGAGTGCAATCTGTATTTGTGCTTGAAATTATCAATGAGTGAAATACAGAAAGAGAAAAGCCCCATGAACCTCAGCAGATCTGGGAGAAAAAAAAGTCTTCTGAAGGGCATGCAAAAGGAGTAGATCCAAAGGTGGTGCAATAGAAGTAACACCACAGTAGCTGAAGAGAGACACTGCTTCAGGTTTAAAGAGCACAAGAGACTGCTGCAGCAGGTGAGAAGAGAGTATTCAGACTGTGCTGAAGATTGGCCAGTACATTTAGTAAAGATTTTAGCGGTGGTTGCAAAGGAGAGGAAGCTGCAGTGAACTACTGGGGAGGACTCCAGGCAATGTTTGTAGCTGACATTCAGAGAGGTTGGTGAGGAAGGGAGGAGAGGAAAAGACATGGTATTTATAAAGGAAATGTTTTGAGATGAAACAGTGTTTTAAGATGAGAATATTCTAAGAGGAGATTGAATGGTATTTGTGTTATGGCAGTAAAGAACAAGAGGGGTGTGAGAGGTCAAGATAAAGGGAGAGCAAGAGGACAAGAGCAGCCATAAGGAAAGGCAGAAGGTGGCAGACTGGCTCGGTGGCAAATAAAAGAAAGGAAGAGAAACATAGGTTTTTCAGCTGTAGGAAAGAATGGGGAAGGAGTTGTAGGAGTGGGAGAGGAAGATCATAGTTTGTAATTTTCTTGTGGAAAAACCAGGTGAAATCCTATATGACAGCTGAAGTGGGAGCTGGAAGAAGCAGGAGGGTCTGAGGAATGAGCCAAATGTGGCAAAGAGGTGATTGTGAGTCTGAGATTTAACTGTACTGAGCTGGAGTAGCAAGTCTAGGAAAGAAGCAGAACTGAATTGGGGGAAAATGCATTTATAGAGGAGAAAGTTAGGCAGGCAGGAGGGTTCCCATTAGAGATGCCCTGCTATGTGAGAGATAGCAGAGATCAGCAGGTATGGATCAGCTGGGATTTGGGGTGCAGGGCAGGAATAGCTAGGGGAATGCAAGGCAAAAGGTCTGTGAGTGGAAGAATGCAGCATGGATAACATCTACAGGTGGAGAAAGGAAAGGGAAGATAAAGAGGGTGATAAAAGAATAAGGGTAGGCAAGAAATCCTTAATGCTGATGATCTGAGGTGACAGGCCAGAAAAATTAGTGTCAAGAGGGGGCTGGTGCTTGTTGAAAGAGTCCAAGGGATTGTCCAGGTGATGGAGGAGAAGGATGGGGGGAAAACACAGGTTACAGTATGAAGCCCTGCCTTTTTGGTGACTGAATCAGAGTTACACACTCAACAGAGCAGACACTAAAACATAAGGCTTAACACTGACTCTGCTATAACTTGCTCTGCCTTCTTGCTGTGAGTTTATCCTGTGTAACCTTAGAGGTCTGAGCATGGCTCCCCCAGCAGAGTTCAGCATGTTTGTCCAGTGCTTGGAACAGCCATGCTCCAGTCTCAGCATGAACCTCAAAGAAGATCAATATCCAGTACTAACTCAGGATATTTTTCACAAAGTGGTGTGTGTGTTTGTGTGTGGAGAATGGTATTTGCATAGCTGGGGGCTTTTAAAGAAAAGGAATTCTAGGATGTCCCATACACACAGCAGTGTGGATTCTGTTAAGATATCCCACCAGATTGAGTGAAAGACACAGAGTCTCTCATTGCAGCCCTTATTTAATTCTGAGAGCTTTTGTTGGTTTTGAGTTTTAACAGCAGACATTTGATAAAAGCTGCCTACATGTATTTCTAGACTTTCTAATAGGATGAAAGTTATGCTAATTTTATTGGATAACAAAAGCTATTTGAAAAGATCTTTCTGCCTCAATATGAATATATGATTCTTGTCTCTGTCTCTATTAGTCAGTGCCTGTCTTTGAATATGCAAAAGAGCCTTTATAGTGTAGATACTTTTCTTTCTGCCTAATGGCCATTTAATGACATAAATATTATAACAGAAACAAACAAAAGAAACAAAAACTTTTTCAGATGTTACAGGTGTAGCTTAGGGTCACTAGACTGATTTTGAAGAGGTGGTGATTTATGGTAGCTGATGATCCAATTACATTGCTTTGTCTTAAGTACTTGAGTGGCCCTGACTGAGAGTATCCAAATACTGTTCTTGATTTTTTTTTTTTTTAAACACAAAGGAATTTGAAGAGTGGAATTATCCCTGTTTTACACAGAGGACAGTTGCTCAACAATGCAAAAGTTCTGCAGGACAACAATTTGCATGGGAAAGAAATTTGTCATTGTTGATCCCTGATTACATATTTTATGTTAAATTTCATCCCCTATTTACCAACTCCCAAGACTGTCTAATTTTGTTCATGTGATATTCTGTAATGGTTAAAGAGAAAGGGAGGAGTGTTATGGTGATCAGAGAGACAAAGGAGCCAGCTAACAGGAACAGGGGAAATGGAAAAACTCAAATAACTTAATAGGCTCAAATTGGGAAGTTGGACAATTTCCATCTCAGTCTTCAGAAAGATGTGACATTGCAAGTCCAGTGAAAAGGATTTTCAATAAATCTGTCTAATTAGTGTGGTACATTAGGAATGAAAAGTGGCAAATCTATATTTAAAGAAAGGAGAAAAAGTTGTCTGGGCCACAGCTTGGGCCTTTTAGCTTGATCATAATAATACCAAACAGTGTTTAAAGTAAATTCTAAAGGAGGGATTAATTAAATGCACAGGGGAAGATGAAATAAACATGCAATATATGTTTTCCTATTTGAAGTGTGCCAAACTACCTTGATGTATTTTGCTAGGAAGATAACTGAGGTTTAAGATAAGGAAATGCCTTAGACCTAAATTATCAGGATTTTGGGAAAGGATTTTATATTCTGCCCCTAAGGAAACGGTTTGTTAAAATGTTAAGGTGATTAGTACACAATTTACAGAGGTTTTAAGGAACTGACTGAGGGAAGGCAAAAGTGCTGAGAGGGGAAGTATCAAAATAAAGTCAACAATAGAATTCCTGAAGTAGGGGACCAGTGGCATCTTTGCACTGAAGTTAGCAGGGCTCATTGGAAGAGCTTTGGGCTAGATTTGAAGGGGGAATGAAGTAAAGTCAGGCTTGACAGAGATAAGCCTTAGGGTGGCAGGCTGATGTTTTAGGGACCGTGTGCTAGCAAGGCCCTTTGGTTTGCTGTTGCAGTGGAGGTGGAGGATAGAGATCCATATGGCAGTAAAGACAGTTAGTGGTCTGTTGAAAGGAGAGACTGTGACCTTTGGAGAAAGAGGCAGGCAGCTCAGGAGCACTATAACGATGTCATGAGGTTATGCAGGAAGGAAATTAGAAGGGCCAAAGCCCAACTAGAATGATTTGGTGTTCTTAAATGTTTCTATGATATATTGCCTACTATGCAAGAGAAATGAGGAGAGTCCTTTCCAGTACTGTGTGCTTGTGAAATGTCCATAGGACTCTGAAGGATTAATTTACTATTACTGTTAATTCCTCTTTTTAATTTTTTTTTCCCTCTGCAAGAGCATATTCAGCTCTGTATCGAGCTCTGTGTTGGAAGGAGAGTTTGTCACTGAGCTGCCTGACACCAGCCACAGGTCTCTGGTGAGAGGGAAGGGACCTAAGGCAAATCCCATTGTGCTATCCCAGCTTTTTTCTCTCACATCTGAGCCACGCTTCGTTTCGTTCCTAGGCCACCCCACACATCCAGGTAGGACTAGAGATGAGGACTCTGAGCTCTTAAGGTGTATGCTTCACCTTTCCTTGAAATAATGTGGTTAGTAGGGTCTTTGTTTCCTGGCTGCCTCATCTGCTTTCGTTTCAGATTGCCTTAGATCAACAACAACAAAGGCCTATTCGATTCTCAGCTATTTATATTCGTAAGCCAGGAGAATGCAGAGCCTTCAGCTTCTTCATTAAAAGAGTTTATGTAAAATAAAAGAGAATTTCCGTACTATATTTAAATGTTCAGAAATGGCTGGCAACAGCAGAATTAAACTTCTTTGCACATATTTAAATTATCACAAGAGGTATATTTTGTTTGTCAGACAATGTTCTCTGAACTTCCAGACAGGAAGAGCACTTGTCTCACTCCATACTGATGCCATCATGCTCCCACCTTTCCTGGGAGCTGAACTATAGCCCCAAACCACTATCCTAGATGATGTTTTCCTACCTTTAGTGCTGTGGATCCTTTATGTTCTCTGTAAGACCTTTCCCAAAAGCTTTTTTGAGGGTTATGGTCTCCTGCTTCACACACAAGTGAACAAAGCCTGCAGTGGGTCCTTTAGGTTTCATAAGGTGGTGGATCCTGGGCAAAAATCCATCCCACTATGAGGAAACTGACCCAATGTCACCAGGCAAAGGGTTGAACATTTCATATGTATACACCACTGATGGTATGGAATGAGGGCAGAGATAAGTGGTTTTCTTGGCTCATTTGTGTAGACTTAAGCTGTCCTTTTTCCATGAAATAATATTTCGTGTCCAAGAGGAAACAGGAATCCTTTCTAATCCATGTCCTGAGGAGACTCCACTTTTCAGATGCTATTACTTCTAACTCATTGATCCTGGTGGGAAAGGTGATCATAGCCTCCCAGGGCATCAATTTTGTGGGGACAGGAGCAGGACCAAATCTCATTGACCCCTCCATAAGGTCCATGTTTATCAGTGATGAAGTAGCTGCAGAATGGGCCTATACAGTGTCTTGGCCCCTGCACCTGGGAAATTCCATTTGGAGGAAGCAGGGGCACTTGTTTGAAACATTTTTTTAAACAGAGGGTGTCATTGGGAAAAGTGTGGCAATTTGTTAAGTGTCTTCCAGGGAAGGAAGGAGAGGCTACTTGATTGGTTGGAAGGAGGAAAGAAAAATGTCAGTGTAAGATCTCCCTCCACTGACAGTGGTGGCACTACAGGGACAGCCTCTGCTTCTCCCCCAGCCTTTCTTTCTTGTCCCCTGCACTCTGTGCCACACCGGAACTTGTGGCACACCTTTCCCCTCTTGTTCATCAGTTATTGTTAGCATCCAGCCTGTGACACAGCAACTAATTGCACTGCCAATACCATCAAATGAGGAAGCAGCAGCAGCAGGTGAACTCTTCAGCACCTAAGTCCTCTTTGCCCATGTGTGACTCTAAGAATATGAGTAGAGAGGGAGAGAAAGGGGAAAGAAGCAGGGCTTCCTTTAGTGGAAAGCTGCCCACAGTGCTGAGCTATGGGCAAATCTTCAAGCTCTGCTTCACCTGCTGCCATCTGAGGGGTCTTGGTGTCCATTTGGTTGTGTCACCAGGGTGTAGTTTTGGGCTGGTGGCATTAGGATGACTGGTAGGGCACAGCTTCTTTCAAGATTCTCTTTCCTTTGAATGTAATTGATGGCGTTTTGCGAGTTCCTGAACCTGAAATCTGAGGTGACCTGCACTTGATTGCTGTGGTTGGATAGTACATTGTACCTGTCACCTAGAAAATTAACTTGTTTGAATGCTCATCTTGGGCACGTGAGTTAGGCACTGAAATACCTCCTCTGAGGACTAAGGCTCTTCAGGCTGCTTGTGATCATGTTTCATTGCATGTCTTTAGGATCTGTGTTTTGAAATGAGATCTGACTGTTTAGCTCTCAGAAGGCACAAATTGCCCCGATTATATCTGTCCTGGTGGCAATTTACACCAGGGTAGGACTTAATTCTAATACAGGAAGATCAAATATGAACATTTCTCTATTCATTTCAATGCTTTCTTTCCAGGGTTTTGGTCTGTGCTTAAATGTAGGACAGTGCTCCTGAGTTTGTTTTAATTTGAGAAAATTTCACTCTCCATCAGAGATATGACAATGGTCTTCAAAACTGACATCATGGTTTAGACAGCTGGTACACACATACCTGAACCAAAAAACAGAGGCAACATGTAGAAAACTGTATGTGAGTGGAAGAAATAGGTCATGAGTTCTCTCTATGGTCTTTAACAGTTTCTTTTACTGTCAGAGTGTTCCTTTTCAAAGCTAATACAACAATTATTTTTCCTTTGTTTCTAAGGGCCTGGGAGCTGAGAGGTAACTGCTGATATTTTAATATATCACTGTAAAAATATGGAGGAAGTTTTTACGTGAAACATATAAGAGCCAAAGTTTACCCATCACAGATGCCAATCTGATTTCAAAGGATTTTAGACTGCCTATTGTCTGCCACACTGGTTTTTTTTTTTTTTTTTTTTTTTCCTTTTTGTTTGATATTTTTCTGTGATATATTGCCTTTGTAGCTTTTTCATCTGCTAATTGATGTATGCCTGTATGTACTGGTCTTTCAGCTGTGCTCCAGCTTTATATTTGAAGCACTACTTTGTCTTTTCATGATTCTTATGGTTCTATTTAAAGGTATAGGAAGATAAATCTGCAATAAATGTGTAGCTCTCGTGGATTAAAGTAACTTCATTGAAGTGAACCAAGGGAAAGCAGAGATGCAGTGAGTGCCTGAGCCCTCAGGCAGCTTGGAAACATGACTTAGCAAGGTGATCACAGTCATTTGACTGGAGCATCATGTTTCAAGCCAGAAGGTGAAAATTCAAATTTACTGATGAAGGTGAGGTCAGAGTGAGAATGCAACCACTGGGACTGAAAGTTTGGAGTTGTGGAGAAAAGAAAATGGTGGCAGAAATAGTTAGAGAAAATTTATGCAAAGAGAAGAGGGGAAGAGTGTGAGAGAATGTAAGCACCAGTAAGGAAAGACAGCAGTGGCTGCAAGGGGAGCAGGCCTTTTGTTGAGTATGAAGGCCAGGATCTGTCCTTGAACAAGTATTGAAGTGATAAAAGGTACATAAAGACCATGTTTCCCCTTTGGCTGTTAGCAAACTATTGTACTGATGGCATGTTTGTGGAATGTGTGGGAAGAGCCTGAATTCCAATCCTGCCTGTGGACCAGACTCACGGTGAGATTTTTCTGTCAAAGATGCATTTGGGTCCTTACTGTAGTAGGGGCAGGACAAAGGTAAACCTGTGACCAATCTTTTTCATCTTGAAAGGCTAATTTCAGCTGCCATTTCTGTCCTTGCAGAGCCTCCTTGGGGGCAATTCTTCCAGCAGAGCACTTTAGATCAAGTTTTCCTTCTGAAACTGGAGCAGGAACCAGAGTCCTTTGGAAAGCCCTGCATATAAATATCTTGTTTAGTTAGTCTAATAAAGGTATTACTAACAGTGCTGCTTGGAGGATTTATTGGGGGATTTCACTAAGACAGTGTTAGCAGTGGAATTATAGTCATTCTCTGGTAAGACCTTGTCAATGTGAGAGAAAATAACATTGATCCAATCAGAGATTTTTTACAGGATCAATGTAATATTCCTTTGCATAATCACAACCAAAGGATTATGGGCCTGTGCTGGGAGTGATGAAGAATCACTTGACAGATCACAGCCTCATTTGTTTTCATCCTTTTAACTGGTGAAGTACAAGCACTTTTTAAAAGTCTGCCTCTATATCCCTGTGTCTTAAATACATCAGGGCTCCTTTGGTCCACAGGCATTATATATGCAGTCTATTGCTTTTAAACAATATTTTTGGCTCCATTTTTCTTAGTTGAGCCATACTGAAGCATCTTGGTGTGACCTTGAGACGTTTCCCTCTGCAATCCGGGAAACCAATGTATACAAAATGGGAAATGAGGCCCCTGAGGTGAGCAGGGAGGAGGAAAAGACAAATCAATATACAGCATGAGCCTTGTAACCAAAACATCATAAGGGACTCTCAATAAGTTTGCCTAATTGAGCTTTTGGATAGTGCAGCAATTCCTCCAAGGGGATATGAGCTTTGCAGATGGCAGTGAATGCAGGAGGCTCAAGAACATGCTGTGGTTTGCTGGGAATAACTTATTATCAAACAAGTCCTCCTCATTGTTTACACTGTTGTCTTTGCATTTTTTCAAGATCCCAGGACTGCTCTATTGCTTTAATGACAGCTTTGTATGCCTTGTGAAAACCCTAAATCCTTCTACTGGCTACAGTTACCTAGATATTCCCCTAGCTTTGGGCAGGCTTCTTCTGCTGTGTAAGAGAAGCAGTGTGTTTGATAGCTTCACCACATTTGATGGAATGGTTCCTTCGGATTTGCACATACATCTCAGTAAAGGATGGAAAGGGAAAACGGTGGCTGAGGTGCAGAGCAGTGGCTCGGCTCACCGATAATATCAGGGACCGTTCAAACTCCCATCCTGTGGTTTCAGATGACTTCAACTGCAGGGCTGCAAAAGTTATTTGGGGAAGAAAAACCAGCTATTACAAGTGACATTTAAAATTAGATGGGACATAGCTCTTGTGAAATACAGCAGGCATCAGCTTGTTTCCATCAGGACTAGGACAGATAACTGAACATGTCCCTTTTTCAGTCATGGGCAGAGTCTAGTCTGAATCAGAGCACACAGCTTTGCTAGGAAGCTGTGACTAACATGAAGCATGTGTACAGAGGAGTATGTGAGAGGATGCAGGAGCCTTTTGGAATTAACCCTTTAAACGAGTTCTGTCCTGCCTGCAAGCCTTGGGACATTGCCATGGGTCTGGTGCTGTGGGTAGCACCAATGCAGCAAAACAAACTCAGGTTGCTGGAATCATTAAGTGAGAGTAATCGTGGTGCCATTTTGTTTTTATTCCTTGCTACCTTGATAATCACTGATCAGATTGCTTCTGCAAAATGCAGTGCCAAGAAGTAATTTGTGATAGTAATCATTCACTGTATCAGCTCTGGCCACAGAGCTTTGGCCTTCACACAGTTTTTATATCCTTGCAATTCATGGGCGCCTCTCATTTGTTCTGTCAGTGAGTCTGCAGAAAATCCGTACTAAAATGAGGTTAGGGGTTCGGATTTAAACCCAGAAAAGCATGAAAAATCAGAGCAAATCCATGCTGATAGACTGTACTTTGTTGGGTGAGTTCAGGATGGGCCCTTATATGGGATTTTCACTCTTCACTCACAGTACCCTGGTGCTGAGAGTTAAGTTAGATCACGGATATTTCTGGACTGTGAATATTTTCATGTTAGTGGATCCATAGGCATATGATGAGCATGCCAGTGTAATTTGCATTTTAAAGTAGTCTTAAATAAGTTCTCATGTCTGCAGCTGGGCTTTAAGAAGATTGTGTTCCCTGGAGTTAGCCCAGGGCAACGTGCTGAAGATCACACATAGCTTTTACTCTGTTCTTGCTCAAGCAAAACTGCTTTTAAGTCCAGGAGAGCTAAGTCAGCCTTGCTGAAGTTGGAAGCAAGCATGACTTTGACTTCAGTGGGACACAGATTTTGCCCAGCATTAATTTTTGCTTGTGAAAAGTCTTGAAGAAAAAAGGAGAAAGGCCTTCTAAACCAAACCTCCCAGGGACTTACTAATCACTCCTTCTTGCCTGGGTTCACTGCCACGTGAGTCCCCTGAAATATTACTTTGAGCGGAGCAGGAGGTTTGCCTAGAGAAAATGATCTATATACAAGGCAAGTGCCATGTAACACTTGCAGTTAACATTTTATTTGTTGGTATAATAAAAGCATGTCAACAACTCAGTCTTGCCAAATTCCATTTGCCTGTTTGGCCGGGATATGTATTTTTTTTTCCAGAGGAGAGGATAAAATTATGTTAATTTGTTTCTTTACAACGCTCCTGGCAAAGAAAAGATTTTGTGCCAGGGCTGATAAATATTTGAGTGAAATTTTTGAGGTTGTTACTCTGAACGACTGCCCAAAAAAAGTTCAAGGAAAAGTAATCTAAGACTTTATACCAATTCATATAACTACTTTTACAAATAAAAATGTTAGGTCTTTAGTTGAATAATCCAGTACACCTCTGACATTGTGATTTCTTGTGGAACTCATTTCTTCTCTGAAAGCTGCAAGTGTAAACGTTCCCTTTCAACCAGTTTCACTCACAAATAAATAACAGAGATCTTTCTTGACGCTCATTCTCTTGTCCAAACACTTTCCATCGTCTTAGGCTTGTTACTTTTTCATTTTTCCCAGAGGGATTTGCAATCATTGCGAGTCACTTTCTGTTTTGACTTGTAGCCCAAGCAGCCGAACATGAGTGCAAGGCTTTGATGAAAGCTGCTCACTGCAGATAAGTGTGGCCCCCATTTATGAGCAGGTAAGGTCAGGCCTTCCCATTGTAACCTTTTAGGGGGGATGCTGATCTTTCAGGCTATTCTACAGGCTAGAGAAGCATACCATGACATCCATGTCACTGAAATTTTTATACTGTCCCATCACAGTAGCATCTAAACAGCAACATGCACAGCCCTGTGAGGAAATAACAGCTCAGAAACTGTCTGGAATAGATATGTTATGTATTATTAATCACCCAGCTGAAACAGCTGTAGTAATGTTTGTACTATGAGCTCTGCAGTGCT
Organism: Cichladusa arquata; assembly: GCA_026413545.1. Lineage (NCBI taxonomy): Eukaryota > Metazoa > Chordata > Aves > Passeriformes > Muscicapidae > Cichladusa > Cichladusa arquata. Next base: position 66,597,783 of record JAOTQP010000870.1, on the reverse strand, counting down.
ATTCCCCCTCATCCTTTGAAGCACTTATTTGACTATTGTTATTTATTTTAAGCTGCCTGGTGCTGCCCAGGCTTGGGGAGCTCAGTTGTGCTGCAGGCAGGGGAAGTTGGGCACTTGTGCGTGTGCGGTCCCTGCTGCACGCGGGCTTATTCAGCAAAATGGCCACTGCGGGCACAAGATGTGTAAATCAGGCAGTGCTGCAAGAAGAGCACTTAATTGAAGCTTTATCAAGAGCCTGCAGAGCTGACCTCCAGCAGCAGCTGAACCACAGTTGGGATGGGAGCGAGCCAGCAGCGTTCACTGATGACTAAGCCCGTGTGCTGGGAAAGGATTTGCTTAGAAAACTTTTCTGCTTTACCCATGGGTGGCAGAGCTCTGCATAGCTTGGGGTGGCTTCAATCATTCTGCCTAACTCACTTAAATTGTTCCTTTCAGCACGGATCCAGAGCTTTCAGTACACTTTGATGACTCTGTAGTTGTGCACAGGGGATTTAAGCTAAAGCCAGGCTGCAGAGTCTTGGGGTCAGCACAGTCCTAACAGCACAGGGGTGTCAGGCCATATGGTGATATGATGGTAAATTTGGGTTTTTGAAGCCTTTCTGTGCTGATCTGGTGTTGGAAGAGTGGATCCAGCATGTTTCCTTTCCCTTCTGCATAAGCATTTCCCTGCTCTGCATGTCTGCAGCTGTGTATGCAGAGACAGGTAAATATCCAGGAGTTGTAGATATTTGCCTGTTGAGAAATGGATCCCACTGAACTGCAAAGTGTGCTGAACAAAATAAAGCCCTGAAGGCTGAAAGCAAAAGGAGAAAGAACTGTGTAAAATTTCACAAAGCTGAAAGTAATGGAGGATCAAATTAATTTGGAATAAAATCTAAAAGATCTTGATAGGTAATTGGGAACTTATCGACAACATTCTGTTACATGTCTGCAAAAAACCACAGTGCTACATCTGAGAAAGAAGACAGTATTGTTAAAAACTACAATAGTTTTGCTATAAGGGGAAGTAAAAATAGCAGGAAATTAAAATTGTGAATGGACCTTTTCTCACATACAGGAAGAAGAAAGGGCAACATACTGAAATATCTGGAAATTATAAACCTTAGAATGATAACAGCTAGGTAGGAGAAGTACCAGAATGAAAGCTATAGGTAGCTGTGTTGATACAGGAAGCAAAGCTCCAAAAGTTATTAAAACCCAGACACTTCAAGTAAATTATTATTATATGCTCTGTAATAGCAAAGCATATTGATGGTAGAAATGCTAACAATAGTATTTGTCTTTTTCTAAATGGAAATGATTAAGAAAACCTGTGCAAGTCAAGGATATCTTTAATAATGTTTAATTCATAATAATTTTTATTTCTCTTTTGGCAAAATCCTAGATGAGATATTCTTGCCATGTGACGACAACAAAATGCTTTCTTCTCCAGTAGTAATTTAGACTGACAGAACAGTTAATAAATTCAGTCATTTTAATTTAATTGATCTGAATAATTTGATTCCAAGCATTTTAAAAGACCTGGCTAAGGAAATGTCCAGATTTAATTCATATAAATGTTGATTCTTAGAATTTGAAAGGATACTTGTGAAATAGCAAAGATCTAGAAGAAAGCTGATATTCTTCAAATTCTTGAAAAGTGTAAATATAACAGTAGTAGGAAAAGTAATGTAGCAGCTAATGTAATTAATGAAAAAATTAATAAATAATTAAGTACAGATATGCTAACTAATGCTAATTGAACTGGATTTGTAACAATAGATCTCATTAAAGTAATTTTTGTTGATAAAGGCACTAGTGTTGATTGAATATTCCTTCTCTTTTTTTAGGCACTTGACAGGGTAGCAGATGACTTTTTTATTAATAAACTAGAGAAATCAACATGGTGCACATTAAATAGATTTAAAAGCTGGGTAAATTATGGAGTTTAAAATGAAATTTTCTATAGACATAAAACAGATTTCACAGGATGTTACAGGTAGCAGCTTTTTGCATTAGGCTAGCTATCATTTTTATTAAAGAACTAGGGAAAAACATGACAAAGTGATCCATAAAGTACACTAATAATAGTTTGGGGAGTGCTAAATAATCATGCAAACCAGGTAGCTCTGTGGAAATGCTTGAGGAGAGCACGCTTGGTAATGCAAGACTTATGGAGCTCAACCAGCCAAGCTTAACAAAGAGAGGATTGAAGGATGGCTTCATCATAGGCTATAAAGCTTCATATAGAAAGAGAATCTGCTCAGAGAGGACTCTGTATCTAGCAGATTCGTCACAGGTGGAAAGCTGAGGTTGCACCAGCTGAATTTCAATGAAATATAAGGCCAGTGATGATCACTGCCTTCCCCAGTTAGTAGGGAAGATATTAACCCCAGGAACAGCTTCCTCTTGGAGGTGGAAAATTCTCCGTTGAAAACAGTTTGAAAACTCAGATTGTATTTTCTGAACAGAAACGAATTCTGGACAGGTCCCATGGCCTCTACTGGGCATGTGAGTGAGTGATCACAGAGCTGCCTTCTGCACTCATAATTTATGACTGAACACTGCATGGGACTTGTGCCTCTGGAAAATGGGTGCCTGACACCAAGAGTTCAAATTTTACCTGTCAGTCAAAGGGTCCCCTGGCTTTCCCAAATGCAAGACTTGGAGTATTTTACATGTGTAAGTACACAAAGCCATAAATGCTTCCTCTTCAAAGCTCTGGGTAACTAGGTGGATCTGGTGCCATAGCAATGCAGCCTAGGAGTGCTCTTAATGCAGGGCCACGTTCTGCTGCTGATCCAAGATCAAGCCAAGAGGGTTTTATCAACATCAGCAGCATTTTACTGAAACATAACTCAGAACTGAGTTTGCTCAGGCAAGTCAGCACGGTCAGTCATCCCACAAGAAGGGATGTGGAGGGTGATGACAGGAGCAGGCAGTAAAAGAGGGAAGAATACAAGGTAAAGTTAGAGAGGAAGGACTGATGCAGTAAAACCATTAGCAGCACAACAGAGGCTAGAAAGCAGAGAAATGGGAAAACTGCATTTTAAGGCATAATTTTGTTTACATAAGGAAAAGAAGGGAGAGAAGTATTGTACAAACCAGGGAAATTTGGGAGTGAAGAGAAAGACCATGTACATAAAAGATGGAGAGAGAGAAAGGGAGAAGAAACAGAAATGTTTGTTAGTCTTTGTGACCTTCTGTTACACTTACTGAATTATTTATTCTGATGTTTGCTGGTATCTTCCTGCCAGCCATTTTTTGTCACGATATAAATAAGAGCAGAACCCCACTGCTGCTGTTCCTGGAGGGATTTTGATGTTGAATGGCAGCGGGCACCTCCCCCCTCCCCCTGGCATCAGGCGATTATGAATTATACCGAGTGCCTCTAATAACTAAAGGGAAAGGGCTGCTCAGCACATTTGGAATGTAAATCTCATTTTTTTCTCTTTTGTAGGTCATGAAACACAGCCCTTTTCTAAACCTCTGTTCTCAGATCACAAGCTACCGCTGCACACAAATTCCTCAGCCCATCCTCTGCAAGGGTGACATTTCCCCCAGCGCTGAACCCCTCAGCATCCTGAGGGCTTGAGATAAGATTGTTATTATTGTTGTTTTAAACACAAACATGCTGCATCATGTCACTTAAAAAGTGCTACGTAGATGTTATACCGCATTGGAAAACAGACTATTTAAAAACCAGAGCTTTGCTGTATTTCAATCAAAAAGCAAGAACTTAATTTATATCTTTTTCCATAGCCCGCAGGTAGTCATGGGGTACAATTTGCAGGGAATCTGCACTTACTGGGAAAAACTTCAGAAGTGCTCACTGCCCAGGACCTCTCAAACAACCCAAAAGAGAACAAGCACTTTTGGGCCCCCTATTTAGTTCCTGAGCTCTCACATCTCCTGCCCTTGGCACCTTCTTTGTAGGACCAGGTTCTGGGCTTGAGGAGCTGGTGGCCTCTGGAGAAGATGCATGGTTCTGCTTTGCAAGAAATGATAGGGAGGGAAGAATCCCTTAAACATGGATGACTGAACTTTTTGCTTTATGAATAATGTAGTTATGATTCAGGTCATGGATGGCCAGTTTTTGTTTATTGTACTGCCATTGTCCAACATGCAGTTCGGACCTTGTTTCATTTTGGAAGAGTAAGCAAGTTATGTAAATAGTTAAAAAGAGGGGACACAGGTAAAAGGGAAAGAAGAAATTAAAATTACTTGGTGCTTGTTTTACTTTTGGAATAGGGAGTTTCTGTCTGTGGGGAGAAATTAACTTTTCTACCCAACTTAAATCTCCCTTAAATCCTTAAAATAGAGCTCTGCAAGTGACATGGCTCTGAGGCCTTGGTGCTGGCCAGTTTCACCTTATCATATTTGCTCAGAATATTTCCAGCCCAGCAGAGTCACTTTGCTGACAGCCCTGCACAAGCTCCAAGATATTTTCTTGCTTGCAAATTAAGTTTTCCCGGCAATCCACGCTGCTACTTCAGTTATCATGACTGGAGAACGGATGTCCTCAGGGACTCAAAAAGGACTATGGAGTCTCTCACCCATGGGTTTTAACTTGACCTTGCTCACATCACTAGTGACCAAAAGTCATTACCATAAGTGGCTTATGTGAAATGTATTGGTCTCAGTCAATTATAAGCAGACAGTTGTCTGCATGACTAAACCACCATCCCAAATGGTGCTTTTTTTGGGAAGTCCTAAGCATAAGCAGGGTCAGTACAGCTGGGCTGAAACCTCAGCAAAAGCACAAGGAGAACAGACTGAAAGTTTTTTGCTTATTCACTTCCAATAGAATGAAAATAACACAAGCTGTAAAATAGCTGTAAATGGTCTTTCAGGTCTGCATAAATTAAGCAGTCTCTGGGGCTGCTCTGACTTACACATGGGACAGTCACACTCCCCAGAGAGCCCTCATCTTCAGAAGATACCAAGGTGGCAGGAATCCTTTGTGGCAGCCTTTGCCCCCACCTCTGCTGAGGTAGAGCAGAGACCAGCAGCCCAGGCTGTGCCCAACACATCAGTTTTTACCCAGTGTGCCAATATAACTCTCTCAGCCTTGTTCTGCACAGAATATCACACTGTGGACAAATAGGGATGCTGTCTGCCAGGCCTTTTTGAGCCACAGAGAACCATCAGAATTGCTGTGACTACCCAGAGGTGCTCAGCTTAGCTGGGGTACAGATGGGGTGAGATGCAGAGCCAGAGCCATGGCCCAGGAGCAGAGAGAACAGTTGGTTCATTTTGCTTTAAGCTACAGGCAGCAGATTTTCAGTCTGGGAAAGGCTTGCAAGAACTGATCCGGAAATTCAAAATAGCGGATTTTTCTCAGAACCGAAACGCCAAAGTAGACATTTAGTTTGAGTCAGCTGTAAGGCCTGATTTAGTAACTGACATATTCAATTTTGATTTTGCTGTATTTCTTTGTTTACCTTGGTAAGCACACGTTGACTACTGCTAAACCCCCAGGGCTTGCTCTGTTCCAGCACTCTCCTCTCCCCAAGCCGTGGCAGCTGAACCGTGCTTGCAGTGTTTCTCTGCACAGGGAAACAGCACTGGCAAGTGCCTTCTTGGAGGCTGACTCTTTGCTGTTACTAAATCATGTCTTTCTGACTTTCCCTACTGTTGGAGTCTGAAAAACAGAGGCCTCTCTGAGTATCCTCAGAGAGAGATCGAAATGGAGAGTTTGAATTAAAATAGGTTTAGAAGAAATGCTTCAGATGCATGTTTTTAGCTCATTGAGTAATTTTTAAATAAGAATCCTTGTATTGGAGAGAGGGCTCTTTTGCTCTCTCTCTTCCTCCACCATCATCATCATCACTACCACCATATGAAGAAGAAGAACAAGAAAAGAACCAAAATAAAAAAGACCAGGGAGCACCTGCCTTTCAAGGCTCTGTACCAGGCTGGAGCCTCTGCCTCTGCTCTGAACTCTGTACTAGGCTGCAACTTCTGCCTTCTCGGGGCCTTGCACCAAGAGCTGCTTCTACTTCTAATCAGGACTTTACTTCTATTTGGGACTCTGTCTTGAAAGCTTTTAACTCTTAGAACTTTTCGCCTTTTGAGACTGATACACATTTACAATAAACAATGGCAACTAATAATTGCTCATCTCTTTTAAAGAAAACAGCAATCCCAACACCCTACAGTGCAGGAAACTCTACTCTGTGCCTGCACTCGGGCTCCTTCTGCAGCTGTGTGTAGTCCTGCAGTCATGGGTGCATTAAAATTCACCTCAAAACATTAAAACTGAGCCTCAGAATGAGATTTCTACCAAGAGGCCCAGCAGAAGGTCTGGTCCTTGATTAAGAACTGTGTATCAGAGGTGACTGCTGTCCTGAGGAAAAAGACTGCCTCAAAGCATAAGTTCTAAACAATGAAAGAATTACTGAGATATTCAGTTTTCATTTTTTTTTTGCCAAGAAACTCAGGTGCTTTGTCTGCAATCTCACAAAAATCTGAGCTAGAGCTGGAAGTGTGTCCAAAATTCTTGACCCCTAGTCTTATGCCTTGGCTATAAAAGCATCCTTTCTTCTTGAATAGCTCTAGGGAACGAAGAGAAATGGAGACTCTGGCCTCCAGTATTATGGTTCTGAATAAAGCCTCAGGTCAATGTAATCAGACATACAGAAAAGAGAAGGATGATGTCTCTATGACATGGTTGAATTACTGGCGTTCCAGAGCTGATCCAATTTTTTTCAGAAATGGTAAACTTATCAATGTGGGGGAGAATCAAAGGGTTTTGTGAATTTTTGTCAAGCACAGTGACAAAATAATCACTGTAGTGTCAGAAGACAAGGAAAGGTCAAGGGAAACAAGGCAGTGAAAAAGTAATCTGTTTTCAGCATGACTGAGATAATTGTGGAAATTATGACAATTTCTAATATTCTAAAAATAGGCTTCCATTTTTTTAGGGAATATTTCTCAAGGAAAAATTGATCCAGTTAAAAATCAAAGCATTTTATTATTGCTGTGCCAAAACATTCTGGGTTGACCTAAAATGATTTTTTTATCTTAACATTTCACTGAAAACCTTTAAAAATTTTATTTTGCTTGATTTAAATTTAATTTTTCCTGTTTTTTTTTTCATTTTTCCATCTTTTTCTGATGGATCTTTCTTTCCTAAAACAATGTGTTAACTTTTGCTAGCTTGATCTTGCACACTTGAATGTGTAAAAAGGGTAAAATAAGTTGAAAATTAAATGCATTAAATTTTCATAATGTGTAAGCTTTGTATGGGTATGTAAATATTTCATCCCCCTTTGGCTCCTTTAGAACATCCTTCAGCCCATTGACTCTAGTAATGGGCCAGGTAAACATCTTGACCTTTATCTACTCAACTTAAAATCCCTATAAATAAATTTTATTGGTTTCTCTCCTCTGCAGCTATACGTAGTGTCACAGCTAAGAATGTCATTGCTCCAAACTGACAATTATGTTTTCCATTTTCTTATCTTTTGCTTTCTTTTTCTTCTTACATAGTTTATAAAACACGAAGACAAGAAATGTCAAAAGAAAGGTCTTTGTTCAAATAAAGGTAAAATTCTGCTGCAGTCGCTGAAAAGTGACTTTGGAGAAAAACGACATCACCAGACTCCATATTTATTCTCTTCACTGGCATCCAGATCAAATTTACTTGGTTTTCAAGGTGATGTTTCTAACCAGCCAGCCCTTAAACTCAAATTTGGATCTGAAAGTCAAGCTTTGTCCTTTCTGACTCATGCATAATCATCCTTAATAAAGTTCCTATAGACAGGATTTAGCTGACAAGTTGGTGTTTATCATACACAAGACAAAAGAGATTAATCCAAGCCATTCATCCATAGCTAGGCTGACTTCATCATCAGCTGGTTAATGTGTGCTGTCTGTACATCAAGCCAGAACAGGATGATCCAAAGAGCAGATGTCCTAATATGGAGTTTTTATGCAATGCTTTTCTCCATCACAAATGCATTTCATTTAAACAAAGTATTTCCCAGACAAATCTACTGGTGAGCCCCTGTGATAGGAGGCCTGGGAGAAATCCCTTCTGCCTTCCTTCCCCTCACCTTTGTGCCCATCTTCCAAAGCAAAATGTGTGTATGTGATTGAAAAGAGGGAAGGAGTGAGGGCGATGGGACAATGCAGGAATATCTGGGGCTCTGGTCTGCAAAGGGATCAGCTGGTCAATGGAAGATGAAGTCAGATTTGGGATTTCCAGCCCCTTGTTGAGCATGGTACCTCATGGAGCATGACACATGATACTGAACACTCTCCTGAGCTCACTGACATGAGCATTTGTGTATTGAATGTACATGTGTGGCAGCCTGCCACCTGCTGTGACAGAAGCTGCCATCTCCCATCACTTTAGGTTGAGGCGATGATGCAGTTTGAGCTTGCTTTGAGATCTTCCCTCTTTTTAATATGTGTTAGGTCTTGTCTTAAATGTTATTTTAATCCACTTGTCATGTGCTCAGCATGCTGAGTAGTGAGGAAAGGAGGGGGGAGAGGCTGAGTGCAGGGTAAGGTATCTCTGCTTGGAGGGCTCTGGTCCTACCCCTTAACCACACCTACCTCATGTCTGAAGATGACTGCTAAAGGGAAGACTGGATGTCACCTGCCTTTTCTCCTGTTGCCAGGGTAGCTGTAAGAAACCAGAGGAAACATAATCAGTTTGAAGAAGTGATGCCCTTTAAGCAGAGAAAGAGATCATGTTTAGGAGGCATTGCTTTGCAAGTAGCACAGTGGAGCAGAGGAGAGGTGGCCAGTGTCTGTTGCCTGATCTGTGCTAGACCAGCTTAGGAAACAACTTCACCCCTTGCACCTTAGCCAGCTTACCTGTTAGTGACAATGGAGATCCCTGCTTTCTAAGGCATTTGAAATCTGTTAGTAAAGAGTGTGCTATTAGAGAAAGGAATATTACTGTCACAATGCCAATACAAGTACTGAGTTTCTGTCTTTGTTGGCTTCTCAAACAGATGAGTGGCCAGGTTTTTTCTCATCAGAAATGGCTGTTGGCTATTGCCTTCAAACACCAGCTCACCTACTGGGGCTCAGTCTGGGGCCTGTTGTGTGTTTGAAATGCAGAGGTTGTCCCTTTGGAAGCTGCCAGGACTTCCTTTGGGTCATATTTGTGTGTGACACAAAACTGTGCTCTTAATGGCCTGATGCAGTCTGCTGCCCCGGGTTGTGACAGTCTGGGGCTGTCACAACCTTTCTTCTCAGCCTCCATACTACTACTCTTCCTGCTCCTTTGATCCCTGCTCTTCTCTGCTCCCTTTCTTTCCTTAGTCCCATTTGGTTATTAGTCTTGTCCTTTCAAGCTGGCCTGTTACTTCTAGTCTTCATCTACTGCCTCTTTTGCATAGAGCCTGTGTCTTCCCATATGCAAATTGTACAACTCATAATGTTCCCCATCTTGGAAGACCCAGAGGTGGCCAGCACGCAGCAATCATGGCCTGTCACAGCAGGAACTGTAAAAAGTTAGACTTTTAAAAACAGGTAACTGGTTTTTTAGGGAGCCTCAGCACAGTGAGTGGGCAGAAATCAGACCAGGTAAAAGAGGAGACTTACACCTTATCAATGAGGCTAAGTTGGGCTTCTTAGAGATATCTGGGGGATCCTCCTCTGTGAACTTGTTCATTGTCCCATGTTTGAGTTGGGTCACTTTGAGTCCCTTTCTCCAGTACTGTTTTCTCACTCTTCTGTATCTCCTGTCCATCTTCTAGCAGGACTTTGTATCACATGTCTTCTTGTGATCCTGTCACTGAGCTTCCTCCACCATGCCAGTGCAGCTACACATAATCTAAGGCTGTAAGTTGTATATAGTGATGGATGATGTTTTGCAGTGGTGTCAGGATTGTGTGATTGTGGGATTTGGTGGTCTTTTTCTGCCCTAGCAGTAATCACTGTATGCACAGAGACTAAACAAGAATTCAGCCAAACCAATTTGTTCTCTAGGGCAAAATGTCATGGAGACTTTAAAAAATATGTTGAAGCCTTCTTTTCTGATTATTATATTGTATTCTGATGCTCCTTCTATTGAGATTTTTCAGAACCTGTGTCTCTACTAATGGAAAAAACAAGATCTGAAAATGATCTGGAACTCATTGTGGGAAGATAGGTTTGCAGGTGTAGTGCAGAAGGCAATCTTTCCCAATTAATTACAGCTGTACTCATTACTGAGAAGTGGAGACAGCCTTGCCTACCCAATGAGGGTGGGTGTTATAAAGGAGTGGCTCAGCTAGTTAAGAGTGAGTTGGAGACTGGAGGTGTGCTGCAGTTTGGGATGGACTCTGCTGGCTGTGCTGTGAGGAGGAAGGGACATGTGGTCGTGCAAGGGACAGACAAGGTAAGAAGATGTTGTGTGAGGGACAGACAGGGTTAGGTCGCTGGGTTGAGGGATAGATTGTGGTTTAGCCAGCCATGCAGAAGGGAGAAAGAAACTTGCAGAGTGGAGAGAAGGAGTCAGTGCTGTGTGGAGCTGCCTGTAAGAAAAGGAGTCAGTGCTGTGTGAAGTAACTAATGGGGAAAGGAGTCAGAGTTGTTTGAGAGAAGCTCACTGAAAGGAGGTGTGTAAAGTTTTTAATAAAGGACTGGTGATTATGCCAGTCCAGTCTCTCTCAACACAATTACTACAACTCATGACTCTCAAAAAGAGTCAAAAGCCTGGAGATCAGCTCAGAAACCCAGGATAGGACATTCCATATTAATCTGCTTTCAGTGTTTGCACTGCATATACAGGAGCATTATGTTGCAGTTCAAGGTGGTAGTAGACTAATTCTATATGCTTCTGATACATATATATCTAATACTATCACATTAAGCCTTGCACAGAACTTTAATAGCAGTGTCTTAGCAAACTGAGAGGAGTTTGAAGAAAAGCAACAATAATTATCAGGATGGCTTCAGGACTGATTGAGGTTGAAAGATTAGGTGTGCTCGATGTGGGTAAGAGCTGCTGGTGGGCATGCACTAAGAGCAGAGGCGATGCCAGCTGTGGGCAATCATGGGCAATCATGGCCCTAATTGGCTCCACCTGGGCCCCCACACCCATCCCGGGCCGTTTCAGCTCAGCTGAGGGTGCTGGCACTTGGCTGTGCTCTGCTGGGAGGTGGTGGCTTGCACTTTGAGGGGTGCCATGGTCCTGGCTCGCTCACTGCTGTGTTGGTGGAGCCCATTACCAGCCCCTCTGCTCCATCTTGTGGGTCTGTGCCCCCCGTGAGGCTTTTCCTGCCATTTGAACCAGGTATGTGCATGGCTGGCTACAGGTGGGGCTGGCTTTGTGCACCTGGGCTCACCTGAGGGTGCTCAGAGCTGGTGCTGGGGTGTCCCTGTGGGTTGGGGACCAAGGTGCTGTGGCCTTGCAGTGTAGGCTTTGGTGGTCTCCTGGACTGGGTACAGCTCTTCTTGCAGGCAGATTGTGTGAGCAAGAGCTGGCTGAAGCCTCTTGTGTGCCCTGGAGTGGAGCTCTGTGCTATGGAGGTGACAGGGGACAGGTACTGCAGGTGCCTCCCCCATGTCCTCATGGCTTGTGCAGCATGAGAAAACAAGCTCCACATTAGTTGTGGGATGATTTGGCATCTTTTTTTTCCCTGGCTCCTCTCTTGGCCTGAGGAGACTTGGCTGTTGGTTTGGGGGATGATCAGCTCATAGGAGGAGCTGTGTGTGTGTTCCCTGAGCCACCTAAGGTAACGACATCCACCTGGGGAGTGCCACTGCTAGGGCTGGGTGATGCAGGCTTGGCTTGTAGAACAGCTGTGTGTGGTCCTGCTAACAAAACTGGCCTGTGAGGTTGTCCCCATGCTGGCTGGATATTCAGCTTCTTTGTTTTTAATCTAAGGAAGCTGTAGCCTGACATCTACATGTGCCTGACACTCTTGCAGCCTGGCAGGGCAGGTTGGCTCTGTGCTCATGGGTCTCAAGGGGATCAGGACTTGGTATGAATGAGCAGTAAGGGACAAGTGCTTTGTCTGTGTTTACTTAGGAGTAAGTGAAAATAGATTTAAGCAGCAGAGAATTTATCAATGCTTTCCCACAAAAGGTTCAAGGGCCAAAAGGAGCAGGAAAAATGGGTTCAATTGAGATAATAGGACTCTTCCTGTCCTTTAGTGTTGTGTTTTCAGTTTGAGGTTTTTGAATGTGTGGGGTTGGTGACTTGCAAGAGGGGATGGTTGCTAAAAGCTCTCAAGCTACAACCTGAAGTTGTCACCCAGTGAATACTGCTGTGTGAAGTTGAACACCTGTGTGTAGTTTCCTTTCTTGCCCTCACTCCCACTGGAGCAGCTGCTCACACAGGTCCCTGTGTGCTGGCACAGAGCCTTGGACAGGCCAGCCCCAGGAGTCTGTGCTTTGCTGCAGAGTGTGTAATCATTCACCTTATGACTCAGTCAGCAGTACTCTGAGTGTCAGCATGTAATTCTTCTCTGCCCTGAAGTAATGGTCTTCGACCAATGGTCCAGGAACTCTTTCTATGGGTTTGTGAAAGATAATGAGAAAAGTGAAGCTATTGTCATTAGGCTTCAATTCATTACTCAGGAATCCATACCTCCATTTGGGATGCTTTATAGGTCCATGAGTTTCAATAGGCTGAAACCAGTGGCTCTGACAGCTTCCTTGCCTTCTGATGGTCCCTTACATAGTGCAGTATCACCACTTTTTTCCCCCTAGAGTAACAAATAGGAAGAGTACTAGGTCACACTTCTGTAGAGCAAACTATTACCAGGAAGCTATAATGGTGGCAGTCTAATTGAGTTGACATTTTATGTATTATAAGTGATTATATTAAATGAATTTTATTATGATATGTATCACATTGTGTGAGATTGTAGGGGATAACTACTACTTTGTGCCAGATGTTGCTGAGAGGAATATTATAAATTGCAAAAGTATTATAGCGGCTCTCTCTTTCATGCAGGATTTATGTTTAAGGTCTCGATTTTAATGCTCTCATTGATATTTGAATTTTGTTCTGTGCATTGTTTGACAATATCATTCCAAATGTGCAAAAAAAATCAATTTAGCTCTAAAAGAAATTTGAGCTATATATGACATATGTGATTGACAAATACTGGCTTAATTTTAATTTTCTTCTGGTTATTGATCAACACCCACATATTCAGGGTAGGTTTGCAGCTGTCCTCCACTAGTTTAGTTGCTATTTTCTTGGAGCTGAGTCTTAACAGAAAAAACACTGTGGGAAGTGTTGGTAAAATACAAAAGGTTACTGCTCTGCAGTTGGCTCATAATGCAGAACTCGATGCTGCTCTTAGTAAGTGCTCTAGTCTTATCTGAAAAGATTATTTGCCTGGGATATACTGCTAGAGTTGGGGTTGGTTGCAACATCATCTATACTGTGGGGGTTTTCTTCAGAAAACAGTCTAATAAATCCTCCTCTGAAGAGCTGCAATAACTGCTTTTGGATTTCATGTCTGTGTGACTCTTGTATATCCAAAAGATATGAGGCCCATGTGCCTTTTCTGCTTTATTTTGTGTGTTTATGTTTATCTTAAGTGGCACAGGCACAGTGATGGCAGATTGCACAGGGGTGTTTTTATTAGGAAAGCCAAGTAATATGGAGAGCTGTAAAATTTGGCTAGACAGAAGAATGGACTTAAATAGCAGTGGAACACGGGCAGGAAGGAAAGAAACCTGTGTGTGTATGTGTTGATGAGGGGAGATACACAGGGCTGTTTATACCTCTAGGGCAAATCATCAGGAACATGTTACCACGGGTAAAGGAAAGTCTTGAGGACAGACTGAGTCCCAGGGGTGAGAGCTGTCTGAAAAATGAGAACATAGTTGTGCAAAGGTAGTACCAGACTTTAGATAGAGTTTTTTTTTTTTTTTTGCAAGTTCAAGATAGGCTTTTTTTTTTTTTTGTCTTTCAACTCTTAAATTTCAGTGACCTCTTTAAAAGCTTTAAAGTTGTTATAATGAAATTGTTCTTTTCTAATTGTTATATTGAAATTTTCAGTCATGTTTTTGTAAAAGTACAGTAATGGAAGAAAACCAAAACAAAACAACATGGAGGACTTTGATTATTTGGTTATGAAAAGTGGTTTTGTGGTTTTTTTTTTAATTTAAGGCCACTGTCCTGAGATCCAATTCACCACTGCCCTATACTAATTGTTAAGAAATATTGCACACATGAGTACTGATGCCCTTATGGGGGGGACCATGCTGTTTCATCCCTGGGCACTGGGAAAGCCCTTGTTGTTGTTGGGCAGAATCCTGTCTAAGAATTGCTCCTTTTAGTTAAAAACAGGAGTTGTAACCTGTGTGAGACCAGATATTAAACTGACATGATTTTCATTTTCAGTGTGTTATAAGTGAGGCAAAGCATCAGCGTACTCCAGAACTGTTGATAGCTGTTGCCTGGCTGCACAGAAATATTTCACTTTTCTAGCAAAGTAATACTGGGGGAAAACAAAGAACACTAAAAACTGGGATGCTGGGATGATTGGCTTAGGAGTTCATTTTTTTTTTCTAAGCTGAATCAGTAGGGCCAGATTTCAGATTCATGTTCAGTCATAGCCCCATTAAAGTCACCTTCCTTCTCCTGACTTAATACAAAATTTAAAAATTAAATTAATTTAATTTAATTAATAGAGTTCTAAGAGCCCTATTAATGGTATAGAAATCTGGCTTGTTCCTTTGAAAATGGGGGAAAGACGAGAGGTTATCACACTCTGTGGCTTTAGTAGGAGTAAAGTTTGGAGAAGTGCACAGAAGAAAACAATTAATAATGTAAAAATGTAAAGTTTTAGTTCAGGTCAAGACAACAGAGTGTGGTGATAAACTGGAATTGGATTCTGAGACAAATGGTTGACTTGGGTTGCCTGAAACTTTAAATTTGTTTGAAGGACTGCTTTAAGCCATCTTCTGCAGTGTTGTTTCATTTGTTTAGTTTTTAACTCCTGAAGTGGAGTGCAGCCCTGGGAAGAGAGCAGAGGAGCACGTGGCCTGTGTTAGTGTGCCCCCAACCCTTAATGCAGAGCTCATGGGCAAACCCCATGGTCTTAGGAGGAATGCAGTAGCTTCCTGCTAAATGTGCATTTCCCAAACCTTGCAGTACTGTAGAGTAGATGGTATAAATTGTCATTTCCTGTATTTTTAAAAAAATCATGCTTAAATTGGAAGCTTTTTAATACTACTACTACAACAGCATAAGGATGTGTGGAACAGCATTTATAGCTTGAAGGCTTGCCTTCTTCACTCAGTGTGGGCAAAGAAAGTGAGTTTCAAAGCGTGTTCTCAAGGAAAAGATTTGATATTTGCAACCTAAATCATATGGCACTATATATTTCCTGGGAGGGTGATTCCTCTAACCACCCAACTGTTAACTGGGAGTGTGCAATTAAAAATGTATGCTGTGTTTGTCAGCTCTTTAAACTGTTCAAGCTGGTTACATAAGGTGAAGAAATTCATTACATAAGTTACACCATGAATTGCAAATTGTTTACTTAGTTGTGACAGCCATAGCTTAAGATATTTGTAGGCCGAGGGTTAGTCGGGGAAGACATTTGTGAATCATTTTGAATAATGCATAAATTTCAGATTTTATTTGCAGCCTGTTAGGAGACAATTAACAAGGAAAAAAAGGATAAAACTTGTCAGGGTTGTATTTAAATGACTGTCTGCTTCAGATTACTGACTTAAGCTGGGTAGCTGGGTTTGTACTGTTGACTAAATTTGGCATTTCATATCTTGCTGTCAAACTCCTGAGTCATCTAGGCTTTTGAATGTTTTTCTGCATAACTGTATAATTATAGTGAGAAAATAGACTAAGTACATTAATAAGGCTTAATTAAACGTGCATATGTACAAATACTCATGTATACAAATGAAAGTACCCAAATTTCTGTGTTCTTATGATTGAGCATCAGACACAGCAGTACTCTGCAGTGCAAATTCTCTGTAAACTGTGTTTCAAGTCTTTTCTTCTACATGGTATTCAAACAGCCTAGTGATGTGCTAGCAAATTCTCTAATGGTAAAAAATGTTGGTGTCTGAGTTTTCTTATTTCAACTCAAGCTTTTCCAATAGAATAGCTTGTTCTTGTTCTGGAACAAAAATAAGCTGTATTAGTAAAAAGTGGTTTGCTTGTAATGCAATGTATTGTATTTTTTGCTATGATTTTTTTTTTCAGGAAAAAAAAACTTACCTTTATTGCAAAAATAATGTCAAAAACCTTATTTCAATACAGGCTATCCTTGGAGTGTGTATTCTGGGGTTCTGTTAACTCCAGGCTGTTCACTGAGAATTTTTTGTGTCAGGTGTGGGCAGTGAGAGCCCCCTGCAGCCATGGCAGAGGTTTCTGTCATCTTTTCCTGAGGTGTGAGTGACTCAGCTAGCTGAGCTGTAAGTCTGTGATGCCATGGCCTGTGGGAAAATGTGGGATCTGGCTGTGCCCTTCCTTCCTCCCTCCTGGCCCATGAGCTTTCCTTAGAGGTGCCTGAAGGTCACTTGTGCTGACAATCTGTGCTCTGGCTCAGCTGCTGAGTTAGTTGAGCTTTATCAGTTCATGGATGCCTGCATCTGCCCTTTCTCTTGGCCAGAGCTTTTGGGATGATTGACAAATGCAGGGATCCTGTTGGCCAAAGTATTTTCTTGCAAGAAAGGTAATTCTGGGGCTGGGATGGCTCACAGCACGTTGGCTGCGTGTCAGCAGAGCAGCATGATGTTGACCTAATATAAAATGGCCTCTAATTCTGACTGTGATCACCTATTTGATGTAGTTTTCATGTAGTTTTGTAGTGATTAATGAATGCTTATCCTTCTGGAGATCTTCCAGTTGAAAGCATTTTAATAAGTACACAAGAATGTTATTGAAATGCACTTCATTGCATAGCAGGAAAACATGGATTTAATTGTTTCTGTAATTGCTGGTGACTGGATGCCCAGCTTGGCAGGGGAATGGCTCCAGAACCTGACCCATGTCAAGACTGCTGCTATGTGGGTGAGCTATACCTGCCCTGAAAGGTAGAAGTGACCTCTGTTTCACTCTCAGTTCAGTGCCAATGAACCAAGTCACCCTGTGAAGGAGGCAAAGGAAATTTGGAGAAATAAAGTAGTAGGTTTTCCTTTTCCACTGGGATTGTTCCCACTTTGACTAGCTTATTTTAGCAGGATAAGTGAAAATTTCATTTCCCTTGATGTTGATGTTCCCTTCTCCATTGCTTTTGTAACACTTTGTGTAGCTTTCGTTGTGATAGAAGGAAATCTGTAAAACAGAACAACAAAAAAATTAAGGAAAGTACATGAAGCAGGAATCAGTTTCAGTTCTCCAATAGGATGAAAGATGCAGTTTGTTACCAGGCATAGTAATTTCAGGATATTTTTTTTACCCTTCAGAAGCAAGCCCTAATTAAAGTATTCCCTGCTGCTCTGTTGTACGAGGCAGCATAGCTCTGATGCTGTTCAGAGAACTTTCAGTGGCTGTGCTTATGGATGGGTAATGGTGGTTAAAGTGGAATGGAGGCTAGAGGTGGCTTATTCTTAATAAAAATGTTAGCTGAGAAGAGAGTACTTCAAATATTGTAGTGAGGTCATAGTGGCAAAACTTCGAGAGGAGAATTAAAATATTTAATGACTCCTGTGTTTTTTCCCTGTTCAAGGAACACAGTTATTTTTTACTGTCTTCTCCTGAAACCTCTGTGCAGGGCTAGGGAGTTCTTCTGTATCAGTGTAGTCTTCTATTGTAAGCAACTGCTGTGTATAATCTCAGCCACAAATGTCTTGAGATACATATGAAGTAAAATTTAGGCCCTTTTATCTTAGTTGACTCCAAAATGTGGGACTGCACCTTTGGAGTTTTATTAGGTTTGGCTTCAGTCTTAATCTCAGCCTTCTCACAGCTGACCATCTTGCTGTATTGATGTGGGTCTTCTTCATTGCAGCTCTTCCCATCAGCATGATATTTTTTTCATTGACTTTCCACCTCATCTCAAAACTGAGAAGAGAATGTGGCATTTGCCAGTTCCTTAACTCCTTTCCATGCCTGCTGTTATTTATTTGTCTCTACAGGGTATTTTGGGATTTAGCAGGGAGAGTGTGCTAGAGCCAAGTGAAGTTTGGCTACAGCTGCTGGGGTAGATGTTTCTTTGCTCCTCAAGAGCAAAGGCAGCAATGGATGCACTTTAGGAGTTAAGTTGTCCATTCCTTTCAGGCATAATTCGTGTGCAAATATAGATGTTTAAATAGTAACAAGTCTTAGGAATCTGTTTCTTGTCACTTTAACAGGTGTTTGCTAACATCCCACATTTGGAGTGTGTTGTAGTGAATTTGCCTGCTTTGAGATCCAGGTTAGTTGAATCTGGTTATCACAGTGGGACTTGCAGTCAGTACAGACAAACTCTGGTGAGGCCAAGCCTTGAGACAGAGCCTGTGTACCCATCCTACCCTGCCTGGGTCAAAGGCAAAACACTCACATGATGACTGGGCACAAAACACAAAGGCCAAAATAGTTTGTCCATTGTTCCCCAGATATTTGCTTCAGTCTAGACTGCTGATTGGGAGTGTTTTGAGTGACCTGACAAATGTGTTTCTTGGGCAGTCAGAATTCTTTCAATATGTAATTTTCCTTTTCATGTTGCTCCTTCACTATTGTCACAACTTGCTCGCTGTTGAGATGCCTCCAGCTGCAGCTCACTGGCACAGATCAACAAAATTGGGTGGTTTATAAGCTGAGAAAAATATAAGCAAGATACTCTCAAACTGGTATTTGACAAGGAAGAGGGCTGAAAGAGTCAGTAGTGGTGCTTGGAAATGTATGAAAAATCAGGCAGCCACCTTGAACAGAGATTTGTCATCTTCCCAGGGAGCCACAGGGAGAGGAACCATCACAAGCTGCATCCAGTCACCTGAACATCACTCAGCCATAGTTTAGTTGTGTGATAGCTTTGTAATGCAACATTTTGGCTCCCTGTGGTCTGTAAACCATTCCATTTAGAGCTTAATTCCCAGAAGATGGAATTTTTCACTTGGTAGTTGATGGTTACTTAAATACAGAGAGTTATGCTTGGGCAAGGATGCTGGTCATGCCAGAGACTGGGTATTGGAAATGGAGAGAAATGCAGAAGGGGGGAACCTTAGTGGTGCTGTGGTGTGTTTTTTTGTTTTTTTTTTTTTTTTTTGTTCTTCTTAAACAAATCCTTTGATCTCCAGATGAATCAACTAGCACAACAGTTCATGTTAATTGATACCACTCAATCATCAATCCACTCAGCTTCTGCAAAGAACATTAGTTCAGCAGCACTGGCAGAGCATCAATGGAAGTTAATTTTAATGGTAATTTGGAGCCTGGCTTATTTCTCTTTTAAAAGATTTTTATACATGAAATAAATTTTTATTGCTAATTCATTTCATTATCATCTGGTATGGGTTCATGCTAAATTGTGCAGTTCACACTTCCTTTTCTGGAATAGGGAGAAGCTACTGTCCTTCCCTCAGTACTTGAGCTGTGATTGTTGTTTGTAGTTCAGAGAGGTGAACTGCAGGGTAAAAGGACCAAAGGTTAAACCAATGAAAGGGATATTTATTTTTAATATTGACAAGACCTGCAGTTCTTCCAACCAGGTACTTCATGAACAGGAGTCTGGGCCTGTTTGCCAAGACACTATGGGCTCTGCAGGACAGTGCTTCCACTTGGCTTCTGACTGATGGGAGAAGCGTAGCCCTAACCCTAATAAAAGGTACTGTCAGAACCCTCCATCTTGCTTTTAAGTGATGTAGCAGAGCAATGCAGTTCACAATGCCTGACTGATCCTGATGCAGCTCAGCTGCGAGTGTTCACAGTGCTGCAAGTATGATGGTACCCATTTCTGACACGGCACTAGAGTGATTATCCCTGTCCTTTCTAACTCTGGGCTGAGGCTCCAGCAGGCACTAGAATTCTCCAGATACAGATAAGTAACTGGATATATCTAGCATAGCTTAAAAATGGTTTTAAAATCTCCTCATAAATACTCTCCTAGTAGGAATATCTGTGGCAATGTGAGTCTGCTTTTCTCCTGGTACGAGTGAGACTGGCATCCTTCAACTCCTGTGCACAACAGCCACGTTGTGTTTCTCAGGTTCACTTTATAGGATGAGGAGTAATAGCTGAGGGACATGATGCTCAGCCTCGTGTCCAGGTCAGCATACTCGGCTCTGGCTCTGCAGCGTCGCTGGTGAGGAGGTGTGGAGTGCCTTTTAGAAGTAACCTGCTGTGTAAGGCAGGGAGACCCGAGAGCTTTCCTGCTTCCAACATCTCCCTCTCGTGGCCTTTTCCTCACACTCCATCCCTCCTGTGCTGAGACA